>CM038606.1:8567789-8589789 GCA_021533255.1 Ceriops tagal
TGCGGTAGGCGATCACGCGAAGGAGCTTTGCTTTGCTCTATCCGGAAACAGATTGGTTCGTCGGCGATGGTAAACACCGGGGACCGGGGAAGGCATCGCCGCCGCCGCCGTGTAAATTTAGCAGCCTTGTCTAACTTTAACAGCCTGTCATGCAATATATTTCTGGAATAATTTATGAGAAGAATAATTTTTTTTAAAAAAATTATTAATTTATTATAAAATATTATTTTTTTAAATAAATAAATAAAAATTTTATTTTATAAAAATAATTATATTAATAAAAATTTATTTATTTTAATATAAATAATATCCATGTAACAAATTAAATTTGTTTTTAATATTTAATCTTATAAAAAATGGTTCAGCCTTATCGAGAACTAAAATGCTACTAGCAGAAGATAGAAACACACAAAATAGATAAGAAATATAAAGAACTTGGAAAATACTATTTTTCTTTAAGAATATAAATACACTTAGTTAGATGTCTTATAAATGAGTCCCTAAAACTATATATAGTCATTTACTTCCTCAATGGATTACTAAGATTTATTCGATCTAACGGTCACTATTCTCTTTCTAGAGTATTTTATATAACTTTACGTTTTACAAAAAGATATGAGAGTCGTTTACAAGATTCTAGATATTTCTACCTAGTTTTGGAATTATGGAGTGACAAATGTAATAAGCCTTTTTAGTAACTTAATTTAGGTAAAATCACGTGGCGCGTGACATTTTCCCCCACTCAATCTGGCGACACCTTCATCACGTCCCTCTTATATGTCTCGGTCACATCCACATTGCTCCACAAAGTTAGCTCGTGTTCCCAACTTGCCTCACTATTAGGCAACTCATTCTATTTAACAAAGTACTCAACATAACTCAGATGAGTGCATCTTTTTGGAATGACGTGATGCGCCAATATCTCTTCTACATTACGATATGACATAATTGTTATGGCTGTAGGGGCTCTTTTTGATTCACCCTTGCTCAGCTCTTCCTTAGCAGGATGGTAAGGCTTTAACAAGCTTACGTGGAATACTGGATACATATCGAGGTGTAATGGTAAAGTTAGTCGGTAAGCTAACTTGTCAATCCTCTTCTCCATTGGGAAAGGTCCTTCCTAACGCCTTATGAGGCCCTTATGCATCTTAGCAAGTCTTCGGCTTTAATAAGGAAGGATTTTCACCGTCACTGAATCTCCTTTTTCAAATTCTAAGTGTCTACTTTTGGCATCGACTTATTTCTTCATCCGCTTAGTAGTTTTAACTAAGTGTGCCTGTGCTATGTCGGACTTCTCATGCCAACCATTAGCAAACTTGAACGTAGTAGGACTCGACCCTTTGTAACCAACTGCCAATGTGTGTGGAGTCATTAGTTGGAGTTCCGTAGCAACCTCGAACGAACTAGTACCAGTTGACTCGTTTTTCTGTAGATTGTATGAGAATTGGGCTATGTTAAGCAACTTAGCCCAATCACTCTGGTTGGCACTTACGTAATGTCTTAAGAACAGCTTCAACGAGGCATTCACCTTTTCTGTTTGACCATCAGTATGGGGATGAAAGCTTGTGGAGAAGTTGAGCTTTGATCCCATCAACTTGAATAGTTCCATCCAAAATCTCCCGGTGAAGTAAGTGTCTCTATCGCTGACAATCGTCTTTGGGATGCCTCAATATTTCACCATATACTTGAAAAATAGGCGTGCTGCATTTTCAACTATAAACTTTAAGGGTACGAAGATGAACACATCGTACTTGCTAAATTGGTCTACCACTATCATGATATTGATACATCCATCTGACTTTGGTAGACATGTGATAAAATCCATCAAAACACTTTCCTATGGTCTCTCTAGAATAGGTAGGGGCTCTAACAATCTCGATGGTTGATGTTGTTCTACCTTGTCATGTCGGTATACAAGACAAGTCTTCACATAGAGCTTAACATCATCTTGCATTTGTGACCAATAATATGCTCGCTTTATAAGTGTTAACATACGATGTATACTCGAATGTCTTACCCATTTTGAGTCATGACACTCCTTAATAATCGCCTTCCTCAATCCTTGCTAATTTGGCACATAAACTCTATGGCTTTTGGTAGTGAGTATTCCATTTTCAAGCCAAAACCGACATGTTTTCCCACTACTTGCCAATTCTCTCAAACTCTTGGCTTGTGGGTCATGCTCTAATCCCTCCTTTACTTCTTTTACCAAAGGGAAGTTTGAACTTGTGATGATAACTAGTTTGGCCTTTTTACCTAATACATCAGCCACCAAATTAGCTTTGCTTGGCTTGTACTCTATCACAAAGTCGAATTCTGCCAAGAAAACTTACCACCTCACTTGCTTTGACGTTAACTTCTTTTGATTAAGGAAGTAACTTATGGCAATGTTATCTATTTTTACAATAAACTGGGATTCTAACAAATAATGCCTCTAAGTTCGTAGGCAATGTACCACTGTAGTCATCTCCTTTTCTCGGATTGTATAATAATGCTCAGTTTTATTCAACTTGTGGCTCTCATACACAATGAGATGCCCTTCTTGCATTAAAACACCATTAATTGCAAAATCAGAAGCATCAGTATGTACCTCATATGGTTTGGTGTGGTCAGGAAGAGCCAACATTAGCTCATTAGTTACTACTTGTTTGAGTACTTTAAATGTTCTTTGGCATCTAGCGTCTCAACTACATGTTCTGTTCTTTTTTAACAAATCAGTGAGCGAAGTTGCAATAGAGGAGTTGCCCTTTATAAATCTTCTGTAATAATTGACGAGGCCTAAAAAGGATCGTAACTTAGTTACCTTCTTTGGTGGCTCCTAATTATGGATGGCTTACACCTTGGATTTGTCCAACTGTAGTTTGCCTCTACCGACGATGTGCCTTAAGAATGTGACCTCTTGTTGAGCAAAGGCACATTTCTCCCTTTTTACATACAACTTATGTTCTTTTAGTACTTGAAAAACTTGTTATGCTTAACATGCTCAACCAGCATTTCACTATAGGCAACAATATCATCCAAATATATTACAACAAATTTATCCAAAAACAACTCAAAGACTCGATTCATAAGAGTGTAGAATATGGTGGGGGCATTAGTAAATCCAAAGGGCATTACTAAGAATTCAAAGGAGTCGTACCTCGTAACACAAGTAGTCTTTGATTCATCTTCTTCTGCAATCCTCACTTAATAGTATCCTGATCTCAAATCTAGCTTTGTGAAGCACTACGCTTCACCTAGCTAATCGAATAAATCAACTATCAATAGAATGAAATACTTATTCTTAACGGTTATTTTGTTGAGCACCGATAGTTAATGCATAATTGGAGTGACCCATCGTGCCTTGTTTGGAAAAGCACGGGTGCACCATATGAAGCCTTTGACGATTGAATGTAACTCACATCCAACAGCTTCTTAAGTTGCCTCTTGAGTTCCTCTAACTCGGGGGTGTCATTCGGTAAAACACCACAACAGGTGGTCTTGCACCAGGAACTAACTCTATCTTGTGGTCCACCTCACGTTTAGGTGGAAGCTTCTTAGGCAATTCGGGAGGCATGATGTCCTTAAACTTCTTCAGGACGTAAAAGACTTCCTTGGGTAGAACATTTGATAAGGAAGTATCCTTTCCATCCTTCAAAGATATAAGGAAGGTGGGTTACGCCTTCTTTACTCATTTAGAAAGTTGCATGGCTGAAATTTGCTTAGATTGAAGGCTAGTCTCCCTAGCCAAAGGCACCATGCATGTATTGCCTTTTTCCAAGATACACATTGTGTTAACAAAAGGAATAGGTACGACCTTAACACGATCTATAAACTCTATACCTAGCATAATTGGATAATCATCCATTGATACAATAGAAAAGTCTACAAGGCCACACTATTCACCCATACATACTTCTATATTATGAGCAATGCTGAAAATTGACTTTGGCTCTAAATTTACTGCCTTGAGCCATCCTCGCTCCTTATTGTATTTGATGCCCAACCGTTTTGCTTCCTCTTCTTGAAGGAGGTTGTTAGAAGATTCGGTATCCACTAAAGCTCTAACTACTTGGTTACTCACCTTTGTTTCCACATATAATCGTCCTCTTTTCTCAGTCTTAGGCACTTCGACCTTGGCTTTGATGACATTAAGGATTTGTAAGGATCCTATCTTCATCTCTTTACGTTGCTGCTGTTCCTCCATTTCTTTAACTATGGCAGAAAGCTTGGCTTTCTTCTGGCAATCCCTTAATTTGTGCGGCCCGTCACAAAAGTAACATTTGAGAAGGAGTCTATCATTCCTTTGACCCTCCGTGGTGTTGTTCCCTTCCTTAGGCCCATTAAACTTGTGGAAATGTCTTTTGTTTGCGGGACTATCTCCCTTATTCTTTTCCTTGCCATCCTTGTCCTTATAAGACTTGGGCTTTTTGGACTTCTTGAACTTTATTAGTGACTCGGCAATGGAAATAGCGTTGGCGAGATCTTGAACACTATGTCTTTGGATCTCCATCTTTATCCAATTTTGTAAGCCATCTTTAAATGCAAAGAATGCTTTCTTGTCAGAATAATAAGGAATTTCTAGTAATACTTTAAAGAATTCCTTCACATATTCTCGTATGCTCCCTTTTGTTGAAGATATCTTAACTTTACTCTCGCCTCTTTCTCGGCATTCTTTGGATAGAATTGCCGCTTGAGTTCTTTCTTGAACTCGTCCTATGTGTTGATGATGTAAGTACCTCTTTTGATATCACTATACTTCCTTCTCAATCATACCATTGCGGTATCCATGAGGTATAAAGCGACACTATCAAATTTCTTGGCATCCTCCGCGACACCAAGTGCCTTAAAGTATTGCTTCAAGTTCTATAGAAAATTATCAACTTCCTTCACATTCCTTAACCCATTATATGTCTTGGGTCTTGGAACATCCACCTTCGAAGAAGCAACTACTATTGGTAGGGTAATACTTCCACCTCGAGCAACTACCTTTTTGCAAAGGACTAGCTCATCCTTGGTCTCCTTTAACTCGTTAGAGACTTTTTCGAGTTCTTCCTTCAACGTCATAACCTCACAATGAAGGGTCTCTTCTAAGGTCTTTACTTGGTCTAGACATTTTGATAGGGCTTGGTTCAAGACATCTTGCATCTCCTCACGAAACTCTTCACTCTCCTTCTCAAGCTCGTCGATGTGTTAGTTTACCACCTCAAACTTCTCCTGCTCATCAGCCAGAGCAAGCTCAACTTTCGTGAGCCTTGCATTAATGTCTTCCAAGACATCCCTCGACCTTGATCTCCTTTTTTTGGGTTGCTTCTTGGCTTCTTCAACCATGTGGGTAATCTCACTGTGTGGATTAGACATCCTTACCAAACAAAGTGTGCTTACTACTTGCAGAAACTGGGCTTTGATATCATTTGTCATGGTCTTAGCCTTGACCAACCAACGATCCATGCGACACTAGCAATTCACTTGATTTGAATGTTAGTTCAGCCTTCTCCAAGAGCTAGAATGCTATTAGCATAAGATAGAAAGAAACACACAAAGTAGACAAAAAATATGAAGAACTTAGAGAATGCTATATTGCTTTAAAAATGTAAATATACTATTACATGGATGTCTTACAAATAAGGTCCCAAAGGCTATATATAGTCATCTACTTCCTCAATGAATGGTTAGGATCTATTCGATCTAATGTTCACTATTCTCTTTCTAGAATATTCTACATAACTCTATGTTTTACAAAGAGTTATCTACAAGATTCTAAATACTCCTACCAAGTTTTGGAATTATAGAGTGACATCTGGAATAAGCCTCTTTAGTAGCTCAATTTGGACAGAATCATATGGCGTGTGACATGCATCCACAAACCTTCTATTCATAATGAATAAAAGTTTATTTTAAAAAGAATATTAAAATTTAAAATTTTTAACATTTAAATAAAATATAAAAAAATATATAAATATAATAATTTTTAAATATAAAATGAACAAAAATATTAATAATTAATAATTAATAATTAATTTTTATTAATGAATATAATTATCAATATATTTATTTATGATATATATATTTTAATTTTTAATAACATTTTATTTATTTTTTAAATTTTAAAAAACATTTAATGTAATCCATGTAATTGTCATTGTATTTTTTCTTAAAAATATAAAAAAGTAATTAAAATTAAAATTAAATAAAATTAAAATGTTAATAAATATTTTATATTATAAATTTATGTAAATGATAATTAATATTTTTAACATATTTATTTTTTTGTTAAAAAATTAAAATATTTTATTTAAAACATCTTAACGTCAAAATTTAATAAATTAATTAACTTTTATAAAAAATTAGTGTAAAGTGTCACCAATTTGTTTATATTTTGAAGTCAAATGAGTGAGTTCAGGAGACTTAATTAATAAATGCCGACTCACCGGTTGCTTCAGACAACCGACGAAACGGACAAAGTTCTAATACAGTTAACCACACGGAACTTCAGCATAGACTATCAGCGTGGGGTCCCACTCGCATCACCAATCTACCACATTTGAACTGATAGCCCCAGGAAGTTGGGGATAAGCGTGGGGTCCCACTCGCACTTTGTGGTGGAACCAACCATTTTCTGACCGTTCGATTGCGATAAGATCTCTGTTGTAGAGACGCAAAGTCCAGTATTCATCGTTTCTGGGAAATATATTCCAGAAAAAAGTTCAAGCAAGCAAGCAACGGTGTGTCTGAAAATGGCGACGAAGCTATCGACATGGTTTCTAAGCGATGGAGGGCTTGTGGGGTTGGAGTGTAATAAGTGGCAAAAGAACTTGGGATTCATTGTGCCAACTCATGGCCTGCTCCC
Organism: Ceriops tagal; assembly: GCA_021533255.1. Classification (NCBI taxonomy): domain Eukaryota; kingdom Viridiplantae; phylum Streptophyta; class Magnoliopsida; order Malpighiales; family Rhizophoraceae; genus Ceriops; species Ceriops tagal. Next base: position 8,574,619 of record CM038606.1, read on the forward strand.
TGCTTCCTGCAAAATGCGAGGTAGAAACTTCAGGTACTGTTCACCTTGCCCCTTTGATACATTAGATAGGAAAGTGAAGTCCCATTAGGAAGATTATGCACGAGGCAATGTCTTGGCGGGAGACTCGAACCCATGACCTTTTAGCAGGACAACGAACCATTTCCTCACCAGACCACAACGGTCGCTGGTTCTTCGTTGTCTTTGACTTAAGGACTTGTGACCCATGATAGATGTTTTGTTCTTTTGACTTTAATTTTGTGGGGGTTCTTCTATTCATCTGAATATTGCTGTATAGGTTCTTTTGTTGTCTTTCATTATGATTGTGCCCCGAAATTCATTCGCTTGTTGTCGATCCTTTTCTTAAATTTTTGTTTTTGTGTATTTAGTATGTTTCTATAAGCAATAGTTTAGGCTGAAAATGTGACGAGTGCAAGGAGGCATATGTGAATGATGAAAGCCGACTATTTTGGATTGGGGCATGAGTGATTTCACTTTGCCATGCATGAGATATGATGTTGCAATAGGCATAGGGTCTTTGACTTGGCTAATGCATGAGTCTGTAAATCCCGTGTCCATCCCCATGTTTGATTGAGTAATATTGGCGTTGCCTTCATTTTTGAAATGGGAAACAAAAGAAGTGAAAGGAGCCATTATTGCAAGTATTAACAAATGCTGGAAACATTGGTGCAGTGAGTATGAAAAAAATTAAAAAGAAAACAAGGCATTCATTTTTATGGACGTTTTTGTTTATTCACTGTGCAATGTTAGGCAATATGTAAAAACAAAGTTGATTTGGTTCTGCATATTAACTGTTGAAGATCTCTTTACACAACAATGATCCAAGTAGGCACTGATATAGATGGCACTGGGTCAAGTTAGAATGAGAGGATGATGGAGAATGACATGAAGACAGAGAAAGGAGGGAGAACAAACTGTGTTAGTTTGATAGGAATGTTCATTTTGTGTACTTTGGTTTGAGAATGGTGTTGATATGACAGGGGGTTTTTTGATCAGGTGTGGTTCCTGAAACACATATGAAGTGTAGCAGGCTGACTTGGCAGATCAGTTTATGTTGTGTGGCAATGTCAGCGGATGTTTTGGACCCCGACTTGCTGATACGGTCTTTGGATTTGTGGGGTTGGGGTTATGAGTGGGGATATCTTTATACACTAGCAAAGCATCATGACACAGTTATTCATTTGGATTGTTGGAATAATATTTTTCTGGTCAACTATTATGGTATTTATATGGCTAAGCTTTTGGTTTAATCTGGGGCCTGTCTCAAACAAAATTCTGCTGGATTTTATGCAGCTTGCAGCTCAGGAGGTCTCAAGTGAAGGAAGCATTTTCTGAACAGCATTCAACAAGTTCAGGTCCCCAGTTAAATGGCGATGAGAATGTTGAGACTCAAATTTCTTTACCATATAGTGTCCCAAGTTTAAAACATGAAATTGTATCTAATGATGTTGTTACTACATTGGATGTGGATCATAATCAGTATACTGATGCAAAAAGCTTGGATAGCAGCATGGACGTGGAGCATGTTCAACAAACTGAGGAAGGCCTTTTGGAAAGCCTAGCCAATCAAAAACTGGTATTGTTGTTATTTTTCTTTGCTGAGACACATGCAAGGATGCAAGGATGTTAAACTAGCTGGATTTCATTTGTTGCACCAATATACAGTTGTTTATTTTCCTTGAATCCAAGACTTACAGTATGTTTACCTTGCAAGACTATCTGGAAAAAATAGCAGCATGTCTTTTTTTTTTTTTTTTTTTTCTGTGGGATATTCTATATTTAAATCACCATATGTTTTAATAGGATATGCCTCAAGGCATTTAGAATAGAGCTAATTGCAGGATTTCTATTTGAACGTAGTTGCTTGGTCAGTTCTGTTCAATATAGTTTTAATAAAGAGGCCTTTCCTTTTTCTCCTGCTTCATTCTTGGTTGGCTTTTGAGATTGATTTTCATCAGACTTGTTCTTGAGAAGGAATATTTGGAGATAATTATGAGATTATCACCAGGAGTTGTTTTCTACATTTCATAGGCTATAAATGTGGATGAAGGAGAGAAGCCTTTGGGTGCTTTTTGATGAAAAAACGCCATTAGTACTATTCCTTGCCATTTTTGACAAAGCAAGAACTGATATTGTTTTATGCTAAATCGCTGATCATCCAGCACTCAGGCATATTCCTTGTTAGGAAAGTCTCTCAAACTTTTTAGCTTCAGTTCATTTGTGTCTGGATGGTTATTTGGTTTTTCATACTTGCATGTGGTTGGTTAATGATTCACATATGTCAATGAATTAGCTTTAATTATTCTATGTCTACATGAGTAATTCTTTTTTTTTTTTTTCTCTTTCTGTCCATCAGGCCATAAATGTAGATGATGGGGAGTGCGCTGCAAATTTTCAACTTCAAGATTTGATAGGCATGATGAAAAATGCAGAGAAAAGTATGTTGCCTCTAGTTACACTATTGAATTTCTAATATATTCTTTTGTTCCTTTCTATTTGTGATATAAATTATATTGCCACCACTATGCTAGATATCCTTCATCTCAACCAAGCTCGTGTTCACACACTTGAAGATCTTGGGAGGATTCTCAATGAGAAGGAAGCATTGCAAGGAGAAATTGATGTTCTGCAGGGGAGGTTGGCAGAAACTGATGCAAGGCTGAAGCTTGCTGCCCAGCAAAAGATACAGGTGGAACTCCTGGAAGACCAGCTAGAGAAATTAAGGAATGAACTCACCCACAAGGTTTCTGTTCAGAGAAGCTTACTTGATAATTTTGAGAACTATGGAAAAAATTTGAATGAGGAAAACCCTCTTCTTCAGGACAGTAGTCTTCATTCTCTTAGTGAGGAGCTTAGCTCATTGAAGATGGAGAATACATATCTGAAAAATGACATAGAAGCACTTAAGGCAGAGCTTAGTAAAGTTAAGAATACAGATGAACGTGTGATAACACTGGAGAAAGAGCGGTCATTGCTGGAGTCCTCACTGAGAGACTTAGAATTCAAGCTCTCAGCTTCCCAGGAAGACGTTTCAAAATTATCTAGTCTAAAAGCTGAATGTAAGGACTTGTGGGAGAAGGTGGAAAATTTGCAAGCATTGCTAAATAAGGCAAATAAACAGGCAGATCAGGCTCTTCTAGTGTTACAGAGAAACGAAGAGCTTCAAAAGAAGGTTGATAAATTGGAAGAATCACTGGAAGAAGCCAATGATTACAAGCTATCGTCGCAAAAATTTCAGCAATATAGTGAACTGTTGCAGCAAAAGATAAATCAATTGGAGGAGCATCTTCAAAGATCAGATGAAGAGATACAGTCCTACATCCAATTATATCAAGAATCTGTAGAGGAGTTTCAAGAAACACTTAAAAATTTGAAAGAGCAAAGCAAGGAAAGAGCTTTTGATGAACCTATAGATGACATGCCCCAGAAATTTTGGAGCTGTATACTGCTCATTATTGATGGCTGGCTGCTTGAGAAGAAAATTTCTATAAGTGATGCAAAGTTGTTGAGGGAAATGGCGTGGAAGAAAGATGAGCGTATTCGTGATGCTTACATAGGGTGTAGAGAAATGGGTGAGCGTGAAGCCATATCTACATTTCTCAAACTGACATCATTACCAATAAGGTAACAACTCTACTAGTAATTTCAGTGAATACTGCTGTTATTTAACTATTGCTTCTCTTGGTCTTTAGTGATGGATTATACATCATTCATGTTGCAGCAGAGATGGCACCAGTTGCAAAGGTGAGCTTCACATTGCTGAAAACTTCTTGTGCTTTGTTGGCATTTCTTGATAAGCGTTATGGCCTCAAATAAAACATAATTAGGAGCCTTGCTTAAATATATTCTGCAATCTTATAACTTTGTTGTGGCTAGCCCTGCTCACAAGTGCATTCCCTTTGTTAATTAGGCTATTCGGTTGTCAAGCCATTCCAACATGGTACGATCACCTGTCTCATGTATGCTTGTCACAGCTTCTGATGTATGACAGGTTCCAGACTCAAAGAACAAAGGAAAATTGAAAGAATAAATGCAGGAATCCACCCTAAGAATAGAAAACATGTGGGAATCCTCAAAAGAAAATGAGAATTGGCACTTGTTGAGAAACTCAGTAGTCACCATTTATTGTCAATGATCATAACAAGCCTTTCTGATGAAATAAAATCGAGTCCTATTTATAGGCTAGCAAAAAGGATGAAAAAGGAGAAAACTATAAAGCTAAATAAGAGTTAAACTCAGTAACAGTTATCTCCAATTGGGAGATTGTCTAACTTAATAGTTATAAAGCCATAATCAAATAAGATCTTGTAATGAAGGGCAATATTATCATAAATACGAACTACCAATAAAATCCTAAATAATAAAAATTATTTTTCTATCTTTTTCATTAACTTCTCAACTAAGTCTCTCTATGGTGTGATAAAGAAGAGAGAAACCGGTATTCTAATGACGGAGAATCATTCCTCCTTCTCCCCACTCTCCCCATTGGCAAGTTGGAAATATTGAATGAAACCACTCCAATGCATTTCCCAGCCTTCTTTCCTCTGATTGCTAGTCAACCCCCACTCCCCAACTTGCAATTATTGAATGAAGTCACTCCAATGCCCTGCCTAGTCTTCTTTGCTTTTCTCACTAGTCACCCCCACGAGCAATTATTGAATGAAACAACTCTAGCACTTCCTAGTCTCATTTCCTTCTATTAGCATTCACTGGCATAAAAGAAAAATCCTTCATGGCTTCTGCCTTTTTTTAAGCTTTTAAAATTAGCCTCCTTGAAATTTCTGTTAGTAGTTGAATTATAAATATTATCAGTTGGTTTCATTCTGTTATGACATGAACAGACAACTTCTTTTTTGACATTTCTTGCCAATTGTGCCCACCTCCTCTCTAGTATTAACGTGTACAGTGGTTCCTTTGTTGTATTTTTCACTTTATATGATGAAATTTGTACTTCGTTCTTCCTAACTCTGTTAAATTCATTGTGTCTTCTTGCTTGGCCTGCTTTGAAAAATAAAACAGAATAATAATGAGGAACAGGGTAGAACCAGTGATAGAGATTCAATTGTTCCTCAGGATTCTGGAGCCTTCGTTTTTTCTATTGAATTCTATAACTTATATATATTATAATTTTGAAACATGCTCCTCATTTGTTTTATCTGCTATTCTCCGTTACAGATATCTGGCTTTTCAGATATTGTTTGGTCTGAAGTACACATATGGAGTTTTGTCTGATATTTTCTTACCTGCTTGGATGCATCCATGCATTCTTATCATGCTACCATGTGCTAAGGCAAATGATACATTTAACTTGAATTAAGATTGGGAGGGGGTGGGGAATAAATAAAAAAAATGAAAGTGATTTATGTAGATGAAAAAGTATAGGAATGGGCCCTTAATTACATCATTCAATGAGCATTAAGGAGTTATGTAGACATTTAGTCACGATAAGAGAGGGATGAGCTGAGTTAAGGTGAATTGATCCCACATCTTGCAGCTAGAATGTGTAGCATAAAATTGTTAGCTTTTAGCTTGTAAGTGGTCTATTGAATCAATCAGTTCTTTTTGGTAAATGGTATTAAAAGGAAAATTTTGATATGGTTTTGCTGGGAAAATTTTGGATGCTTCCTGTGCAGTCTACAGAAGATAAAGATTTCTCTCCTTTTTTTTTCACTATTTCAGATGATGAGTTCTTGTTCTCTTTTCTTTTCCCTTGTTTGTGCTGGCTTTGATTAGGTTGGTGGCCTGGGAGATGTGGTGACTGGTCTGGGCAAAGCACTGCAAAAAAGAGGACATCTTGTTGAGATTATTCTACCCAAGTATGATTGCATGCATTATGATCGTATTCCTGGCTTGAGGGTATGATGACAATTTGATGTCTGTTACAACGAGGGAAAAAGTTTTAACTTAAACGGTTTCAAAGTTTTAAATGGTTGTGCAGGCCTTAGATGTGCCATTTGAGTCATATTTTGATGGCAAATTATACAAGAACAAGATTTGGGTTGGCACCATTGAAGGTCCAGGAATCTTGTTGTTTCTGTTTGCATACACTTTGTAGAATTGTATTGTAATTATGGTTTTGATTGCACAGGCCTTCCTGTTTACTTTATTGAGCCTCATCACCCTGACAAGTTCTTCTGGAGAGGGCAATTTTATGGGGAGCGTGACGATTTCAGACGGTTTTCATTTTTCAGCCGTGCAGCACTCGAGTTGCTTCTTCAATCTGGCAAAAGACCAGACATAATTCACTGCCACGAGTGGCAGACAGCTTTTGTTGTATGATCTATTTAAATTTCATTGCCTTCTTGTGTGTTCTTTTGGCAACTGGTCAGCCATTTTCACTGTGCTGAATTGTTACTGATATTTCAGGCACCACTTTATTGGGATATATATGCCCCAAAAGGGCTGAATTCGGCTAGAATTTGTTTTACATGTCACAACTTTGAGTACCAGGGGACTGCACCGGCATCAGAATTGGCGTCTTGCGGACTGGACATCCATCGGTTAAACAGATCAGATAGAATGCAGGACAATGTGGCACATGATAGGGTAAATCCTGTAAAGGTATTGCAATTCTTCATTCTAGGTTCATGATGTCCATCATTGTTAGTGGCAGTTTCACCCACCTATCCTTCTATTTTCCCATTCCTGCAGGGTGCAGTGGTCTTCTCAAACATTGTGACAACTGTGTCACCCACCTATGCACAAGAGGTGCGGACTGCTGAGGTATTGACATTTCCTTCAAGCTGTAGTTTAGCAGACATTAATGTTCAATTTCCCGGTTCATCTTTCAATCAGAGATGTAAACCCTTGAACAATACAAGCAATTCTTTTGGAGGAACTCTTTGATATAATATATAATGGTATTGTCTATTAACTTTCTGATATGTGTGTTAAACTGCAAGAAATTTTGAATGTCACATGTGTGTACATTTTCAATCTTTGTTCCATTTTTCTAAGGAGTTTGTTTGTTCTAAGGATTGCAAATCCACATGCATGTACACACTTACTTATCACTCACTTAAGCCATTCAAAGTTCATCCTCTAATAGGAAAGTCTAGCGCAATGAAAGACAATCTTAGACACAAGTTTTGATTTAAACGTAAACTATCTCCCACTCAAAGGGAAAAAGAAAACAAGAACAGAGAGATAAGGTTGCCAACAATCCGGATCACTTAATCATACTAAAGCCCTATGGTAGATGTGCCCAAATCTTTTAGAAAGGGACTTAGATAGCTCAATACAAGAAAATCTTGTTAATAAAACTATGTCTTCTTTATTCCTCATCATCATTGATTAGTGTTTTATTGCAGGGGGTGAAAGTGACCATACAGCACCATCAAGCTGCCCTTCATTATTATGTCTAGTGCAGTGTCTTCCTAACTTAGAAGATTTAAGTTTTGAATAATTCATTGGTGTGTTTTTCACTCAAATTTGGCCTACTTTTTTATTTACATTACTTTTTTAGGCTAGAAGCAAACTCAAAATTATCATTTAATGAGTTTATTTTGTCATCTATGAGCAGTGGAATTAAGCTAGAATGGAAAATGATATACTGAATTGTCACATTGTTAGAGCCAGATGATTTACCTTCTGTTTCTCCCCCTTTTGATATTCATGAGGGCTCTTTTAATTTTCCTCTTCTGACAGGGTGGGAGAGGTCTTCATTCAACTCTAAACTTCCACTCAAAAAAGTTCATGGGAATTCTAAATGGAATTGATACTGATGCATGGAATCCTGCTACCGATATATTTGTCAAAGTTCAGTACACTGCCAATGACCTTGAAGGAAAAGCCGAAAATAAAATGGCTACAAGAAGAGATCTTGGACTTTCTACTTCAGATGTCAGGCAGCCATTGGTAACTTACAAAATAGTGTCCAATCAAATTTGTGATGAAATATGTCATTGCATTGCCATTTTCCTGCCTATGATGATTTTTTCTTCTATTTTCCAAATTAAATATGGAATGTCATTTGTTAAACAGGGTATTTGCTGAATCAGTTGCCTGATTTTCATTTTCTCTTAAAGAGAAGGCCATTGCATGTCTGACACATTAAACTATAGAAAGATTATTAGATTCTGCTCCCAACCATTCCACTGCAAAGTTTGAAGAGAATATAATCAACATTTGACATTTTATCAATTGGTCTTTATATGCATCTTTTGTCAAACAGTCCATATTGGGATACATCAACCAGTTCTTTTATCTCAGGGATTGGTTGGCTTCCTACCATAGTGGATCTCAAGGGATCTTCTTGATATCCATGTGCATGCTATAGGTCCCTTGTGCTATTGCATTCCATTTGTAGGATTACTCTGACTACTTATTCTTGCTTTTCCCTTTTTTTTTATTAACATTTATGTTTTTTCTATTCTTTTGTGCTTTTGATAGGTAGGGTGCATAGCAAGGTTGGTGCCACAGAAAGGTGTACATCTGATTAGACATGCAATATATAGAACTCTGGAGCTGGGGGGACAATTTATACTTCTTGGTTCAAGTCCAGTTGATCATATCCAGGTGATGTTCTGGCTTGTTTATGTACATATTAATTATGCTTTTTGCATTGTATTGGACTCTGAAGCACCCTTTCTCTCTAGTAAAGCTCCATGATCCTTTTTCAGAGCCTTTCTTTGATCTTCACTGCCTCTCTCATTACTATGGACTGATTGGGACCCTCTATTTATTTTTCTATTTTGTAGAGGGAATTTGAGGGGATCAAAAACCATTTTCAGGGTCATGATCACATTCGGCTGATTCTGAAGTTTGATGAATCTCTTTCCCATTCCATTTTTGCAGCGTCTGACATGTTTATCATCCCATCTATCTTTGAGCCTTGTGGCCTAACACAGGTACAGTCAATACTTATCCCTGGACCAATTTTTTTCAAAAATGGCATCAATGAATCCTTCTTTGGTGATTATTATTTTCTTTCTTCTTAGGATGGGTTGGGGGGGGGGTGGGGAGGTGGCGTTCTGTTTATAAAACTGAAAGTGGTGAACATGTATTTATTTGCAAAATGGCGTCTGGTTGTAAGACATTCATGGAAGGAATTAAGTAACTTCTCTTGTACATTGCTAACACTTTGTTCATCTCATATTACTATCAGATCCACAGATAGACATAGTTGAACGTGTTCATTTTCTCTAATGCCTGCAGATGATAGCAATGAGATATGGTTCCATCCCCATTGCGAGAAAAACTGGTGGTCTAAATGACAGGTAGTGTAACCTGCAGACAGCATCTAGTAGAAGAACCGAGTTTTTGTGATGCTTGTTTATATCTAGAAGACTTCTAATGTTGGTTGGCGAATTCTGTTATTTTGGTTTTAATTGACATTTATACTTATTAATTTTTGGAAAAAGAAATCAATGGACAAGTAATGTACAAATTTGAATGCATTAATTTGGCTAAAAGTCTTGCAATTCTAACCATTGATTACTATCTGTTGCAGTGTTTTTGATGTTGATGATGATACTATACCAGTGCAGTTCCGAACTGGGTTTACGTTCTCAATTCCTGATGAACAGGTAAATTGACAGGCTTCGTATCCATTTTCATCTTAGTATTTGTGCTGGCGATGTATTGGGACAACATTTACGGGGCTTGGGCGACAACCCTTTTAATTTTCTTCCTGGCCCATAAATTCTGTCCAACAAATGGCTAGAGCATTCAGTTCGGCTCATCCTATTTTCAAGCTTCTTAATGCATTTTCCCTATTTTAAAGGGCCTGAACAGTGCATTGGACCGCGCATTCAACTACTGCAGGAACGATCCTGAAGGCTGGCAGCAGCTTGTTCGGAAGGACATGAACATGGATTTCAGTTGGGAGGGTTCAGCATCACAGTATGAGGAGCTGTACTCAAAATCGGTGGCCAGAGCAAGGGCGGCGGCAAATCGCAGTTAAAGCAGGGCGAAGCACGCATTTGTACGGAACGTGCATTGCTGCAACGGGATACATGACCATTGAAGTTGACATAGTTCACAGTTACATTGTGTTTCGATTTTAACAAGGACATGGAGATGCGCGGGGATCCTGGGGGTTATTTTATTTCTTTGTGGCAGAAAAATTTATTGTTTTTTTCTTTAAATGAAATGAAATTTGTTGTATTGTACACATTACCTGTATATTCCTTTGTCATGGAATGCGGAAATATAAGAGGTTTAGGTAGTTTCTCCCATAATATTCCGTTTGACTAATGTTATCGTAGAATTATTAGTTTTGATGATAGAGATAAGGAAAAGTATTATTTTTATCGATATGAATAATTAAATTGTTTGATAAGATATTAAAAATATTATTTATTTTATTAAGAATAGTGTTTTTCGATAAATTGAAATAATTTTCTTTTTCAAAACATTTATTATTGTTCGTCCAATTTTATGGTTGTGCGTGGCTGCCATTACAGAAAGTTGGCAAAAAGATGGGGCAACTTCTAGCACGCAAAATTAACATCATGCCTTCCATTAGCCGACAATAAATTTACATGACAAGACCAAACGGAAGTTCTCCTTCGAAAACGTCTCACTTTCCAGGGACGAAGTTTGTGGCGTAGGCCCAGGCGTTGTTGTTGACGGGGTCAGCAAGGTGGTCAGCCAGGTTCTCCAATGGTCCCTTACCAGTCACGATGGCCTGAACAAAGAATCCGAACATAGAGAACATGGCCAGTCTGCCATTCTTGATCTCCTTGACTTTGAGCTCAGCAAAGGCCTCTGGGTCATCAGCCAGACCCAACGGGTCAAAGCTGCCACCAGGGTAGAGTGGGTCGGTGACCTCTCCGAGCGGCCCACCGGCAATACGGTAACCCTCGACAGCCCCCATCAAGATAACCTGACAAGCCCAGATGGCCAAGATGCTCTGAGCATGGATCAAGCTTGGGTTGCCCAAGTAGTCAAGGCCACCCTCGCTGAAGATTTGAGCTCCGGCCTTGAACCAGACGGCCTCACCAAACTTGACTCCATTACGAGCCAACAGCTCGGGGAAGACACAGCCGAGGGCTCCAAGCATGGCCCATCTGCAGTGGATCACTTCGAGCTCACGGTTCCTGGCAAAGGTCTCCGGGTCAGCCGAGAGCCCAGCGGTGTCCCAGCCGTAGTCACCGGGGAACTCACCAGTCAAGTAGGATGGGGGCTCACCAGAGAATGGGCCTAAGTACTTAACACGGTCGGGGCCATACCAAGGGCTGCCGGAGGGAACGGGCTTGACGGTTTTTCTCATGGAGACGCGGCCATTGCCCATGAGCTCACGGGCTGAGGGGGAGAGCTTCACGGGCTTTCCGGCCAACGAAGGGGAGGAGAGGGCCATGGTGGAGGCAGCCATTGATTTGAGAGCTTTGAGAGATGAATGAGATATTTGCTCTGGGTGTCGTTAAGGGTGGCGAAGTAAAAGGTTGTGTCTTGGTGGGTACTTATAGCGGCTGTTTCCTTATCTTTCTGCATTGAAGCCTTTGAGTTGAGAGAGAGAGGCTTCTTATCTTGGAGTATCTAAATCTTTCATCTCATTGGATGTTCAAGATTTTGGTCTTAGTTCTTACCTGTCCTACCTGGCACCCCTCAAACCACCAAGTCTCTTAGATTCATTTAACTTCCTGTAACCAACGAAGGCCTTCCACGTGTAGTCTCATCCCATAATCTATCACACAAGATGAGGAAGATACCATTTTTCCTTTTCCTTCTTTTCTTTTTTTTTTTCAATTTCCAGGGCATTATAATCTCCTCTTGTTTATAAGGGTTAGCGGTACATGATGAGAAGTGAAAAATGTTCACAATTCAACTTTGTCAACCAGGGAAAGTAATTATAAATATTTCCAAAGATTATGCATGTTTTTATAGATTAGATTGAGACCCTTGATCCTTTAGGGTCTTTTTTTTTTCTTTTTTTTCTGAAAATAGGCATAGCTGTTTTATTTGTATTACATACATATGGTACAAATGTCATCGCAGGATGCACACAAACACAACCAGTCATGTTCTTTTGAGTGGCTCATAGATGGCCGCAATCAAATATCTGGATAGAAAGTGTTAGGCACTCGTATATAAAGTGAAACCCAACTTAAAATATCTATTCTACTGGCTATAATCCTCCGTTACTCAGCTTTCTTGAAACCAAAGTCATGAAAGGCACATCGCGTAAGCTCCAAAAGAAGAAGAGAAAACTCTACTGGCTGCTAAAGGAAGTTACGGAAATTGAATAGTAATTACTAATTAACAAATATATATATATAGATATATAGATATAGATATGCATGTATGTATGTATGTATATATGTATGGCACCTGAATTTTTTTCTTCATGGAGAACAAAAGGGGCATAAGATTCAACGGTTGAGTTTAATGCAAAAATATATATGTTGTTGCGAGAATAATTAATATTGTTATGACAAATCATTCATAACGTTAATAATAAGTACAGTTCATCTACAACGTTAAGGATGTTTGAAAAATATAAAATTGTATTTCTACCAATTGCTTGAGCTTTTGATACGATGGTAAGTATTATTGCTAGAGTTTTATGTATAATGATAAATACCATTTCAGATAGTGATTGAAGAACTGAGTTCAATGGAGGAAACATATCGGCTTATTGTAGGTTGCGCAATGGTGTGCTCACTCTTATTCTTGCAAGCTGATTTTGTCAACAGTGGAGGACGAATTTTTAAGAACAAGAAGTTATGGCTACAAGCAATGTATGCTGGAAGACATTAAAATTTCAATGATGATTCGAGCAACTGACAGTTTAGTTGTTACAGTTATGCTTACAATTTGACTGTAGAAAAGCAATTTGTTATGTGATTTTCATATGTATATATATAAATGTAAAACAGGATTTACCTCTCGGCGATTAAGTTCCTTCGGATGAAATTCATTCATTTTATCAGAGATACAAGAGAGGGCTTTTGTTTTGTTGTTTTTTTTTTTTTTTTGCTCTCTTTTAGTTGCCTGGAAATTTCTTTAACTATAGAAATGTAGCCTATTTAAGAACATGAACAGAATTTTAAGATGGAAAGTTGCTGAAAAATGTTTCTCTAGCATGAGTAGAAAATGACAGGGCGAGCAATGTTTTCTTTCCTTGTCAAATAATAATGCTAATAATACTTACAATAATAACAATGCACATCATAAACTTGAGTTTCAAGAATTGTCCATTTGTCATGAATACTGAAAGCTATACAAGAAAGTATCAATTAGGCATCAAACCTTAGTATGCATAGTTACTGGTCCTCAATGGGTTCCAGATGCATTTTCTTTAAGACAATAAATAGAAAAATAAAATGAATATTGCTACAGTATCTTATTATTATTATTTATTTGTGTAGATCTTCCATGCAGATATAGCTATCCTTCTAATGTTCATGTGGCAGCTCTCCATTGGTGGAAGAAAATATGCTTAAGCCACAGCCTGAGATTTTTGGTGAGTTGTTGGATGCCCAAGATCCAGATGAAATAAGTGGCACAGAGAAAGCCAAGTTGACAACCTAAAGCAAATTTTCCAAGATGTCACTAACCAATGAGAAGTAACATTCAGATCCCTCCCAAAGATAAGAGACCCTCTCCTCTATATTAGGCCATATAAATAAGAGGCCATCCACAAAAGCCCGAACCAAGCAGTGCCAGTGCCCCTACGATCCCTCTTTTTAACCACGACCAAGCAGGCTTGTTTTATCACTCTCAGTTCTAAAATGGCTGCAGCAACCATGGCCCTCTCCTCCCCTTCATTGGCCGGAAAGCCCGTGAAGCTGAGCCCCTCCTCCCCGGAGCTCATGGGCAATGGCCGTGTCTCCATGAGAAAAACCGTCAAGCCCGTTCCCTCCGGCAGCCCTTGGTATGGCCCCGACCGTGTTAAGTACTTGGGCCCATTCTCTGGTGAGCCCCCATCCTACTTGACTGGTGAGTTCCCCGGTGACTACGGCTGGGACACCGCTGGGCTCTCGGCTGACCCGGAGACCTTTGCCAGGAACCGTGAGCTCGAAGTGATCCACTGCAGATGGGCCATGCTTGGAGCCCTCGGCTGCGTCTTCCCCGAGCTGTTGGCTCGTAATGGAGTCAAGTTTGGTGAGGCCGTCTGGTTCAAGGCCGGAGCTCAAATCTTTAGCGAGGGTGGCCTTGATTACTTGGGCAACCCCAGCTTGATCCATGCTCAGAGCATCTTGGCCATCTGGGCTTGTCAGGTTATCTTGATGGGGGCTGTCGAGGGTTACCGTATTGCCGGTGGGCCGCTCGGAGAGGTCACCGACCCACTCTACCCTGGTGGCAGCTTTGACCCGTTGGGTCTGGCTGATGACCCAGAGGCCTTTGCTGAGCTCAAGGTGAAGGAGATCAAGAATGGCAGACTGGCCATGTTCTCTATGTTCGGATTCTTTGTTCAAGCCATCGTGACTGGTAAGGGACCATTGGAGAACCTGGCTGACCACCTCGCTGATCCCGTCAACAACAATGCCTGGGCCTACGCCACAAACTTCGTCCCTGGAAAGTGAAAAAAGTCTTCTGAATTGTGATGTCATTTGAGTGTTTTCTTCCATTTTTGACTGGGAGGCGTGTGTGATGACGCAAGTTGGTGTAAGACTAGTGTGGAAATTTTGACACATTTATGTATTACTAGTCTCGAGTGGATATCCATGTTTCTTTGAATTGCGTAAAGTGCTCACTTCGAAGCTTTAGTTTTTTTTTTTTTCTCTTCTTCTTTGGTTCTGCTGTTGTGATTGGTTTATAAATTAAATTTTAATGAAACAAGTACACGTTGACACAAGACAAACCTCAGAGATTTTTGCCAGGGAAAAGAGGCAAAAGAGGAAGAATTATAAATTGGACAAAAATGAAAACTTTGTAGTTATTTGGTTTCATATGCAATCAAAATTTTGATCTGTGAACAATTGATTCGTTAATAATTATTAAACATCCATCTTCTAAAGGACTTAAATGATCCTGAAAGTATTAACTTAGAATTCTTTGAGGGAGAAGTGCTAATATTCATTGGATAAGATAAAATTACCCCATGTATCCATGACTTAATGTTCACATTGACTAATGGATTAAAATTATCCTTAACCAATCAGTTTCCTGTTGTAGACATAAACTACATACAAAGTCAGACGAGCGTATGTAGTATGATGTTGCCTTATTTATACAAATAACTCAATCCTGTTTCTTGGCCCCCCC
>CM038606.1:8594476-8707354 GCA_021533255.1 Ceriops tagal
AGTAACATCTATTTTTTTTCAAAAGAGAATCGACAACTCTTAGATGGTAGCAGCATGCTTTTTTAAACTTAGGATCAAGAAGAGTGTGGTATGGGTTATATTCATATTTCTTCATTTTAGCAAAAATATCTATTATGGATAAATGTGTCTTTATTTTTCCCATATGTAGTTGAAACATTTGGTTTTGGGCTACGGACTGTTGTGGAATAGTTCTAATTGTATTGTAACAAATATTTTGCTACTTTCTACGAGGATGATGCTGCTTTTTCATTTTTCTTGGTATTTAATAGCATAATATATACTCTATTGGTTGCAACCTTTTTTTCACAAACTTGCACATACTTTGCACAAGTCTCTTTCATTGAAGTTCATTGTAAGATTCAAGAAGATACAATTGTATCGAATGAAACTATGAATGAATGATTTAGTAATCAATGTCTCTCAATTCATCAATCCATTGAATTATGTTTGCATGTTTTGCACTAAAAGAGTGGATTTATTAAGACCCTCATGCACAAACAATTATTATATGTAATACAAGATAATAAAGATTATTAAATAAAATTTGGCATATGTGAAAGAAACCCAAGGCTTACATACAGTTAATGGGGTGTGGGTTTTTACAATATAATTTTGTAATTTTTTTTCTTAATTTACTAGTTTTTCATTTGTTTTTTGGTTATTTTGTCAAGTATCTTATATTTTTTGTCTTTATGTATAGGATTGGCTAAAATTTTTTAGGATTTCTAATTTTAAACTTATTCACCCTAATAATTCCAGAAAATTAATTGAGCATATTGAGTGAGGACCTGTTGTTGGCTACTACAAGATGCACAAAAAGCAATGCACTGATGGTAGCAACTTGATCCATAAGGCACAAGGCAAAATACGTGAAGACAAAGATGATAGTCATTTCTTGCATTCTATGATGTTAATTGCTTATAAGCGAGAATGACACAAGTTAAATTGTATGCAAAATTTCAAAACAACTATAATACTAACCATGAAGGGGATAAGATAGGAATTATAATGTTGAATACTTTGTGGAATGTTTTTGTTCCCCA
The DNA here is from genome assembly GCA_021533255.1 of Ceriops tagal. Lineage (NCBI taxonomy): Eukaryota > Viridiplantae > Streptophyta > Magnoliopsida > Malpighiales > Rhizophoraceae > Ceriops > Ceriops tagal. The sequence continues at coordinate 8,595,541 of CM038606.1, forward strand.
CTTAGCTAAATTAAGGTAACTTTTTGTAGTGGCTTTTCTATTCTTATGTCTAGGTTATTTACTAAACAAACATTTTTGAGTTATTAAATTTGGTATATATAAAGCTATTGCTTCTCCTAGTTATATTTCTCTTTCCTTCTAATTAAAAACTTATATATATTGTATGACCTTTTATAAACCTAGGCAATGGTGTAAGTGGCTCAATTTAGCTATACGATGGTATCAAAATGGTGCAAAAATCTGAAGTTGACTTCAAAATATTATGGGTTGTTTTAGAATTATGGCAAAAATAGGGTTGCTTGCTTACAAATTGAGGTTGTCACGTAGATTACCCATCCATCCAATCTTTTGTATATCTTTATTAAAATGTTCATTTAAACATATGGAAGTCACTTCCTTTTATGGTATTGGAGCTGAGTTACTACTATTGAGTCTTAATGGTTCTCATTTTCGTGCTTTTAGATGGTAGAAAAAATGTGTAAGGTATCATGAGATCAAATTTTCTACCAACATGCCCCCATGAAGAGATCAATATCTGTTTTTTTCATGAAAGGATTGATAACTCTCAGATGGTAACAACGTGCTTTATAAAGCTTGGGACAATAAAGAGTACTATAAGGGTTTTATTTATGTTTCTTCATTTTAACAAAAATATCTCTTTTGGATAAATGTTTCTTCATTGTTTCCATACTAATACTATTGAAAAAATTAGGTTTAGGCTATGGACTATTGTCGGATAGTTTTTATTATGTTGTAACAAATTTCTTGCTACTTTCTACGAGGAAGATGGTGTTTTTTCAATTTTCTTGGTATTTAGTAACATAATATATGCTCTATTAGTTGTAATTTTTTTTCCACAAACTTACACATACTTTCTATAAGTCTTTTCCATTAAAGCTTGTTGTAGGATTAAAAAAGATACAATTACACTTAATGAAAATATGAATAAATAACTTGGCAATCATCATCTCTCAGTTTAACACTCCATTAAATTATGTCCATATGTTGAGCACTAAGAGAATGGATTTGTTGAGACCCCTACGTATGAATAATTGTTACAAGCAATAAGAGATAATGAAGGTTTGGTTCTTAAAGAACATTTGGCATATGTAAAAGAAGTCCAAGGCTTACATACTTTTAATGTGGTGCAATTTTTTACAATATAATTTTGAATTTTTTTCTTAATTTACTAGTTTTTCTTTATTATTATTTTTTTGTTATTATGTCAAGTACTTTATATTTTTTGTCTTTATGTACAGGATTGACCAAAATTTCATAGGATTTCTAATTTCAAGTTTATTCACCATAATAATACCAAGAAAGTAATGCACTGATTGCAGCAGCATGATCCGTAAGACACAAGGCAAAATATGTGAAGACAAAGATGGTAGTTATCTCTTACATTTTGTGATGTTTATTGGTCATAGGCAAGAATGATACAAGATAAACTATATGCAAAATTTCAAAACAACTATGATAATAAGATAGGAATTATAATGTTGGATGCTTGTGGAATATTTTTGTTCCTCTCTTAGCTAAATTAAGGTAGCTCTCTCTAATGGCTTTTTTGTTCCTATATTTACTGAACAAACATTTTTAAGTTGGTGAATTTGGTATATATGAAACTATTGCTTCTCCTAATTTTATTTCTCTTTCCTTCTTATTAAAAATATATTTATATTACATGACTTCCATAAACATAGGTAATAGTGTAAGTGACTTTATATAGCTATATGATAGTATCACAGTAGTTACTAATCCTTTTTAGGAATGATATACCTTTGAACCATTTAGTGGTTATGCTCTTGTACTAACAAAATTATCCAAAGTGGCTATTGTAAAGCAATTATTCCAAGAGATAGCATATATGAATTGTTTTTTAGAATTATGGCAAAAATAAAGTTGGTTGTTGATAAATTAAAACTGTCATATAAATTATATATCCATCTATCCAATTTTTTGTATATCTCTATTAAAATGTTCAATGTACTAGTAGAACTAATTGATGTCTTAGTTATCATTAACAAGATCAAATGACCAGTTACTTAAAATCTTTGATAGTATTTTAGTGAAGAGGCACAATAAGATAGTTATACAAGTTGTACTCTAGTGTTTTAACGGGAGGACTAGACATTTTTTATGACTCAATTCCCTTATTTTCAACCTTGAGGACAAGGCTTGAAGGACTATCTTGGTTGAAGTTTCATGGACTAGATATAGCATTTTTAGTAGTAGAGATTACTGTAAAAATTTTGTTGTGATTCGTTAATAACCGTTAAAGTGTTCGTTGGTTAGACCTCATGTAACAACCTTTACCGTTAATAGTTAATAATTAAGTTTGAATGATACGGTGCGTTTTGATTATTAAGTCTGGGCAGACTTATAGACACCGCGTGTATAAATATGGTGTATTCAATTATTGTAGCATTCTTTTCATAGAAATACAAATATAATTCTCTTTCTGTCCTTTTCTTCTCCTTTTAAGTTTCTCTTCTCTCCCACCTCCCGATTCCTTCTCTTTTCGTTCAACTTCCCCAGACCTCTGGGCGCGACAGATAACTTCCTCTTTTTCCGGCAAGATGATATTAAGTGGCGATGTTGTTAAGCTGAGATCTGGATTCCAGCAAAATGGGGACCCTATAGTCTTCCAAATGGTTACTTCGATAACAAGACCTACCAGAGTGACAATGATGCCTTTGCAGAAGGCCTTGTTCCTCTAGTTAAGCCTTCCGAGCGCCAAATAGAGGCACAAAAATTAGCTGAAAGCCAGCCTACCAAATGTGCCGAAACTACATTGGCTTACTACAACAAAAATATGGTTTCTTTTATCCGTCTCCTCATCTTTCCCTTTTTCTTTTGCCTCTTAATTCTTTCTCTTCCCCAACAACCCCCCCTCCCAAAAAAAAAAAAGGATATGCCTCATTTCCCATTTATGTATTTGCAATGAGTATGATGAGTGTATTTAATCTTGAATTTCTCAGGGTACTGATTTTACACTTGCGAAGGCCTTAGAGTTGAATGTATTTGTTTGCGGTGGCATCTGGTTCCACATCAACTTTGAGGCTAAAGCCCAAGATGCTCTCTGCACAGACCCAACTATCAATGTTTTTTTCGCTGAATTGACACTAGCTGATCCAATCAAAATGGAAGTAACCACTTGTGTTGCTTTGGAGTCGGAGTTCTCTGGTAAACTTCTCCAATTTTTCACTGATATAACTGCCATCTACCTCTCTCTTCTCTCTCCCCCAACTTTGTTTCGATATACACGTTTCTTACCTCTTTTTTTTTTTTTTTTGGCTTCCATTTTCAACTGTTCTTGTGACCATTGAGCACAAACACTTCTAGTGAGAACCTAGGAACTCATGTTTCCACAGCTAAATAACAGGTTTAAACTTGAAATCCAGTATGCCTATCAAACAGATGAATTTGTCTTTTTTTTTATACACTTCAAGTCAATATTATTATCTTTTGGTGATTAGTTTTTTTTTAAATAGGCAGAATGAGGTGTCCATGGATAGGCATTGAAGCAGAAACTATGTTAATGAATGCACAGTTGTTAGCAGGATTTACTTAAGAAACACCACATCAAATAGAATAAAACTGCCTTGTTGACCTTAACATTCATCAAGCAATTGACCAGTTATTAATTGTCAGGTGGCATTGGCTGTACCTTTTGTCGGTTTACGGGTAAAAAAAAAATGTCACTCAGCCCAGGGATTTAAGAAAGTTCTTACCACCATTGTTGTTGAGAAGCCTGGTTGTTGTCATCCTTCTGTTTCTGCAGATGGAACATTTGATTTTGAAGGATGGTATGAACGTAAGTATCAAGATGTTCATCTATCCCTGCCTCCAAGAAGACCTCCACAATGGAGAAAAGTAGGAAAAGACCCATGTCGCAGTCAAACTATTGATTGTGCAAAAACAACACTGGCACACTATAGTAAAGAAATGGTTGTTTTATTTCCTTCCTTTCATTTGTTTTATTTCCCTTCCTCATTCCCTTTTCTTCCCCCTTTTTTATCTTGTTCTTTTGCTTTCTCTTAGGTGTAAACCTTTAGTAAAATTCACTATTAATGACTCCAGTCATGTATCATGCAGGGCAAGGATTTTGAGCTTGTGGAGCCTGTACACTCAGGTGCATTTTTGTATCCTCAACCTCCACCTCCACTTCCCTGTTCTTCAATCTGGTGTCATGCCAATTTCAAGGCGAAGCCCAGAATTGCCAGCTGTGGTGATTCCTCTCCAAAGCTCTTTTTTGCCAAAATATGCGGAGGTAAAAAAGAGGGAGTCACTTTATGCACTATCTTAGAAGGCAATGATTGTGGTAAGTGACATTATCCTTTTCTTGATTCAAAGCTCTGTTCTTTTCTTAGTTGTCGTGGCTTGGAGTTAAACGCATGATACTTTATATTTGTTGATAACTCTAAGCTGAAATTATGGCAAATGTTGTGAGTGCATCTTCTTTTTCTCTTTTTTGTTTGTTATTTATACCTTTTTTATGTATCATTGAACTTTGTACTTTTATTGTAACGGTGTTAGTTATGAATGTTTTATTGGATATCTTCCCCATTTTTGAATCAGAATTGTTTGTTGGTATTAACAATTTTTCTTAATTGTACTAAGCAATTTATTTATTTATTTATTTATTTTGTGTGTTTTGCAATATTTCCGAACCCTAAGTTGGTTTTCTTGTTCTCAATTTCTTAAACCAATCTTGCTAATTTAATTATTTTTTTACCAGTTTTTGAAATGCAATATGGTATGGCCATCTTTAGGCAAAAGCAGCAAATAACTTTCATGCTCTTACTCCCCTCTTTATCATGTTGCAAAGCATGAATCCCAAGTGATCTGAAAAGTGTTCAGAGAAAGAAAGAAGTATGAAAGCATATAATTCCCTTCTCTGGTTGGCATGTTGTTTTAGAACCTCCTATGAGATGCTGTCAAGTCGAAAATTAATTTGGACTGATCACATCGGATGACCCTTTTGTTTTTGTTGCAATTTAACTGTTTTTTTTTTCTTTTTCACAATCTTTGGAATCAAATGATTTCAACTACTAGACTGTTAAACTACCTAATCTTCTGTATTTTGTTGTGTGCTTTTGCAGGTGATTGTAGATTTTGTGGCCCTGCCTGTCGCAGGAATGAATTAGGAATTTGGCATCCGGTTGGTGGATAATAGGGTGTCTTCCCTCTAACAACACTAGTGCAAGGGGAAATTGATGAATGGTGAAGTCTGCTTTTGTAGAAATCTTATGTATGGTTTTTGTAATTTGGCATGTAAAGGAAGTAACTTGTAACAGAAGCAATTCTCTCTCTGCAGCAAGAGAGGCATAAGAAAGGAAGCAAACAAGAGATAATTGATACTTGATAATTCTATACATTTTTTTGTTATCTTAAATCTTTATTACATAAGAGTATTTCAAAAATAAAAGATTTCAAATTAGTATACTTGGCAATTTCTTAAAACTTAAAAGTTTTAAAATTAAATTTTTAACGATTATTCATAGTAATATTTCAAGTACAAACTAATAAGTATTTAAATTTCAAACTAAAACTTTTGGATCTTGACAAATGAGTTGTTACTTGCAATAGAAAGAGGGAAGTAATTGACGAAGAAAGGCAATTAACTTAATTAATTTTTAAATTTTGATTTGATCCTATCTTATGCATTCTCATTATTTGCTTTTTTGGTTCTATAAAAGAGAAATACCATTGTTAATTATAATGGCTTAAATTTCATAGTATCATCAATAAATGTGATGTAGTACTTATAATTATTTATGAAACAATTTTATATTAGTTCATAGAGATATAAATAGATCAATTTTAAGTGCTTTTAAACTTTATTGCCTTGATTGGAATAAAAGGAAAGCCCAGTTTACTTGCCTAATTGAAAAAACATTACAAAGTTTGTTAAATTGATCTAGATTAGTTATGTTAAAGGCTAACTTTTCATTTTTTTTATATTTGAATCCTTATATGATGGAAATTACCAAGTTTTTTTTGCCAAAACGTTGCATTATTAGTAGCTATGAGTAAGATAAGATGCTACATTTTGTTGATATTTAAATGAAAATTTTTTCCAATCATAGGTACTTTGATCATTTTGATACCATTTAAATTACAAATAACACATACATGATTAAATAATAATGAAAATCCATTGTTAATAAGTTGACCAATGCTTAATAGATTAAAATGAATGTAAAGAACAAAGGAAATATTTGTAATGACTTTAGTACCTAAGGTTATATGCATAATGGCTAGCCCTTTTCAATGCACTTACAATAATTAACTATTACCAATCCTCACTTTTAATTTGAAGGATTTGTCTAAGGTATCAAATATTTTAAAATTAGGTGACATGTAATTAGTGTAGTCATTGTCAATTAAATAGGTTTTAAGATTAAAAGAGCTAGTGTCAAATAGTGCCACAAAAAGTTACTCATATATAGATTAAACCTTAGAACCTCCTATTCAACCTATTATGGACTTTATTGGTGTTGAGATTGCTTACCTTTATGGTAGAAAATTTTTTCACCTCTTTTTGTTACATATTTTATAAATAATATCAAACCTTTTCCATGAATATTTAGATATATAATTTATCTTTTTACAATTTTCATAAGGAGCATATTATCTTCTACTTATAGCTTGTTAGCTTCATTAGATTTTTCATACTATCTTGGTTTTTTTGTTGATAAGTGACCTGTAAAGCACCCTCAATTATGTCTTCTTATTTTATGAGTTTTATTTGTTTCTCATCTTGAAATGCACTTATCAACTCACCAAGGGAAATAATGTTAAGATATTTTAAGTCTTCTAAAAAGGAAATCTTTACTTCAAACATTTTTGGAATGCTTATAAGTACTTTTAAAATCATATTCCTATTTAGTAGGTTTCTCCAAACACCTTGTTTTGATTAACCACCTTTAGTAGCCTATTACTATAATCTTTGATAGTTTTTATCTTTTTTATCTTTAGGAACTCAAATTCTTTTTTCAAATTCAAAAGTTATATGGTTCTAGTCTTTTAGTTGCCTTCATATTTTTCCTTTAATTTATCTCAAAATTAACTTGGCAATATCATAAGCCAAAATTCTATTGAAGTTAAAGATAGACTCAATGACTACTACATGTATACAAGTTAATGTTTTATACTATTTTGACTCTTACTCGTTATAGTGGTTTAGTTGAGGTAGAGTTGGATTTACTAAAAAAGGGACTAATTGAGTTCCTTTTATTAGTTGTTTCCTATAAATCAAAGGTCTTAAAATAAGTTTTCGTGTAATTCTCACCAATGAACTAAAGTGGTGGCAAGGGGGTAATGCTTGCTAATACCATTTGAATTGACACTCAAGTGTTTGGAATACACTCTCATAAGTGTTTAAAGTGCTTATTTACACAACTCACAAGGTCAATAAGGATGTTTAAACTTTAATACCACTTTAAAGGTTATTTTTGTAGAAATCTTATGTATGCTTTTATGTCATTTAGTATGCAAAGGAAGTGACTTATAATATAAGCAATTCTCTGGTTGCAGCAAGAGATACACAGGAAGAAAGCAAATAAGAGATAATTGATGCTTGAGAATTCTGCAAATTTTTTCATTACCTTAAATTCTCATTATATATAAAGATTTCAAAAATATAAGATCTGAAATTAGTATACTTGGTAATTTCTTAGAACTTAAAGTTTAAAATTTAAATTTTTAATGATTACTTATAATAATCTTTCAAGTACACACTAATAAATATTTAAATTTCAAACAAAAACTTTTAGACCTTGACAGATGATTAGTTGCTTACAGCCAAAGGAAAGAAGTATTTGTGGAAGAAAAGTAACTAAATTAACTTAACTTTCAAATTTTGATTTGCTTTTATCCTATGCATCCCTTTTTTTTACCTCGTTGGTTCTGTAAAAGATAAGCACCATTAGGACTTCATTTGGCTAGAATTACTAGATCTAGAACATTTTTATACAGTAACGTCACACCAATGAAATACAAACAATTCAGTTGTTTTTTGTAGCCACAAATTATTAGGTAAACCTCTTTTTATGTGAAGGGAGCTGTAATTAAAAAAAATGACTTTATGAGGTATAAATACCTTATTTGTACAGCAAACTTATAGAAATTAAGGTTGAGAGGTAGTTGATCAAAAACAAAAAAAACAAATGAGAGAATTCCAACAAGAGAAATAGTCACTAATTTCAAAATCTAACAATAAATCCTTATCCAATTGAGTTAAATTTTTGCTAACTAATAGAGAACATCTTTTTCTTTATTCTAGACAGTAAAGATTATATTTGGTGAATTTTAAGTATGGTTTTTTATTTATATTTTGTAATTCATGTTTTGGAAAGTTCTTTTGCATGTAGTTTCAATAAACCTTGTAATTGAAAAGTCATTTGTGGTCCAATCAAGCTGGTTTTAGGGTTATTTGATAGAGGACACATATTTTTTTATTTTAAATGGTTGGATCGTGATTTGACTTTCTGCAAAGGTAGGTTTTCATCTCAAAATTGTGATTACTTATTTCTAATAATGTTCTATTCTTTCTCTTATGGTAGTTTTGATAAATGATGTAAATGAACATCAATTTGTAGTTCGATTAAATTGAAATTTATACAGCTAGTTGGGAATGTTTGGAATTTCATCTTGAAGGTCGGATTGTTGTTTTGATATTTGATTGTTAAGTTATTGTTGACAAAACGTGTTTGGTTCTTATTAGTTAATTTATTTTATTTTTCATTAGATTCGAATTGAATTTGTTTAATTTAATTAATGTAATTAAGGTTGTGTACTTCTATTGTATTTACTTATTGATTATAATGAATTTGATTTCTATAATGATATGTTAAAATTAGTATATTTTTCTGTGTGATTGTTTGAATTACTATTTTTATTATTCAATCAACTTCTTATAGGTTCAAACAAGTGGGAGAGATCTTTTTTGCGCAATCTGTACTCCGCTATCCCTCTCCATAAAAAATTTCTCACCCTTCGTGTGATTTAGTAATTCTACAAACAGCAAATGCATTTAAACAAGATATTGATCAATACTATAGATCTTTGGTATTCCCTTGGTAGTGACACCACTTTATTTTGTAGCTGAACCTCACCCTTCTTTGATGAGCAGCATAAAAATTGATTCGCTCCCTAGTATGTCTCTCAATCATGTAGAATATCTTCAATATGCATTTGGTCCCGTTCTTAGCTTCTTCATGCAAGACAACACTTGATTCATGTGTGGTCGCTCCTCTGGGTTTGGGTTGGTGCAAAGCAAGGCAAGTTTCAGCAGCTCTACGAGTGTTTCTTCCCATTTGGCCTCATTTGCAGCTATCTCAGGATCCAGGATTTGAAGAAGTCCATTGGTGCCATTGGCGAGGGCATTCTCAACAAGCTGAGGCAGACTGATTGGCAATCCATCCTCTACCGTAAGTCCTGTTGGCCTCTTTTTTGTTAGAAGCTCCATCGCTATGATCCCAAAGCTGAAGACGTCCACTTTAGTCGTGACTTTCCTCATATATGCAAACTCTGAAAAAACCACAAGCATGTTTTCATTTGGCCAAAACAATTGAAAAAGAGAATGGAAATTAAGAAAAGTGAAGCCAAGCCTGCAGGAAGCAATGAGCTATTCTTGAGAAGAAAGTAGACTATAATGGGGGAAAAAAAAAAGAAGAAAAGAAAAAACTTGCAGAGCATAACATCATATCTGGTAATAAATCTGCATATGGCAATTTAAGAAATTCACATATGTATGAGAAATTGCAATGCAACAAAAGTCAAACTAACAAATTCAAATGAGCATAATACCATTTTGGTTGTTTATCTGAGGTCTGGTAATGCTCTCGAACCTTTCTAATCCATCTAGATAATAATTAAACAAGTAAAATGGCCATGTGCTAATTGTCACAGGGAACAAAGTGGCAATGACCTATGAAACAAGGACTGACTAATTACCTGGAGCCAAGTAGCCAATGGTGCCTTCAAAAGCTGATGATAAGGAAAGACTACATTCATCCTGGAGATGAGCACCCAGTATTCGAGCTGTTCCAAAGTCACTCACATGAGCCACCCATTGGCTGTCTAACAAAATGTTGGAGGGCTTCATGTCACAGTGAACAATGGGAAAGTCGTATCCAGAATGCAAGTAATCCAATGCATTGGCAACCGAAATGCAAACGTTTATTCTCTCCGCTAATGTCCACCTTGTCTGATCAATCAAAGGGTCATGTATGATGGACTCCAAGTTCCCATTTTCCATGTATTCCAGAACTAAAGCCTTTAGTTTAGTACTATCCCAGGCATAGCCAAGTACCTTCACCAGATTCCTGTGCCTCAGTTGGGCCAAAGTGTTTACTTCTCTATAGAAGCACTTACCAGATTCTTCAGAGAACTCCTGCAAATTTAGTTTCTTTACTGCTATGATCTGCCCATCATCTAGTTGCCCTTTGTAAACTGTGCTCATCCTGCTGGCACCAATTACATTATGTTCACCGAACAAACTGGTAGCCTTTTCTAGCTCCATCTGATCAAACCTTTTGATTTCTATCGCTGAAGTGAATCCTGGCTCCGTATCATGGGGTTTACCTGCTTTTTTCTTTTGATAATATTGGAGGAGTGCAGAAATAACAACAATCAGAACCAGCAGTACAAAAGCTACTCCAAGTGACAGGAGGATCCAAACTGTTTTCCTGGATAAAGCATGTGATCTGTTGCATGGAACAAGAAATTTGGTTCCACAGAGAGCATGGTTTCCAGCCACACTTGATGCCCCTATGCTTTTGAATATTCCAGCCCCAGGAACAGGACCTTCAAGTTGATTGAAGGACAGATTAATATATTTCAAACTGGAAAGATTAGCAAATCCTACAGGAATTGTGCCTGTCAGTTGATTCTGAGAGAGATCTATGGTGCTCAGCTGCTTCAGCTCTGTCAATGATTCAGGAATTTGACCATCTAAATCATTCCTAGAGAGGTTTAAACTTGTAAGCACACTCATTTGATTAAAAGCATCAGATGGAATTGGACCAGAAATTTCATTCCCTGAAAGATCAAGGGAGAGCAAATTTCTGCAGCCTTTTAGGGTTCCAGGAATGGTTCCTGAGAGATTGTTGTTTGAAAGATCAATAGCTTGTACCACTTCCAACGTTCCGAGCTCATTGGGGATGTATCCTTGCAACAAATTGTATGAAAAGTTCAGATATATTTGCATGCTTTTCATCCTTGACACTACAGATCGAGGAATTGATCCTGCCAGATGGTTACGAGAGAGATCAAGAGACATTAGTCGATTGAGATGTCCCATACTTGTTGGAACTGATCCATTGAGCATGTTGCCATGAAGGTTCAAGGAAGAGAGCATTTCCAGTTTTGAAATAGCATCCGGAATTGGACCTGCAAGCCTGTTGAGCCCTAGATTGAGATAAGTCAGGTCTTTCAGTTCAAAAATCTGCTCAGGTATTGCACCTTCAAGAGAATTGTTATGCAGCGCAAGCCCTTGGAGGAAAGAAAGCTTGGATAACTCTGGTGGAATCTGCCCTGAAAATCTATTTGAATGGAGATATAATTTAATCAGTTGGCTTAAATTGCCAACCTGTGGCGGGATTGGCCCCGTGAGTGAATTGAAGCCAATGCTCAGTGTACGAAGGTTGCAGAGTTTGTCAGTGCTTGAACTTAGCATTCCACTGAAATTGTTCTCTGGCAAACTAAATAGACGAAGATTGGAGCAATCATAGAGGTCATCGGGTATTTCACCTGACATTTGATTCTGCCCAAGAGAAAGTATTGTCAAATTCTGCATCTGTCCCAAGCCCCGAGGAATCTTCCCAGTTATTCGGTTGAATGCTAAATCTATTCCCATAAGTTTGGTGCAATTGCTGATGCTAGAAGGAATGGAGCCCTCGAGAAGGTTGTTATTCAGGCTAAGGTTCTTAAGATTATAAAGAGCTCCGATGTTTGATGGGAGCTCCCCTGTAATTAAATTGAAGCCCATGGAGAAGTATTCTAAACTTGTCATGTTGGTTAGGGATGAAGGTATCTCCCCGGTAAGCTGGTTTGAATGTAGTGTCATTACCTTCATTGATTCCAAAGATGCTACCTCAGGAGATAATTTGCCACTTAACTGATTCAACGAAAGTCCTAAATGGGTTAACGATTTCAACTGGAATATGGTGAGAGGAATGGTGGAGTTCAGCTTATTCTTGTACAGCCTCAAAGTTTCTAACTGGGTTAGATTTCCAAGTTCGGGAGGAATGCTCCCAGTGAATTGATTGCTGTATAGCTCAAGATTGAGAAGCTTCTTGCAAAAGCCTAGCACAGAAGGGATTTGGCCAGTGAGGGAATTTCCAAACAAGAGAAGGTACTCTAAATTTGACAAGTTTCCAATCTCTCGAGGTATTTCTCCAGACAAATAGTTTTGGCTGAGGTCCAAAGCTTGCAAAGTTTGCAACTTTCCAATGGAAGCAGGTACTGAACCAACCAAATTGTTTTGGTATGCTAGAAAAAGTTCAAGATTGACCAAGTTCCCTATGTTTTTTGGTATAGTGCCGGTCAGATTGTTAGAAATGAGACTTAATTGTACCAAGGTGGTACGGTTAAAAAGGCTTTCAGGAATGCTTCCATTCAAGAAATTACCACCTACTCCCAAAGCTTGCAGATTTTCAAGGTTTCCTAGTTCTGCTGGAATTGGACCCCAGAGAGAATTATTATACAGGTTAAGCACAACCAGCTGAGAACAAAGTGACAGCTGAGTAGGAATAAACCCTGTGAATATATTTGAAGTAAAATCAATAACCTGGAGGCTTGAAAGGTTTCCAAGAAAGGGGGATATCACGCCTCGGACCTGCGTCTCAAAGAGAGTGATCGAAATGACGCGTTGCGAGGAATCGCAGGCAATGCCGGTCCAGTTGCAGTGATGGCTTGCTTCATTCCAATCTGCAAGTGTTCCGAGGGGGTCGTGGGTGACACCACTCTTGAAGGCCCTCAATGCCTCAGTATCAACTTCCTGTCCTGATCGTGCTGATAGAGAAGTGACCAGGATGGAACAAAGTACGAGTAAGAGCAAACTAGCTCTTGGAGAAAACATTTGCAGTGGAAGTGTTTGAAACTGATACGAAAATTGCCGTTCATAAAAGGGTCTAAATATGCAGAAAATATTTCATTCATGGTTGACTGACCAATCAAAGTAAACGATTAACGCATGATTTCAGTCGCCAACTTACTGTTAAATATACAAAGACGCGTATCATTCTTTGAACCTTCACCATAAAACAAAATTATTTGACTTCGCGGCCACTGAACTCTGACAAAACCAAAAGGGCCAATTTGTGCCGATGGATTAGCCAAACCCATAATAAACAAAACCTAAACCATGGTCTAGCCACCAACTCTCAAGGCAGCTTGCCACCATGCCATGTCAAAACAAGAAGCACCGACTGGGTGATTAAAAATTTAAGATTCCAAATTGAAGGTCCTATATTCATACTAACCAGAACAGAGAAAAAAGGGTTGACTTCCGTTTTGTAGTTGAAGCGTAATGAGTCTCTTATTTAACAAAAAATAATAATAATAATAATAATAATTTGGTAACAGGGTCAAGAAATTAACGTAGATATAACTGGATCAACAATATAGTCTCAGCATTATAACATAGCATCATGAGCTATCTAGTGCATGATTAACAATTGATTAATCAACTTTTAACTATTACTGTATGAATTTTGATGAGTATTTGGCATTATGAATTCTAAAATTATAAATATAATCTTTCAGAAAACACCTTAGTAATTAAAAGATTGAATTTTTATTTTTGAAATTTTAGATTTTAACTTTAAAATGAAGTATAAGGTTTATGCAAACAAAAGAAAATTTATTTTTATTAAAAAACTAAAGGTATGATTTAGATTACAAGTTGCAAATAACAGCTAGCACATGGATTGGTGACTTGGTGTGAGCTGTGGTTGGAAAGCAGAGGGCTTCGAAATCAACATATTAGGCACACAATTTGCAAGTAAATGACAACAAAGAAATGGAATTTTTTATATTGAAGGGACCCAAAATAAAAAGAATTAGAACAAAGACTCGTGTGTGAAAAGAATTTGACCAATTTACTATTTCATTTTCCTTGTTCTCATACAAAAACGGATTGGAAGGAACCTGTGCTCGAAATCTTGAAGAAAAAAATTATGTAAAATTACACCTATGCACTTACACCATCCACTTAAGGTATAGCCCGTCGTCATGAACTTTCCCTCTGCCAATAAATGATTCTAAGTGAGGGAAAAAACCAGAAAAGATTGGGGGCATTCCTTTGCTTTGTCTAACCCCCCCCCCGTTTTTCTTTTTCTGGTACAATCTTTGATTTATCTGTTGTAGATTATATTATTAACGAATGAAAAAAAAAATAGTATAGGGTTTCATTAGATTTATATTATTTATTGTTGTTAAACAGTCAAATGACTAATTAGTGAGAAGGGTTTTGATTGAAAAGTGTGATTTGAGAGAAAAGGGATAAGGATGAATTTGTCTCAATTAGCAATCAATTTAGCCCAGAAGTATTAGTGTGGTTACCCAAAGGTGATCATTCGGCCGAACTGTGGTTACCAAGCCTTCCAATGCGTTAATTATGTACTCAAAACTAGTTCATTTTGCTAAGTTAAGCTGTTCTATCCCCACGGCACCCCCAACCAAAAAAAAAAGAAAAAACAAAGAAACCAGCTATAATTTTACGGGGGTAGAAAATGTCCACATCAATGATATTTCCATAAAATTGGCAATTTGCATCTTAGCTTCTTCCCAATTGTAGAAAATATTACCATCTAGCAAACTTGATATACAAGTTTCACTGGGTAAAGATGAAACTACACTTGTTTGAAACCTCAACAGTCACTGTGAAATTGTCAACCACTGCAACCAATTAGATGTGGATCGTGGAAGTGACTTGCTTACCAATGTGTTGTGCCAACCGTCTCAAGACCGATCTAGAATTTATGGACTAAAATGTTGAAAATCAAACCACTTCGGATTGCTCGAATGGTCACCTGATCAGAAACATCATTTCTTGGAAAATGCCTACCAATTATGATGAAATAAACCAGAAACATCAGGTACTTTAGTTCCTTGGCACGTTGACGCCAAAGATATGTTTACTATATTATTGAGTATTTTCCGTTTCTTTAGTTGCCTCAGTTTTCAATTTTAGAAAACCATGCTTAACCCAACTAAGCTTAAATTATCGTTAACGCCCACCAACCCCCCCCCCCCAAAAAAAAGGAAAGAGTAACAATAGTTGTGCACTTAATTATCTTACATGTAAAATAATTAAGAGTCATTAAATTGTTACATATCTCACATATTTAAATTATGCATATTTATCAATAATTTAATCTTATTTTAAATTTAAGTACAACACAAAATTAAAAAAATAATAAAAAAAACTAATATTTTGTCATCTGGGCATCTTGGCCATATTGTCTTGATGGGGGCTGTCGAGGGTTACCGTATTGCCGGTGGGCCGCTCGGAGAGGTCACCGACCCACTCTACCCTGGTGGCAGCTTTGACCCGTTGGGTCTGGCTGATGACCCAGAGGCTTTTGCTGAGCTCAAGGTTGAAGGAGATCAAGAATGGCAGACTGGCCATGTTCTCTATGTTCGGATTCTTTGTTCAGGCCGTTGTGACTGGTAAGGGACCATTGGAGAACCTGGCTGACCACCTCGCTGATCCCGCCTGGGCCTACGCCACAAACTTTGTCCCTGGAAGGTGAAAAAGTCTTCTGAATTGTGATGTCATTTGAGTACGTCTTCGGTTATAACGTTGCAACAATATAAAATAATTGAAGTCATTTGCATTGGAATGAAACTTAAATTTTAATAATAATTGAAGTAAAATTGAGAATCACTTATTCTAACTGAATTAGAATCAAATCAAATTCACTCTTTTGTATTTTTAAATTTTATTTTTTATTTTCAAAATTAAAATATGAAACCTAAAAGATAGAATTTTATATCTTAATCACTAGAATATTCTTCGAAAAACTCACCCCAAGTTTTTTTTTTTTTTTTTTTTTTTGCACGTTTGCAAGGTTCTAAACGTAAAAAGCTTCTTTTTAAATTGCAACTTCACATTTCTTATTTTTAATTTTCCTTTTATTTTCTTTCGAGTAATCCGCTCCCCGTTTACAGAGTAATAATATCCATAGCATCAACATAACCGAAGGACAGGCATTGCCAATTTAATAAACCATCATTACTATAACAATAACTAGATGAAGGTTATTAGTTCCTAAAACCATTCAATTTTATAAACCACAATTACCTCAAATAAAATATTTCAACTTTATTATTGAACGTTGCCTTACGAATTTCAGCCATCTTGTGACCCTCCAAATTCTTAATCAACTTGCTCTGGTCAACTAAAATGTCGCAATCACCCATTTAATTTAGTTTATCTTTATGCTTCTTCCACACTTTCTCGCATTGTTGAACCAATGTTAGATGGTTAATTAATCTAAAATTACAGCATGGCAATATTAGTAACTGAGATTATAAATTTGAACTCTATCTGCCTCTTCAATCTCCACCTCCTTTCAATTTGTTCATCATCATAGTCATCAATTGTCTTCACAACCAAAGCTATGGCCATGTTCACTCTGCCCCTTCCCATTTTGTCACTTCTTTTTATGCTTTTATACTTCAACTCTGGTATGTCTTCTTATTTTATTCAGACTATCAAAGCCTCAGATCCTTTTACTTTTCTTCTCTTTACTAATTTAATTCCCACAGATCTTCTTCTTCTTCTTCTTCTTCTATTTTTCAAAAATTCCTAGTATCTTGTTCAATATGAAAGTGCCTTTGCTAGTTTGTCTTCAAAAGTTCTGTATCAATTTTGAGCATAAGGAATTTTTTTTCATTCATTTTAATTTTGATATGCTAAAAAAGATTAGATGGGATTTTGTGATAGGTCAGCCATTTTAGCCAAGCTTGATCAGTTTCACTCTAGTGTTCTGCTTTTTGTTATGCCTGGGATGACTGTCGGCCCCATCTGATTACTACCATGTGTTATATTTTAAGGGGTTTTGAAGCAATGTTTCATATAGAATTGATTTGAGTCCTTTGTTGCCAGACCATGTTCTGCTTTTACTATAGTTGTTGTATCTGGTCATGTTGATTGTTTTATGAACTGACATCCAATTTCATTCTCGTAATCCATCTTACAACCTATGAAATGCCCACTTTAGTTTTAAATCTTGAAAAATTAAAAATTTGCTACATACTTACGAGGGGAATTTAATTTTAAGGTTTTATCTTGCAGGGATGGTGAAGCTCGTTTATGGACAGGTAAATTCAATTTACGCACCAATTTCCTTTAAAATCTGCACTATTGCACACGACAGTGAAAAAGTTCTCTTTTTTTTTTTTTTTTTTGGGGGGGGGGGGGCGGGAGATGCAGGAAAAGACATGGTGTGTTGCAAAGCCATCGTCCACTGATGATGAATTGATTGCTAACATCGACTATGCCTGTAAGAATGTTGGGGACTGCGGGCTAATAAAAGAAGGTGGTGGCTGCTATTTGCCCAATACCAACATCAACCATGCATCTGTTGCCATGAACCTATACTACCAGCTTAAGGGAAGAAACGCCTGGAACTGTGAATTCAACAAAAGTGGCCTCATTGTCTATACTGATCCAAGTAAGACTTTTTTTTTTTTTTTTTTCCCAATTCAAAATTGTGGCCGTATTTGAAACAATTGTACCCAATAAACAAGAGTCTTACACAGTGAGATTTAGGGAAAGATTCGTAGATGTACCCATGTCTCACTCTTTCCGGGAGCTCAGTTCAAACAATATTGTTTAATGATGCTTTTTTTTTTTTTTTCCTATCATGTAACATGGACTCTCAAAATTATGTTGCTTATTCTTTCATTAACCATTTCTGGGTATGCTAATTCATTGTTTTGGTGGATCTTTCAGGCTATGAAGGTTGCCAGTACGAGTAAAATAATGGGCGCAATGACGCAACCAACAAGTAACTTCGGCATCGTCAAAATTGTTCAGAATAAGTTTTCTGGGTTGTTCTGTTTGTTGAGACTTTATATAATTTCTTGTTTTGAAAATCAAATTGACATAGTCAAATTGCGTGCAGAAATGGATCAATTTTTTATTCCCTGCAAAGTTACAAATTATAATTTCTTTGATTAAAAAAAAAAAAAAAACAAGAACGCGTAAATTAGACCTGGCCATGGTTCCATCCTGACGCAGTTTTCCTTGATAAAACCTGGACAATGCGTTTTTGGTTGACATGAAATAAACCCGTTAACATATGAGCGGGATTGGAATTGGAAAATTGCTGCTTGACCCGGCCCACATCGCTGTTAAGCATATAATAACAGTAAATATATGACTTTGCTGTTTGCCGTTAGATTTAGTGATAGAATTATTTAAATTTTTATATATATAAAAAATTTAATTTTTAATTTATATAAATTTAAAAAATATATTATTTACAGTAATATTTTCTTTGACTTATCTGGCTTTGTAAATCTAAATGTATAAATATAAATAATATAAAACTTTGGAAAATATAAATATAAAGTTGATGCTACATCATGGCTTGAGATATTGAGAGGGGAAGAGTGATAAAAGAATGAAAATGGGCTTTTAGCCAAAAAAAAAAAAAAAAAAGAAAAAACCCAAGATTGTAAAGATGAACATATGAGTAAGAAAGAAGCCAATGAATTTGATAAAAATGTTCAAAAAAAAAAAAAGAAGATAGGCAGAATTAGAGTTAATAAACATTAAAGAAAATTTTTAGACTTTGGCCTAAACATGTTCATGTCACTAATTAGTGCAAAGAGATCTGATGGATGAGACAATATTTGAATGATGGTTTTTCCCACTCAGATATATTTGCATTGTTCCTGCTCATATAGATTTATAAATTTGCATATCGTATGGATAATAGTTTTCATTTTTTTTCAATTATAGCCTGCATACATAATATATATTCCTCTTTGCACGATAATTATTAAACAAGGTTTAGACATTAACTTAACGTATTCGTTCAACCAGTGAGTTACTTGTTAAATTGACAAGTTAATGATACTTAATAATATTATAATATCTATGCATATATTCAATGTTTACTTGATATTTGATATAATTTTAAGAACTCGAAATAAATGAAAATATTTTTATTATAGTTAAACAATGAAATTTCCTTTTTTTTTTTTTTTGATATTTTATAATGAAGTTGTTGTTTAATCTACAACATGAATATATATATTGTAAGATTTTAGAAATAGACTACATTTTGATTGAATTAATGACTTGATTTAGTATTTTAAATGTTTTAATTTTAAATTTAAGTTCTTTTAAGTAACAACTATTTTGGTATAAAAACGTTAAATTATTAAAAACAAAAATGAAAAATCCTGATTCAATTCTTCAACTGAGTTTATTGATGAACCGAACAATCTTGCATCTAAGTAAATGGTTCACTCGTCCGATCGATGGAGTTGGACAGAGTTTGACAACCATGCTTCCGACCTTTAAGATAGCATTCTCCCATAAGAAAAATAATAGTGATGATGGCCCATGCATACATATCCCAAGTTGTTTAAGGCTTCAACAAGTTCATGTAAAAATAAACCCCTAAATTATAGGTTTAACAATTGTCAATTTGTATTAGACTATAATTAGTACTTGTCAATTAAAAGTTAAATGTTTATCATCAATAGTTAACATATAATTATCAAACCGCATATAGACTGTATTTGTGCAGATAACAGATTTCATAGGAACTAAATGAAAATTTTATTGGATTTGATTTTTGATTATCGATTATTGATTATCACTTTTTTTTTTAAGACAAACTTTCTTTTAAAACTGGTTTTTTATTATTTAAGTTAAAAAAATCATACGGTTATGAGAACAAATCAAAATTTACAATAGTAGTTTCCTTATTTTAGGAAATCCTAATACTAAGTTAATCCAAGAGCTAATTGGTCAAAAAAAATAAAGAAAAATAATTTTAAGTTGATATATAATATCAAATTCATAAATATATTGCTTATTTGAATTTATTCAAAAAAATTTTAAATTTTAAACTTTTGCATTTTCTGACCAGACTTATTTTAAAATTTGTTTAATTTAATTGATAAATAATAATTAACTATTGATGAATAATAATTCATAATTTGTAAAATCTGATTGATAATCAGAAGTTGAAAACTCTCGATAATTAATAAAATTTACAATAAAGTTATATAGACTTGATTAATTTGAAGTCTACAAAATTTAGTATAATTGTTAAATTACATATTTTTAGTCAATAGATGCATAATAAAAATTAATTATAAGAACATAAAAGTGGATACAGCAAAATGATATTGTAATGTAAATTTGTATTTGTGATGCACCAAATTAACCGTGTAATGAGGTCATGGATTAATAATGTTATTAAAAGTAACCAATGAATATATAATAGTACTCTTGGACTTGTCGTCACTGAGCCAAAATACCCCCTTGACACCTTTAAAACAATTGCAGTGGGCTATGCGCTTGTTCATTCAACGAAAAATGCCTAAGCCAATCTTGATCATTGTCACAATGTATGCTTCTTTTGCATACTTTCTCCCATTGAAGCGATCTCTTGGCTCACTTTATTATATTCAGTTTTATACACTTCTCACAATTTATGCAATAGGCTATTCGATCATGGCTAACGGACAGGTAATTTTCAGAACAAACAATTTGGAAAAGGTTTTTCATTTTAATAAATTTCTTGTGTTCTTTTTACGAGTTACAATTTTTCGTAAGAGTTGCAGAACACTTAATGCATTGCAAACCCCTCGTCTTCCAATGCTGAGCTAATTGCAAACCTGGACTATGCCTGCAGTCATGTGGACTGTCATCTGATGCAGCAAGGAAGGAGGTGTTTCCACCCAAACACTTTACGCCCACCATGCTTCCTTTGCCGTGAATTTGTATTACCAGAACATCTGTAGGCACACTTCGGATTGTGACTTCAGGAACTCTGGTTTAATATCATTGAGTGATCCCAGCAAGTCATTTGAATTGTTCACTAAATATGGCAAATGGCATAACTATACTTCTTTTGTCCCCGGAATATAATCACACCATTTGCATATGATTTTTGCGGGCTATGGTAGATGCACTTACGAGAGTGGTAAGAATTTGTGTTCATTACATTACTTATGTCCTGCCAGACCCCATAGCAACCCCACAATATAGGATTTTCGTACGTTGAGGCTCCGTTTTTTCAATTTGATATTTGGTAGTTATAATAATTTGAAAATGTCCCAATATGTGACTTGGAAAAATGGTGCAGGTGGGGCTTTGGCAGAAAGCCAAATATCGGCAAGTCAAAAGTTGTCCCAATGATCAAAGCAACCAAAAACTGGTAGCAGAATCTAACGTACATGAAAATGACCATAATCTTTGCCGGGGACTTGGCGTGCGGCAAAGCCCGCAACAGATGATGACATACTGCAGGAAGTCATCAACTTCGCTTGCAATCATGTGGACTGCGGCCCTATGCACGAAAGTGGAGGATGCTTCAGCCCAACAACTCTGCGGAATCATGCCTCATTTGCCATGAACCTTTACTATCAAGCAGTAGGCAGAACCAACTAAAGCTGTAACTTCAGTGGCAACGGCATCATCGTCTCCTTGAATCCAAGTAATGCCAAATTAACGATACCTTTAACTAAGAACTAAGAAAATTCTAAACTAGAATTATTGAATGTTCTGCAAAGAGGGTTATTTCATTCTAAATTATAACTAAAGACAATTTTCTAAATTGAGTTATGCAAATAAATGTTCTAAATTGGAGACAAATTGCAAATGTTAGGTTATGACAACTGCATGTATTAGTATGGCGGCAAGCGATAATGTCCTAGGACAATCAATGTTTTGGACAATAATTAAGCGTCGAGGAAAGCAATCTCCCCTCCCCTCTCCTGCCCTTCCGCACCAAAAGTATTTAATGAATAATTGAATTTTCTATTGGAGCATTCCTCTTGGCACAACTAAATTGTTCTCCTATGTACTCTCTCTCTCTCTCTGTTTTTTTTTTTTTAAAAAAAATATCGGTTGTTCTTTCCACACTTATTATCCACATTAAACATAGTGTCTTTAATTACCTATGATAAATATTTATATAAAATTTTATTTTTGTATCATTTCATAATTGTCAAAAAAGGCTTTTCACTATGGATTTATTTTTGCTTCTGATTTTATTCTCTAATGGCACAGAAGATACAAACAAAATTAATTTGAAGAAGTTGAAGAAGAAAGTAGTTAAAACAGAAGAAAACACGATTATGTTCAAAAGTAACTAGGAGAACATGATTAGAAGTAACTATGAAAAACAAATCATAATTGGAGATCCAATTACACCAAGCAAGCACCTAACTAAAAGAATTATTACTAAACTTTGATAGCAATAACTATCAAATGAAGAGTGATAACCTAACTAAAGCTAACGTGAACCGGAAAAGAAAGAATGTCATCTCCGAGAACTATAGTGTGCCCTCCAGAGGGCAACACACCATAAGCATTATTATCAATAACACGCAAGCTCTCACAAATATTGAACTCAAACTTGACTTTCTCGGTGCCTCCTGCTGGAACAAAAACTCTCTTGAATCCAATAAGTTGTTTAATGTAAGTCCTGGCTATCCCTTTTGGAGGTTTGGAGTAAACCATGACAACCTCACTTCCATCAGTGTTACCCGCGTTGTGAACTTCTACCTCGAAGTCAAATTTATCATTGCACTGCTCGTGCTCGTTTATGAGGATTGCGGGACATTGAGGCTTAAATGAATCCTTTTTGTACTTCAAATTGTGACAGTTTTGGAATTTTCTCAATTGCTTTTGCACTGACCTTGATGAGGATGTCAAATTATAGTTGAACTGGGTATAGCTGAGTCCATAGCCAAATGGATAAACTGTGGAGCCATTGAAGAACTTGTAGGTTCGACCTGGGTAACCTAATTCATCAACTGGCCTCAATGGCATGGAAGTCATTGGCAACATGTCAACATAACTAGCCTCATGCCATGTAAGTGGTAGCTTCCCACCTGAAATTAAACGGCCAAATAAGAAAAAAATACACGTACATATATATACAGATATGTATATCTTTTTTGTTTTAAGGGAAAAATCAAAAACAGAAATACAAAAATCTAACCTGGATTATATTTGCCAAAAATAACATCTGCTATTGCTCGACCTCCTTCTTCTCCAGGATATCCAGCCCATAAAATGGCTTTGATTTTCTCATTACCCTTGGCAAATGAAATATCTATACCTCCAGCTGACATAATCACAAGAATTACAGGACCTTTTGCATCACTAGCAACCTGCTTGATCAATTGAGTCTGGTAACCAGGAAGGAGGAGGTCCTCCCTGTCTAAGCTCTCGGCCTCAACTGATAGATCTATTCCCACAACCAAAATGGTAGCATCAGCAGACTTTGCAACCTGAACTGCTGGAAATATCAACTTCTCGTCCTTACACTTAACATCAGCACAGCCTGCTGCATAATCCACATTGGCATAGTTTTTGATACCATCAATAGGAGAGGTGTATTGACATGGAACACCTGAAATGTACAATTCAATGCATCAAATTCAAGTTCAAAAAATATTCTATAAGATTTTTTTTAGTCTTAATTTCACATACCTGCATAGTTTCCAATCATGGCTTCAGTAGCATTGGCATGGGGTCCAACCACCGCTAACGATTTTACCTTATCGGGGTTCAAAGGCAAAGTTTTATCATCATTCTTTAAGAGGACAATGCCTTGTCTTGCTGCATCTGTTGCTAACTCAATGTTTTCTCTTGAGCAAACATCATCCTTTCCAAGAGAATCATATTGAGGGTTGCCATCAAAATAGCCTAACCTCATTAGCACTATGTAGAGGAATTTCAAGGACCTGTCTATGTCTGCTTCCCTAACCAACCCTTTCTGTACTGCACCTTCAACATTATTTGGGTAGGAAGTTCCACAATTCAAATCCAAACCTGGATTTGATGAACAAGATTTTAAAATTATTTTAAAAGTAGAAGTCTAAAAGCATAAATAATATTCAAAAGAGTTCTTGAAATGACTAGCCTGCTTTAAGACTTTGTGAAACTGCTTCTTCCCATGTATCACCCAGCCATTTATGGTCATCAACCATAACTTCAATAGAATCACAATCCGAAACAATATACCTGATAAATACATTTCATCAAGTCAGAAAAATAACTTTCTTTTAATCAATATAGTAATTGCCAACAAAACGTAAAAGGCTAGTGAACAATGTTTTTTTTTTTCTTTAATTGGTGATAAGCTAGTGAAAATAATAATAATAATAATAATAATAAGCAGTCTTAACTTATTTTCACCGAGAGATTGTTTTCAGTAGAAGTGGTTGAGAATAACTCAGCCACAGAGGTAGACAATCTCCTTAAGTTTGCCAGTTGTTAGGCCTTTAAAAAATAAAAGAAAAAAAAAAGTGTAATATTTCTAATGTCAATAAACAATGAGCTATCCGAGTGACTTCTGTCCATTTCTATGGTCTTCAGTAAAAAATTAGGAAGACATGGAAAAAAAATTAGTTTACGGAATTGTGTACAAAAGCAATGCAAGATTAATTGAGCAAACCCTTAATTGAGTCCTTTTCCAATGTCTGTGTGTCTACATATATTGGTGAACGTGTGCTTCTTGTACCGATAAACCGGAAATTTTATATATGCAAGGAAAAGAAATTACGAAAACACTCTGGCTAGATGTATATGCGAAGGAAAGCTTTATTTTTCCGTGCAAGCAAAGAAAATTTTTGCTCAAAAATTCCCTCTTTTTTCAATTTATTTACCTTTCTTTTCTTAATTCTCTTGAATTGATTGTATACCAATCTTCCCTTAATTCAAACACAACAATAAATTATCAAACTGATGTCTCATTTACACTAAAATCAAATTTAGAGTCTTAGAAGTAATAAATTTATGTACTTTCACGTAATCAACCATTTGAGATAAAGACAATTCTATCATGAAGGAATCAAATCAAAGTCATAACAACTATCAATATTGAGTTTTGAATGTACCCATGAAGATCCCAGTCTCCTCTAATGGTCTGGCCCAGCAGCTTCGGATCAGCACAGGCAGGGATGCCATTCACACGATTGTAAGAGCACATGACACTGCTAACATCACCATCCTTAATGCACATCTCAAATGGCCGAAGGAATGTCTCAGCCATATCTTGCTCAGTCACCTAAATGTAAAAGAAAAATTTCAGTCACATTTTAATCTTGTAAGACAAAACTTAATCAATAATATTATGGAGATTGATGAGTGGTATGTGACCCGCAATTTAAAAACTTGCTAGCATGAAAATTTTGTAAAAATGGGAGTCGAATTTTACCTTAGCATCAAAAGTGTAACGCTGAATTCCTTGCCAATTATCGACATCATAGGCAGCATAATGCTTGCAGCAGGAGGAAACCTTGAGGGGCCTGGAGTTCAAATCAGTGTGATTTTCAGCTCCTTCAACATCTTGCAAGCCTCTCACGTAGTTGGCGGCGTATCTGCCGACGGTGAAAGGATCTTCGCCGGGCGTCTCAACGGCTCTCCCCCATCTCGGGTCTCTTACTACATTAACGTTTGGACTCCAGTATGTCAGCCCTGCCCGTCCTAGGTTGTACATGGCCCTTGCTTCTGTCGAAACAACCTGCAGTAGCATTCCTAAATCGTTAATTCAACATTTGATACATATACATGTATTTTGGACATTAACCTACACATAATAAAATGTGATGAAGAATCGACATATATAGATGCATTCAAAAGCATTCGATTTGAAATCTTATTAATCGGAAGATAAACACCCACATTTAAATTTTGGGATTTATTAAACCAATTTGGCTTTTCCAGCTCCATTGCTATATAATTAGATCTAGGGGATTGATCATTTCATCAATAATCAATTAATATAAGCAGAAACATCAAAAGGAACTGACGATGGCAAGACAACAAGTTGACCGAACCATAAACCATTTTTTTTTTTTTCAAGGGAGTATTTCCAAGTTTAACCTTTATTAGGTATCGATCGATGTTGTGCATAGCCAATATGCTAAAGCCACAAAAACAGAATGAACATTCAATTTTAAAAGCATTTGCAAAGGTGAGATAGTGGTTAGATATGTCTTACGGACCTCGCCAATCTTTCTCCACAAGGACTCGTTGAATGCTGCCGCCGTGAGGATGGGCGTGGGGAAGCTTGTTGCCCCGGGGACAAGATCATCGAAGAAAGTCCCTGGACCGACGTTGGACACGCCGTGAAGCGCCTCGGACCACCACTCGTAGAGAGGCAATCCCAGCCTAGCAACCCCAGAGGCCTTATCACCGATCTGCTTCACCTTTTCAGCCAATGTCATTTGACTGACCAGCTGCCATGCCCTACCTTCATACGACATTGACTTGTCGCAGAAGGCAAAGGCGGACATGTTCAACCCGAGGCTCCTATACCTTGCCGGATCGCATACGTGCGTGAAGTTGTTGCCAATCGATGTGGCATCGTCCTTTTGCAATGTGGAGACCTCGGGGATACTTCTAGCATTAGTCCTGGAAACAATAACAAGAAGGAAAGCAAGAGAAATGCAGAGAAGAAGAGAGCTAAAGCTGCTTTTGGCCATGGCTTCTCTACAATGAAAGTAACCAAAAAAAAAAAAAATGATCAGTTCGATGGATAAACCTCTGCACATGCACGTATATATAGAGGCCCCATCAGAATTACTTCATTCTAGATCAATCATTATCCGTAATCACAATCTCAATCCCTATCCGTCAGTGTGTTGATAGCTATTGATAAGTGGTTATGATTCGGCCTTCTTGTAGTTTTACTCCTATCTAATATTACTTGATGATAAAAATCATTATTCATCTTCTATGCTCCTTCTTTTGCTTTATATTAAGTCATAACTATTTTGACTCAGCTCGATATTAGGATATAAATAATGAGTATTATCAATAACAGTGCCGTAATTGTAAATGAAGGGCCTTTTATTATTTTTTTTTCCTTTTTTTTTTTTGTCAATCTCTTATTCAATGAATTTACGGGTCCCAACGATGATGGCACAAGTGGGGCCAGATAGATTTTTTATTCTGGGTATCACCAGTCATTTCGAGTTGAATAATTTTTCATTTTGACCAGCAAAGTGTGTTTTGAGAAACAACTCATTTGAATCAAACGGGTAGGAAAAAATTACAGGCAAATTTATTGTTGCCTAAAAATAGAGTTATCAAAAAATACATGACATGATAAGTTGGCACATATAATTTCCTTCAAAGTTTCAACAAATTTAATTGACGAAGAAATGGTTATCTTCAATTTCTATATTAAAAGATATTTCAGTACTTAAAAATTAAAAATTTTATTCTTAAAGCTTTCGAATTCTAATTCTAAGAAAATAATTT
The DNA here is from genome assembly GCA_021533255.1 of Ceriops tagal. Classification (NCBI taxonomy): domain Eukaryota; kingdom Viridiplantae; phylum Streptophyta; class Magnoliopsida; order Malpighiales; family Rhizophoraceae; genus Ceriops; species Ceriops tagal. Next base: position 8,623,031 of record CM038606.1, read on the forward strand.
GAAGTTTATAAAAATAAGGAAAATTGTAGGTTACAGTTAATGGTTCTTCTAATAATTAACAAGTATATATATATATATATATACACATATAATTGGATACAACCTTTTTAGGTATGTACTCGGGTACGCCTTCACTAAAGCAAAGAACGAGGAATAATCAAACCAAACCAGATTTCGGGAAATCATGGGGATGGATGATGTGTGAGATATACTAGATTATTATTCTTTATCTTTTTCATTATCCTTTTTTCCTTTTAAATCGTGTCACATATACTAGATGTTTGGATATCTAGTAATCTATTAAGTGATATAATAACAATACAATATATAATACATAAACAAATTTGCCAAAAGTTTCGCTGGCATATATCTAAGAATAATAATAATGATAATGATAATACTAAAGCATATGCATCACTTTATAACCAATAATAATCTTGACTTACCTACCACAACTACTTTTCCGCTGATATCAACCAAAATTCTCTTTCTTTATCTTTTCCGCTGATATCTTTTGATATCAGCCATGTTTTACGTTGGGGTTCAGGATGTTTGATGGAGTTACGTTGGTCATTCCGGAGGCTATGGAAGGTTCTGAAGTTGGAATGGGAAAGGTTGCTTTGACGTAGAGAATTTAACTTTAATTTATTTGATGATTGTTGCTTTATTTTTGTTTTTCCCTCCACCTTCTCTATTTTAATCCAACTCTGAAAGTTGTGTAAAGCGGTGCGTATTTCTTGATGAACATTAATTTATTTGATTTTTGTTGCTTTGGTTTTGGTTTTCCCCCCCACCTTCTCCATATTCAATCCAACTCTGAACCCCATCAACCATCGAATAAAATAATGCTGACTTTCGTTTTGTGGGAAGATTTTAGGGTCGAATTGTTGGTTTTGTTTATTTCTTTTAACGAAGATGTTGAAGTAAAAGATTTTAATTGACTTTTGTGGAGTACTGCAGAGTTATATTTTTGTAAATTTAGTGTAATGTTGGATTTGAAGTGACATGTGGAGTTTTACTCTTATCTAATATTTACTTGATCATAAAATCATTGTCATCTTCTATGCTCCTTCGTTTGCTTTATATTAATCCATAACTATTTTGACTTTGTTCGATATTGGGATATAAATAATAAGTATTATCAATAACAGTGCTGTACTTGTAAACGGAAGGCCTTTTCTTATTATTATTAATTCTTTTCTCACTCTCTCATTCAATGAATTAATGGGTCCCAAGGCATGTTGCCTTAAGTCTTCAAAATGCAAACCTTAATCAATCACTATTCTTTAGCAGATTCTGTGTTTCAGTGGTCCAGATAGGTTGCTTATTCTGGGTATCGCCAGTCGCTTGGAGATGAAAAATTTTTAGGAGAATAGGAAGAGTTGTAGCTTACAACTAAAGGTTCTTCTAATATGGAATACACACACACATATATGTATATAATTGGGTACAACTTTTCTGGGGTTGCACTTGGGTACGCATTTACTTATGCAAAGAATGAGAACTAATGAAACCAGATTTAGGGTAATCACGGGGATGGATAATGTGTGTGATAAACTCGATGATCATTCTTTATCCTTTTTTTTTTCAAAAAAAAAAAAAAATCGTGTCACATATGATAGATGCTTGGATATCTAGTAATCTATGAAGTGATATAATAACAATAGAATACATAAACTAATTTGCCCAAAGTTCGTTTGGTAATTATCTTTTCAAATTATATATATGTATAAATTGGAACTTGCTTTAACAAAACAAAATAGATTGTGGTGTTCACACGTTTGATTATTTGATTAAAGACAATTTCCAGCAAGATGATAAATAATAAGCCACATTTCTTAATTATCTTTTCAAATTATATATATATATATAAAAAAATTGGACCTTGCTTTAAGAAACCAAAATAGATTGTGGTGTTCATACGCCTTGTCCAATGAGCCTGACAATAATATGTGTATAAAACATGACAATTGGACCTACTTGTTTTCCAAGCCACAATGACGCTTCCTTTGCCCGAAATTTGCATTCAAATATTTTGAAACCACACGAAGCCTAAGCGTTGCTCCCACATTATTGGGTTTGATGGTTTGCATCATATAATATTAGAAAAATGATTTACCAATATAAGAATTTATTAGACACATTTATAGCAACAAAATTAATATATATATATATATATATATATATATTATAAATAGAATAAAATTTATACTTTATTTAATATATGGATCTCACTTCTATTATTGTAATTCTTTTTTTTTTATTATTCTTCCGTGATTTGTGTTTATTTGTGTCCTGTAGCTCGTAATGTGAATCATATATATATATATAACCTCTAATATACCCTTTAATTTTTAATGCCTTTGTATAAATGATAGAGGGTAGTATAAATGATAAAAAGTAATAATAAAGTAATATAATACATATTTTTTATTTAATTTTATTTATTTTTAAGATTTTATTTTTTATTACTACTATATTGTTCCTTAAGTGTTATTATCTAGATTTTATTTTCTTGTCATGAAAATGAAAAGACATGAGGTAGGACAAAAACCCATTGAGAAGCACATTCCATAGATCTAACAAAAATTAACTACATTTATGATTATGCATATTTATATTTAACATGTAAATTTAGCATTACTTAACCCTTCGCGAGAGAGTCTAATCCATGATTTTTGTGATGAAATTTTACGTTAGACAGGAAAAGAAGGTCTTAAGTTTTATACATATGAGCATTATGTCACGGAGTTAGGCTTTTGATGTGCTAACCCACGTGACACTTAGATAATCTTGCGAGAGAAGATGCTAAATAAGCCTTGGAGAGTTTGAGAAAATCAGCGGAAGACTTGTGAGAGGCAAGTGACCGAATAGGAAGAGCTTGAGAGAGAGGGTACAAGAGAGCTTTGCAAGTGAACTTGTATTAAAAAAGGATTCGTGCTGTACAAGTGAAATGAAGGACCTATTTATACATATCAAGAGAAGGTCCTAGAACAGAATATTCTAAGTATATACAAAGATTATTCTAGATAAGGAATATTCTTGGTATATACATGGAGTATTCTAGATATGGTCCCTTCCAGAATTCTCTAGGCAATTGTGGTGCATTCCGCACGTTTCTGGGACCTTTCATGGATAGCAAATGGGCTGGGCAACCCATAGAGGTTTGGCCTTGACCTGAATTTGCACCTTAAGGCTATGTGAATGGGCCAGATCAACATATCCTTGTGACATCCTCCCCCACTTAATTCTGCAACGTCCTCGTCGCATTTTCAGTCTTAAATTGCCGAATGTGATCGACAAATTGCTAAAACTGGTCCTTTTGTTCCCAACTAGCCACTTGGTCTGGCAAACCTTTCCATTTCACTAAGTACTCAGTGTAGTTGGGAACTCCCCTTCTTCGTATGACTCGGTCAGCAAGGATATGCTCCACGTCCTTGTTAAACTCGGTGACCACAGCTGTTGGTGCCCGCTTTGACTCACTTTGGCTTGGATCCTCTTCGTCACCATGGAAAGGCTTTAGAAGACTTACATGGAAAACGTTGTGGATCTTTAGCTTTGGAGGGAGTTAGACTTGATAGGCGGCCTTTCCCACACGCTTGATAATAGAAAATGGCCCTTCGTACTTCCGTACTAAGTCATTGTGTACCTTGCGTAGAGACTTAAATTGGTTAGGCAGTAACTTCACCATCACCATGTCTCCCGCCACGTATTCCTTTGGGCGTCACTTGGTGTCAGCCCATCTCTTCATCTTCTTGGCCGCTTTGTCAAGGCAAGCCCTTGTTATGTCTGATTTCTCATGTCATTCCTTTGCAAACTTGAAGGCAGACGGGTTGTTGCCAGTGTAAGGAGAGACAATAGCACTTGGTGTGAGCAGTTGTTGTCCTATGACAATCTCAAACGAGCTTTTGTTTGTGGCCTCACTCCTCTGAAGGTTGTACGAGAATTGGGCAGCGTCGAGTAGTTTTGCCCAATCTCGTTAGTGGGCACTGACATAGTACCTTAAGTATTGTTCAAGCAAGGCATTGACTTACTCAGTTTGCCCATCAGTTTGAAGATGAAAACTTGTTGAGAAGTTCAGCTCGGTTCCCAATAACTTGAACAGCTTGCGCCAGAATTTGCCCGTAAAGCGGGGGTCTCGGTTACTGATTATACTCTTCGGCACACCCCATAGCCTTACTATGTTCTTAAATAACAAGCAAGCAGCTTCGTCCACTTTGCAATCAGCAAGGGCTGGAATGAAGGTGCCATACTTGCTGAACCAATCAACCACAACTATAATGCTTCCACATCCTTCAGACTTTGGTAGAGCCACTATGAAATCCATTGAGACACTTTCCCATGACTTCTCAGGAGTGGGTAGTGGCTCCAGTAAGCCGGCTGGTGGTTGTTGTTCTACCTTGTCTTGTTAACAAACTAAGCAAGTTCGCACATAGGCCTTGATGTCTATATGCATATGCAGCCAAAAATAATGTTGTTGGATAAGAGTAAGGGTTCGTGCCATACCTGGATGACCAGCCCATAAGGAATCATGGCATTCGTTGAGGATCTCCTTCCGCAAGTTTCCCCACTTTGGTATGAAGATGCGATTTCTGACCGTCGTTAAGACTCCATCGTTTACCCAAAATCGACGAGTCTTCCCCTCACTAGCCAATCTCAGCAGATTGTTAGCTTGTTTGTCTTGTCTGGTACATTCCTTGATTCGTTTAAGGAGGTTTCTCTTAGGTGCACTAGCTGCAAGAGCGCTAGTTCTGCCTTCTGACTTAGCGCATCGGCAACTACATTGGCTTGACCTGACTTATACTACAATGTGTAGTTGAATTCAGTCAAGAAGTCTTGCCAACGAGCTTGCTTGGGGTTGAGTTTCTTCTAGGTTTGGAAGCAGCTCGTAGCAACATTATCGATCATGATCACGAACTTACTTCCAAGGAGATAGTGTCTCCAAATGCGCAAGTAGTGGATGACGACAGTTATCTCTTTGTCCTGAATGGTATACCGTCTCTCCGTATCATTTAGCTTACAACTCTTATAGGCAATGGGATGCCTATCCTGCATCAAGACTCCTCCAATGGCAAAGTCTGATGCATCAGTGTGGATTACGAAAAGCCTTTCGAAGGTGGATCGGAGTCCGGTAGCGTCATAACGGGTTCCTCGAAGATTGTTTGCTTCAATCTCTCAAAGGAAGTTTGACATTCTTTCGTCCAATGCCAAGTGTGGTTCTTCTTTAGTAGGTCAGTCAAGGGTGCAGTTACAGCAGAATATCCCTTGATAAACAGACGGTAGTAGTTGACAAGTCTTAGGAAGGATCGTAATTCTAGGACCTTGGTCGAAGGCTCCCATTGTTGGATGGCTTGCACCTTTACTGGATCCATCAAAAGTCTACCATCCTTGATTCGGTAACCAAAGAAGTCCACCTCTTACTTGGCGAACGAGCACTTCTCCTTCTTGACGAACAACTTGTTTTCATGTAGAACTTGGAAGACTTGCTTGAAGTGCTCAATGTGCTCCTCAAGTGTGTTGTTGTACACCACGATGTCATCTAAATAAACGACCACGAATTTGTCCAAGAAAGGATGTAGTACCTTGTTCATGAGAGTGCAAAAGGTGGCTGGTGCATTGGTGAGGCCAAAAGGTATGACCAAGAACTCGAATGCTCCGTAGCATGTTACACAGGTCGTCTTTGGCTCATCACCTTGTGCTATGTGGACTTGATAGTAACCTGATCGTAAATCCAGCTTGGTGAAGTACCTTGCCTTCCCGAGTTGGTCGAAAAGATCAGTTATCAAGGGGATCAGATACTTGTTCTTAATAGTGACCTTATTCAAGGCTCGGTAATCAATAAACATGCGAAGCGATCCGTCCTTCTTCTTCTGGAAGAGGACTGGGGCACCGAATAGGGCTTTTTGAGGGTCGAATGTAGCTCGAATTAATCAAATCGTGGAGCTACTTCCTCAGTTCAGCAAGCTTCAAAAGTGCCATGTGATAAGGGGTCATGGCAGAAGGATTGACACCGGGTTCCAGCTCAATGTGGTGACCCACATCTCGCTTTGGTGAAAGCTTTTTGGGCAACTCGTAAGGCCTGACATCCTTCAACTTGGTAAGGACAGCCTGAATGGGTTGCAGCAGTGTGGGAGTTGGTGTTGTTATGTCTTCCCCATCGCTTAGCTCCCTTATGGTAGCGACATAACCAGGACTCGACGGCTACTGTTTTCTCTCTCTTTTCCAAGTGTTTGGCTCTAATACTACTTGTCACGGGGCCATTATCTTCTCCCCAAAAGGCAACCTGTTAGGGTGTGCAATGTCCACATTTATAAGGCCCAAAATCTCCCTCTTCCTCGACAATGTGAAAGTTGGGTAGTGTGCACCCGTTACATTCTCTCACACTAAATTTATCAACAACCTCGTCGATGTTCTTGGATACGCACCGAGCTGAGTTTTCGGCATTCCACGCCAAGTCGAAGGTCCCACGACGAACAGAGGTAGGCTCTGATACCACCTATCACAGAGTTAGGCTTTCGACATGCTTTAGACATGCTAACTCGCGCGGCACTTAGAGAATCTTGCGAGAAAAGATACTAAGTAAGCTTTGGAGAGTTTAAGAAAATCAGCAGAAGACTTGTGAGAAGCAAGTGACCGAATAGGAAGAACTTGAGAGAGAGGACACAAGAGAGCTTTGCAAGTGAACTTGTATTAATAAAGGATTCGTGCTGTACAAGTGAAATGAATGACCTATTTATACATCTCAAAAGAAGGTCCTAAAATAGAATATTCTAAGTATATACAAAGATTATTCTAGATAAGGAATATTCTTGATATATACATGGAGTATTCTAGATATGGTCCCTTCTAGAAGTCTCTAGGCAATTGTGGTACATTTCGTATGCTTCTGGGACCTTTTATGGATAGCAAATGGGCTGGACAGCCCGTAAAGGTTTGGTCTTGACCCAAATTTGCACCTTAAGGATATGTGAATGGACTAGATCAACATATCCTTGTGACAATTAGGCATCTTAATAAGCTGCTTTTTAAATGAGGATAACGGCTTATGACAAGTAGTATTAAAACTGATTTAACCAAAATCTAATGTTTATCACTAAGTTTTCTAAGTGAAGAAGTAGGTAAGAGCCTAGTTTGTAACGAGGACATTGCCAAATTTAGTAAAAAAAAATGTAATGGAATTTCAAAGGGAATCTTTGCCTTGTAAAGGTGAGCGCCGAGTACTCAAATAAGTTACTTCTTGACACCTATCACATTTTGCTCGGAACGAACAACCCTCTTGGTCACTAGACAAACAACATTGGTGGTGGATTAGATATAGTCTATTCTGTTATGTCTCATACACTACCAATTTAATGGTCAAAAACATATGCAACTCCCAAATCTATGATCAAAAAAACACACTACGTTATTTTCCATCACCCTAAGCTTTTCATAATTTTAACTTTTAATTTTTACCCCCCCTTTCTTTTTGGTAATTCATCTAAATTCCCATTCTTATTAAAATGGACCAAACGGCTAAATGAAGATCTAATTTTCTGCAAAAGCTGAAGCACACCATGCAGACAGGCATGTCAAGGAAAACCCAAGGGAGTGGCTATTAGAATTTGATTTCTCCTTGATGAACATGCTTAGATAGGCAACATTGAGTGTGACGTCCTCACTAACAAATTTTACAAATATATTGTGGAAATACCTCTTTTAGGCAATATAAAACTAATGGTGTTACATTAAAGTTATTTAAGCAACCTGTTTCATTAGCAACGCATTTGTTTTTTTTCTTCTTTTTTTCTTTTCCTTTTCGACTTCATCTGAACATAGTTGACAATCGGATGATAAAAGATCAGATTGTATTGCTACTTTCAAATGCTCAAAATTAGACCGGGTTGCCCGGAAGACACTAGTTTATTAAACAGGAGAGTTATGTTTCTATAATCTCTACGGCCAAAGCAACTAGCAAAGTGTTTTAAACAAAAGCGGCCAGACGAATCAGAACCAAGTTTGCAGAAAGGAATAACGTATATGTATGAAATTCTATTAACAGGGGGCTTCAAGATCTTATGGAAAGATATCATCCATGTTGAACCAGGCCTCAAGGAATTTGGTTAGCAGAAAAAAATTGTAAAGAAGCTTCCTCTTCCCATCTTTGTTACTTGCATGTGTCCGCCATATCAAAAACATTGCCTCAGAAACCTTATGGCTGCACCCCTCATGCTCTATAATCGACGTGAGTTGCTGGCTTCCTCCGAGTGAGTCTCTCTTTGTTATGAACATTTATCAATGCCTGCCTTCTCCCCAAATTTGGAAGGCAGAATGGTTCCATTTCAACAGCAAAGTGCAATCATGTAGGACTGCCTCTAGAAATCTGCACTCACAAAGCTGAAGTCAATGTAGTTCCTTTATCTTTCTCCTATGCAATTATCAGAAAAAGCATGTGCCTAGACTAAGCTCAACAACGGAAGCACGATTTATGCCTTGGCAGAGACTGAATCAATACTACGCAACTATATTCAACTTACAGTATGATGAAATATTTAATGGTTGCTATCGATTCTTTAAACTATACACCTATTGGATTAGATGCAAACTAACAATTGGCTTTCTGTATGGCTAGTACCGGGAAAGATTTCTAATAGACCACAATCTTCTTCATTGGCAATCATTGGCCATAAGAAGATTTATCAAAAGGACTTGGATACCATTAACATAAAGTATTGGCATCTAAGCTGTATCTTGTATAGAGAGCAAGAAGATGCAGTCCAAAAAAACCTGTTTTTGTGAAGGGTTTTGCCCATCATGTTCTCCATGAGCAAGGGATATGTTAGATTGGGAAGACTTCCATATTTAACTTCAGAGTTACATATGATTAGGCTAGAGGGTACATACAGTCGGAAAATAACCATACCTATACATATAAGGGGGAAAACGAGGAAATAGTAGCACAAAAGACACGAACCTGACTCTGCGAGCTTGTTGCAATAGTCCATTGTTGGGGACTATTTACAGCCGCAAATCTATCACTGAAGAAAGTTATTGTTCTTGATTCTTCATGTATGTTAGCTGTAACTGGAGTTGGTAATTCTCTCATAATCCATAACAAAAGTGCTGAAGGTATCGAAGAACCTGACAGAAATGCAGCAAATATGAGCCACATATCATGCATGTGACTTTTATTTCTTGCAACAAAATTGAAACATCATACCGTGAGTGTTTTATTTCTTCCAAAGTTACATGTGACTATTTCTTGCAACCTTATCATCAGTTAAACAGACTGCAACTCTAAGCACTTAACTAAAGGAAACAGAACTATCAACAAAAATAGCATAAAAGATGTTCTTCATTGAACATTTATTTATGACCTTAAAAAAAGTCTGCTCTATTTTTTCACGGTAATGCACAAACTTAATATATACCCTGAGAAGAAGTTACTATTCCCAGCTGTAGGTTCGGATATCAATTCTTCTTTAAAATGAACAGTGCTGGTCATATTTTACCATGTTTCGGAGTGCCTGAACATGCAGTATCTTTACGTCCAAGAAAACAGAGATGTACGTACTGGGTTTAACTCCACTCATTAAGGGATCATTGCCATACTTGTTAAAATAGGAAGCTATGCAAAGAACAGTTAAGAAACAAGGTTCTCATTAACCCAGGAGAATATACAAAGGTGCCACAAAGGCACAAGATGAAATGAGGCACCATGGAATGAATAGATGGATTTTTTCAATGTGGTCTAATATATCAATAGCACCATATCCCTCCTCACACAATGAGCCACAGAAAAGCAAAGGGGAAAAAATAGAATATTGCAACAAAACTAGACAATTGATTGATCCAGATCAGATAATCAATGCAGATGAATCAATTGGTCAGTGCCATCAAAGTACAACCAGACCATGACCTTTTAACTAGCTTTTGTTTCAAAAAAAAAAAAAAAGAGTAAGGATTCTTACAGATATAGCATTTACTTTGCAATAATACAGCTCAGCCTAAATAGCCACATGTTTCCAGCACAAATGACTTTGATTCAGGAAAATTATCAAATGAACGGTAAAAGCTTAAATTGCCGACAGTTGGACAGGTTGACCGACATCCTTTTTTCAATGATTTGAAACAATGACCATAGAATTGCAATTACTGTGTACCTACTGTTTGAAAGCGCTTGTTCCATGATTTAACCACCTCATTTGTGCATTTAATGAAAAAAAAAGTTTGACTCCACAAATACAAGATTTAAGCTTTACAAACCAAATCTGTCTAGATATATAAGCCTTTTTTTTTTTTTTTAATTTCTGTTCACAACTATATCGATTTGTCTCCTAATATGCAATGCTAAATATAAACCCCATAACCTATGTAATCAATTACAAAAGCCACAATATGTCCAAAACTGTTCTATTTTCCATTTCTCTTGTACTAAAAGAGTCTTCCACCTATCACATTTGCCATTGATACTTAGGAACAATAGACAGAGGAGGTCAATATAATGAGCAAAATAAATGCAATAACAAATGAAAAACTAGTCAAATAAAAATGAGTATACGCAAAACGGTATTAATTGGGGTTCCACACTTTGTGTTTTATTATTGGCTTATGATTTTTCAAGATCCTGAACGGCAATCAGTGAGGACCTCACTTTCTAAGTTAATACATTTTCATGTTAAAGCCAATCCAGGGGATATAAATAACAGAGGGAAAAGCTGCATCAAGTACCTATAAAATAATACAGAATCAGTAAAATAGAAGTATATTTGTCAAGTTGCTGGCAGTAATAAAGGACCTGCAGTCATAATTACATTGTTATTTTTTGAGTTTATAAAAGTAAATTGGAAAAACAAATGAAAAGAATAAGTTAACAGAAAAGTACATACCGGAAAATTAGGCAAGAAAGCCACTAAAGCACTTGAAGTGAAACAGAGAACAGAGACAACAGCCAAACTCACAACCTGCACACCACATTTCTCAAGCATAGTCATGAAGCGATTGTAATGTGACTAGAGAGTACCATCAATCTGGATATGCACAACATGGAAGTACCGAGTACAAAGGGAAAAAAATAGAAAAAAAATGAAAAAGATAATATGCATTGATTTGATTCTGGGAGTGAAGAATCCATTTTTGCTGATCAAGGAGAGGTCAAAATTATCCTACCTTCCACATTTCTGATGCAGCTCTCTCAAATCTAACACTTCTTATTTTCAAGCATAGTAGTACCCCTGATATGCACCATAAAGGAGAATATAACAACCATTTCAATAAAAGAAAGTAACAAATAATTCAGCCCTATTTCCACTTTCACCTTAAGTATTGAAAAACCACCATGCCTTAATTGTGAAATGAAATAAATAAGCAACAGTTCATAATCATCTTGCCCAAAAAAACAAAAATCAACCACAGTCAAGCCTAACAGTAATTGTTCTTTTAGCAAAATACAAGAAAACAAATTGATTATCCATGATTAATAATGTAGAGCATGGCAAGAAAATATTATCTTGGAGACCGCAATGTAATGCATAGTAAGGACATAAATTCATGCTGCCAAATAGTCAAAAGATCAGAACTCAATGAACCACATAAAATTCAATAGAAGAAGTGGAAAAGGGTCCCTTCTTTGTTGTGGGCAGGAGGACGTGGACAGGCAATGAGCAAGACAAACATAAAATGGTAGTACTCACCATAGAATACCAATGCTAATCCCAAAAATAGCATTGCAGCAGCAACAATGTCTACATATACCTGCACGATTGTGACTACCTTTATGATTACATACATCTTCACTAGAAATTCACAAACTGTTTAAAAGTGAAGAATTTTCTTTTGGCATGCCCAACCCCTGATACTACTTTTAGTGAATTCAATTTGCTAACTACAATAAGCAATCACTTTATATGCCCTCAGGAATGGGCCACTTTTGTAAAAATATAATAGGTTGATATGTGTGATCAAGGCATGGCGATGGCTAGTCTAATGTGCCAGACAAAGGCTCTGATCTGCAAGGGCATGTGATCAAGGCATGGAGATGGCTAGTCTCACCCCTTGCTCATTCTGTGTTTCTGACTTACTTTCCATTTTTCTTTCTGTATTGTTGGGTGTTCTATAATTTCCTCTAGGTTGCCCCCTTTTCCTCCCTCCTCACTCCTATTTCTTTTGTTATGCTTCTGTCCACATCATGTGATCAAAAGAGGGAGAAGCATAACAATGTCTTACTCAGCATGAGGAGAGGAGAAATAGGAAAAACTCACTCCTCTTTAGTGGTTCAGAGATATCCAGTTTTTGGATTTATTTTTCACCTTCAAATCTTTAAATTGAAGCAACAAAGTGCAGAAAAGGAACACTTTGCATCTTGCCTTTCACTTCAAGGAATTGTGTGATCCAAATTCCTTGCTATATAAGGGGTTGCCTGGACAAGACAGAATCTCTGTAATTTTGAACGTTGTGAATCCATACCATGTTTACATTGAGAAGCGGAGCAGTCTTACACTTTTGAACGACAAAAGCCATCTCCATTAAATGTCATATATAGTCTATAAATTGCCAATGTTATGCATGCTTTTAGAATCGTCTTTCAAGAAGGGAGAAAAAAAAGGAAACAAAATCTCAGAAACTATATAAGAGAACTGATCTACAACACAATCAAAACATTATCCCATGTTCATACCTTAGCTAAAATGGACGAATCAATGAGATTGTTTCCAATCCCAATCCAGATGAGCACAGCAAACACTATCATCAAAATAAACAATAGAAAAGTGGCCTGACAGTTCCATACAAACTTATTAGTTAACATATTCTGTATTAGCAGCAACATCATAAAACTTTGCAACTTCACAAAGAAGAATATATAGCTATATTAGCAGGCAAGTGATAGGGAAAGCAGTAGAGGTAATTTGTCAACATTACCATACCAAAATTACTATTCTTTGACGGCTTCCAACATGGATCGATCTTAAAGGTAAACATATTCTGTAACTATTTAGAAAACTCGTCTCATTTATTGTCCTTTCCAATAAAGCTTCATGAAAGCTAAGGTCTTCCTCTTCGTGATCTTCGTCATCACGCTGGTGGCAAAGATCAATCCTACGTAAAAGTACATGAGATTGATGAAGGGACACTCCTTTATATGCTTTAACAGATCACTTTAGCAGCATGGCAAGTATCAATAGTGCAACACACACAAGAACACAATAGACCTAAAAAAATAAAAAATTAAAAATAAAAGCCAAGCACTTTGAGTAGCGTACATGAAATAGAAAACAAGAATGACGCAGCCAAGTAATTCCATACAGCTAACATAGGTATACAAACAACAGTGGCTTATCTATTCGGTGAAAAGATTGTTGTTTGGAAGCCCCAATTGAACTCCATTCCACATAATATAATTATTATGGAACCTTGCACCCAACCTAAAAGCTTAAACTAACATATGCAGAAGCCCATAGCCATTATAAGCTAGGCTTAGTCTTTCATTTAGTCTATATGGGATTTTACTCTTCAACAAACCCCCTGACATGTACCTGACTGGCAGATGTGACAACAGAACACACAACCAGAACTTGGATTGCACAATGGGCCAAAAACTATGTACTAAGCGCCACTAACACTGTGCTGAACTTATCTAAATGAACACATGGAATGGGCTTAACCACCAAGCTAGGGCCCCATAGCATGTGGGTGAAATGAAACTGAACCACAGGCACCAGTGCAAACAAAAGAGGCTACATACCATGTTATAAAACCTCATCTTCAACCTAAAAATCCTAAGCTAATCAACAATGAAACCTGTACACATTATAAGCCAGACTAGATGTTTTTTATAACTCTTTACTTTAAATTTCCCATCATAGATTCAAGAGTTTTATTAATGAGTTATGGTCCTGATAGGAACACATAAAGGAGGGCATCAAAGAGAAGTAGAACAATAATCAATGAAATAGCTTTTCATCTTGAGGAGTAATTGGGGAAGAGAGGTGGAACTCCAAGGTGAACTTCCTATACCATCAGCAAACCAATGGCACCAACAAACATATGTACTCCATCTCATCCCACTTTCATTCAATAACAAATAGTATGATTTGAAGTAATGATCAGCCACAAAATAAAAACATACCAGAAGGATAAAAGTAGAAGAAATGCTGCAAAGGATAGGATTCTTGGGAATGCTGCAGAAACAAATATTGTACTGATTCAAAAAGTTTTACCAAGCTAAATAATACAGCCAGATGGTAACTAATTGATGCCATAGCCATACCCACAAAGATAAATCCACAAGAATATGACCAGCATCTCCACTCCTTACAAGAAGCAATGATAGTTATCACAAAATAAAAAAAGTAACCTGCCAAAATTAGGACTGAGGAATTTAGATCAAAACAAAAAATACTTGTACATGTTCAAAATGACATTCCAATGGTAATGCACATAAAGAAAACAAATGAATGTTACATAAACATCGTAAGTATCAGAACAATTGACAGAAAGGGGAATATACAAACAAATATCATATTGCAAATCACTTGTAAACTTTAGAGAGAGAGGAAAACAAATAATGCAGAAGGGTATAGCAAATGTAGAGAAACATGATTACACATGATAAAGGTGGTGAATGAGGGTTAGAGTCTGAAGCCAACCCTACAAAATACTTCTCTTAATTTGTCTATTTACTCCTCTTCCAATATGTATTTGTGCAGAAATTATAAATAAAATAAAATAAAAACAAAAAGAGAAACTTATGCAACTGCAATGTCTGTCACAGGAACTCACTAATACAAGCCCTTGGCATGTGCAACAAAGACAAAGGGAACCTCAAACTAATGCTGGGATAGGCTGGTGTAATCATAAAAAATATACATGTTAAAATCCAAAATTTCTATTAACTACATAGCAGCAATTGGAATACAAGAGAAAACAAATACAGCAAAGAAGCAAAGAACATATTAACCATATCCTACAATATTGATGTTGTTGTTTCAACACACAAGAAATCGATGAAACAAATTTCAGTTCCCATATAAGTCAGTTATATTTCATCTCATATCTTGTCTTCGATATGGTAACTGAATTGCTTCAATTTTCTGATTATCACCATTCTACACACCACACCCAGGGACTGGGAGACATCTTTCCATTATCATGCATGACATAATCAAGAAAATGGAAATTTAGAAGATATGTTCATCTAATAAATTTTTGGTGCATATACATACTATGGGGATTTTAGAATTTACAGTCTTCATGGAATTTTCAAGTTTTAATTTTTCTGGCTGGGTAAATTGTCGGAGGTCAAAATTTAGAAAATGAATGTTCTGTTCTGGCCTTAGCTTTGAGATCAATTGTCTCTACAATGGATTCTTGTTTAGAGTAACTACGCTAAGCAGCCACTTAACTTTTCTTCTTGCTCCAATCATTCTGTAAACTCATCCCACCATGATATCCATTCAGTTATATTTTCCCACATGGTAATCCAATGCTTTCTCAATAAGCAAATGACCTCTAAGAAACTCCTTATTTTCTTCATTCATTGTAGCAACAGCTGCAAGAAACATGGATCAAGCTTTTTGAGTTCTGGCCACTAAAAGCCATCCTTTAGTTTTCACTTCATACCTTTTTCTAACTTCAATCCCAGTCAATTACATGCCTCCTTTCTTAAGTATGAACTGTAAATACCCACTTGAGTAAGCCCTTTCCCAAATAAAAGGATAAGCATAGAAATGAGAGATATCTTACCTAGATCAAGGAGATCAATCTAGGGAAATTTGAAGCATATATCATCCCCCTTCAGGATAAAGAGTGATCCAAAGATTATGCTTAATTGTTTACAAATTGTGAAGAGAAAAACTTGCTAGATATACCACTTGACATAGAAAAAGGTGACCAATATGAGTACCAAATTGAAAAAAAACACTAAATTTATCACTCAACCACATAGGCATCATGAAAGGAGCTGAAAACTGAAGCTAACTTATTGAAATTTTCACAATGTCAGATGTAAATACAAGATCTTACCTACATTAGAGGAGCCAAACAACACATAGAACACCTGTAAGTTTATAAGTTACTTAGAGTGGGAACCAAAATAATCAGAAAAGGAAATCACAGAAATATGCATTCTTGTCATAAACAAGCAAGGCACATGCACCATCCCACAATCTCTCCTGCCAAATGTCCACGTACCAATATCATGAAATTTCAAAAGATTGATGCTCCCTGCTGTGACTTCCAAGTGTAAAACATGTTACTTAGCAAAATTGCTCAACCTTAGGATTTTGAGTTTAACCCACATGAACTCTCTTGAAGGGACAATTTTGTTGTAGTTTATTAAACAAAAATGGATAACAGTTACTCGAGTCAGCAAACGAGAAGCTAGACCAGCAAATATTTTCGTTCATTTTAAGGCATAAAATAGTGGAAATGAACACACCATTTAGAAAACGGAAACTACAAATTCAACAAACAGACTAGAGGTAATACTACAAACTAAGACCTTCATGCTTGAGACCATCACAGACAAGTTTCATAGTGATCTGTACTGAAAGGTGTAGATGACTTCATGGATACTCATTAATGACACACTGCCACCAGTTAAGAAGACACTATATCCTTATGGGCAAGCTACCTTGCTCATGTGGTTAATTTATACTATCGAGAATTTATAATTAATTGCTATAATGCATTTTCCAGTTGCAAGTCTGCAAACAGGACAGGCCCCCCATTTTTTGAGAGTCCAACCAAGTCAAAGTTATCACTATAATCCTTCCAGTTCATATAGGTTCACCAAGTTTCTGCAGTAAGATGTCAGAAATCTTGCAGACAGAAAAAGGTGCAAATCCCAACTAGCTTTGTCTTACGATGGTGAGCCAATTAATTAGCTCAATCTTATTCGTGAAATGGATCCATTATAAAGCTACATCACTTACTTTTTGTCGAGTCCAGCCAAGTGGTGCATTCCTCGAGTGAATCCTTATTAGCTGCAACAAATTGCCAAAAAGTTAGTAGTCAGTTTTTCCTTTTTTTTTTTTTTGACAATTTAAAGGGAATTCAAATGGCATGTTTCTGAATCTCTCTCTCTCTCACTCACTCTCTCATACGCACACAAACACAAATACATAAGTCAGTGCCTGCAACTGGAGAATTAATGCAAAAGAGGCCTTTAAGCCACAAAGTACGTCACAGCAGATCAATAAATTGTAAAAATATCAGTAGCAGCAGGAGTGGAAAAACTTTGCACGATGCAAATCTATCTAAACCACCCATAGAACAATGTTGATCAATACGTATTTAGCAACGGTTTATAATAGCCTGGTCCGGCGGTAAAGCAAGTAGTTCGTCTAACATCAGTTATTCTGTATACCATAAATTTCATTTTTGAGGAACCTATTCAATAAAGGAAGACCACTTGCCACCAGAATAAATATATTGTCATCTCTTCCCACACTTCAATTGCAACAGTATCATTCTGATGGAAGTCCATTCAACTACTAAACTCTCCCTCCCCACCAACCTAGATAGAAATTCATCAATATATTATATATACAAATTTGGCTTTTAAGCAGTCCTCGAAAGCAATAAAGAAGTGCATTCCAGGCTCCAATGGAACACAATGTTGCTCCTTCACTATTGCATCAATCCGCCAAAGAGAAGCCCCCAACAGACAAAGATAAGGAAACCCCACTAAAATTGTGAAATCTTCTCTCAACTCATTCATACCGAAAATTTCTCCACTTCTTCTTAAGGTATTATCCCAAACATAAAACAAAAGTTTCAAACTTTCATCTCTGAAAACAAAGCCATTGCCCACTAAAGCTTTAAAAAGATGATCCAAAGAGCCAAACCTGAGTGAATGCAAGTAAAGCAATGATGCCATCAACACAAGCAAGTCCCACATTCACACCCTCCACTTCCGTTGGAAAGCAACAAGACCCTTTTCCCAATTCAAACATCACTCTCTCTCTCTGACTCTCTCTCTCTCTCTCTCGCTTAGACTTTGTCTCGCTAAAAAACACGGGAGAGACAGACAGAGTTGGAAGAGAGGACGAGAAACTGTACTCTTGTAAGCTTTAGACAAAAAAAAAAATTTACTGGGATTTTAGTAATTTGAAGTGTACGGATTGAAACTCAGTCAACACCTTTTAATGGTATCTTTCATGGAGGATCCCTTCTCCCTGATTTCTAGCTTCTGCCATTTTAGTATTCCACAGAAATAGAGACAAAGTACACGAGGGGGGGGGGAGGCGGCTTATTTGGTTTTTCCATGTTTTTTTTTTCCTTATTTATATATCTGTCATATAATATACCCATACAATAATACTATAATAATATGTAAATAACTTCATTAATTTTATTAATCACACATATTTTTTATTTATTATATACACATTTCATTTGATTATTGCACGTTATATTTGTTTTAAAATATATATATATATATATATAAATAAAAATAAAAGAAGGAGTGACCCTCGTAGACCCCACTCTATCACCTCAAACCGTCGGCTCACCGGCCCCCCCCCCCCACCACCTTCCTCCCAAGTCCCGTCCAAGCAACTTTTTGCATAATATGCATAGGATCCATTAAAAAATGGACTTTTCTTTGAAGTGTAATTAATATGATTTTTTTTTTTCCCCTTCCATATTTCCTTTCTGGGTATTTATTGCGTTCTATGAATCCATTTGTGCAATAGTTCGGCAATCTTTTCAACTTTTGAGCCTTGACCTCTCTCTCTCCCTCTCTCTCTCTAGCTTGTTATGTTCAATATTTTATTCTTAGCTTTGTCATGTGATGGTTCGACTTTGACTGTGTTCTCCCATTTGTAGCTGTCACTTCACCGGTAATACCAAATGGAGAATTTGGTCCTGTCATTTCACTAATCATACCAATCAAATTGTTTTAAGGCGATCCGCATGAAATAAATACGATTTAATATATTTGCATATTATAATTGATAAGTATTTTTTTATTCATAATAATTAATTATAATGAGTTTATATTTGTCTCACTTATATTTGTAGTGTTTCCTTAACCTTTTTTTTTTATCGAGTAAATCATAATTAAAAGATTTTATGTATTTTAATAAATTTAGCTTGTTTTTAAAAATTAAATATTTAATAATCACAATATTTTTTTAATAGCAAATCGATTTCTCTATTAATTGCTTTTAAACGAAAACTGTCACCTCATGACGTAGTATGTTCGACATGTAAAATCCGTTTTCGGGGACTAAATATAAAGTGACAAAATTTACTATAGTGGAGAATACATTTTCTTCATCCAATTCTGACTTGTCTAATTTATTATAGTGGAAAATTTATCCTATTCATGCAATGTTACATCATCAATTTAATTTAATGGCTAATCATACTGCCGGTACTTACTTTGGCATGTATCTGAGGAGCTCCCTTCTCCTGCATCTGCAATTGCTTCAATGCATCGAATTGAAGATCCTCTTGATGAAAGACGATGAGAAAACATTTCGAGTTCCTTGACAACTTCTTTTGCACTACTCTTGTGCTATCTATAAAAAAAAATTTGTACTATTCTTATGCCCACATTGATACGAGGGTAATCAATGATATATTATGCACTTAGCAACTTTGAATAGATATTGTGCATAAAAAATAAATTACAAAATAAAGACGCATAAGACAAGCTAATTAAAGTTAAATTAAGAGGACTTCAACTTTTAATATAAATTTTTTTCTCCTCTTTTTCTCTTTCCTTCCTCTCTCATTTCATGGAAAAGCAACCTCTTTCAACTCAATTATTTTAATAATTTTTAAATTTTCTTTTTTTTTTCACAAACCCAATTAATCAATTCTTACTTGATTATGTTAGTAATATCTAAATTTTTTAAAATTTATTTTGTTATTATTTCATTTTTATTTGGTATTTATTATAAGGTTAATCACTAAAAAAAATAAATTTTATCTTTTTAATTTATTTTTTAAATCTAACATAAATTATATTTTTTATAATTAAAATATATATTTCATGTTGATTTCAAATCTAACACATCATTAATAAGTTGGACAAAAATTATTATCTTGTTTAAGTAGCATGTTGTCTATGTTATGAAAAATCACGTGATGTGCTATATGGATAAAAAATTACATTTGTATTTTTAAAATAATTTAAAATTTTTCTTCCTATTTACATAAAAAATAATGCTAAGGAGAATTTATGATGTAACATTGAATAGAAATAATTTTAAATAAAAGATATATATATAAAGATAAGGGTATAATAGCTAATTTATTAATATGTAAAATATTATCGATACATTATAAAAAGAAATTACTGGACTTAATAACTTATTAAACACATAATGTTTGGCTCATTTTTTAAGGCTATATGCATTTAATAGTACCTTGACATTATATCCAAGCTAGTAAAATATTTTTCTTTTCTTAAATAATTGAATAAGCATGTAATTAATAGTATAAAATACTTATTTTTTATGGTCACCTTATCAAGGGTTTAATAGTTAATGCATAATTAAAATGAATTACCATGTTTCTTTAAAAAAAATCAATAGGGATTTAGGAAGTAGAATAAATCTACCATTTAATAAGTTTTTAGGTTATTTTTTAAAAAGATATGATGCTTAATACTAGCTTATTTTAAAGATTTATTTCCTTAATTTTTTATAGAATTTAAAAAGCATGATGTTATTAAATTTCTCTAATACTTTATAGTAATTTTTACAAAAAAATTTATTATAATGAGAACTTTCTTTTTTTATTTTAAAAGATAAATGAATTCTCGCCTTAATTTTATTTTATTTTTTACTTGTATAGTCAATAATTAACAATTATCATCTCATATCTTAATCATAGTAAGTACCGTACAAGTGACCTTTTCTAAAAAATAACTATAAAATACAAATAAAAGATAGGAATGAACTTAACATATTCAAAGAAATTCATATTTATCACCATTTTAATATTCATTCATATATATAACTAAGAAGTTAGTCAAGTCCTTTCATAAATCTAGATATAATTCCACTAAATAAATTATGACTTATAAAAATATGATAACATTATTAACAATTGTTAGTTATTTATGTCTTTTGGAGATTTTTATACCTAAACTCTTTGCTTTATCGCTTACGATGAAGTTATATGTTGCCCTTGTACCCACCATAGTCTTACTATGCTTCCTAATAAGCATTAACTCAACATGTATAAGGCCTTTTTTAGGTTAGCCTTTGGGTATAGTCTCAAAGAAATGAAAAAGTTAAAATATACCCATTATTCATAAAAATTTCTTTGTATTTTTTCCTCAATTATGACGTTTAAGACATTCCTTTAAAGGCAGTCTTAAGTCCAATATTCCCTTTTGTAAAGGAACAATTTGACTTAAAGTTTCTTTATTTGTCAAACTTCTTTACTTTATTTTAAGGCTTACTTATGAAAGACTTATTACCTCTTTCCTTTAAATTATGTTAAGAATAATAATCTTTATCATCATTACCTTTGTACTCCTTAAACTTTTTCTTACTTACGTTTTTAATGTTGTTAGACTTGGTG
This sequence comes from Ceriops tagal, assembly GCA_021533255.1. Classification (NCBI taxonomy): domain Eukaryota; kingdom Viridiplantae; phylum Streptophyta; class Magnoliopsida; order Malpighiales; family Rhizophoraceae; genus Ceriops; species Ceriops tagal. Next base: position 8,644,553 of record CM038606.1, read on the forward strand.
TATTTAACAAGGAATTGAATAACAATAATGGCAAAGATAATGTCTTGGACATTTTAACACCTCAATTTCTATTGACTATATATTTGTAATTTATTTAATAAATTAAAGAAAAGTGCAGATTAAGCCAAATTAGAAAGCATACACTTTAAGGATAAAAATTCTTATATGTACCCTTAAAACATCTCATCTTACATTAAACTCTTAAAGTTTCATTAGACTAAAAAATCTTTATCCTTTAAATAGAATTGTTTTTCAAGCTTTTTCTCAAAATTATAAATTAAGTTGACACCCTACATAAATTTATTAAATTTTATACTAAAAGATAACATCATCAACAAGTTAAAAGAATCATAAAATGCATCTTATTCTTGTCTTTAGTGTAAGCTATCTTAATGTATTGTTTCATGTTTGATAGGAAATTATCAATTTTATGTCATCTTAATTACTATCATATGATTTCAACTCAAATATCTTTAATTTTGAAGGTTCCCTTATATCTAATGCCTAATAATGAATGTTTTCATGCATATAACAATAGTTTACATCTCATCTATATAAACTTGAAACTCTATAAGTATATCAAACATTTTACTTAAAGGGTTTATTATTGTTATACACAAGATTTCATTTTATTAGGTGTTAAAAACAAAGCATATTTAATCTTTTAAAGTTCTATAAATCTTTCTTTCAATTCTTATTTAAGGATATTAATATGCTCCCTTATGTTATCGATTGTCATATCTACCTTTACAAGCCTTATTTTAAAAGCTTTCATCACATTTGGAGACTTTTTCTTCTTATTCTTTTGTAGATATGATCTTTTCTACTTATGAGTACTTACTTTTGAAATTTTTGCCTTAGTACAAAACCCTTAACAAGCAAAGATTAATCAATCAATATATACACATACTTTATGACCAAGACTTTGATATCACAAGTCAGGACCTTATAATTTAATAAAATAAGTCATGCAACATTTAGCTAAATCAACCCATCAATTGATAACCAAGTATATTTTGTTAAAAACAAGAAGCCTTCTTATAAAGAATAACCAAGATGCGACAAATAAGTTAAGTGAGAAAAAAGATAAATAAGGTTAAGAAAGAACATCTTATATTGCACATTTACACCTAAAGAAGTTTTAAGTGTTATTTAATACTTAAATAGTTAGATTTTGGACAAATGCTTACAAATAAAAAGCGGCAATGTATTTACAGTCCTTTATGTATTAATCAACAACCTGGATTGATTCGATATAATGACTAGTATTCTCTTTCTAACAACCTTTAGTATACTTCATCAAATATTAAGTTTCCTTGGGTTTCTAAATATTTTTTACGTTACATGCATTTTTTCAAAATGTCTAGAAACGTATAAAGTATTTTATAAATTATATTGCTCTTCCTTCAACACTAAGATATAAATAAGTCCTACAATTCTTCAAAATTTGCTTTTAATGTAATTTATTTTTTTGGTACTCTCATTATACCATAAATATATTATTTTATCATAAGAAAATTGTTCTACCATTACTCCTCTATAATCTAATAATATTACTTTAGCTTTCAATAAAGAGAATCTTGCTATAGATTCTTTTTAATCAAATTATCTTCTTTTTACTTCTAATATAAGAAATTAGTTTAACATTGCATGTATTAGTCAAATCAGTAATATTCATTTTACTTATAATACAGATTATTTGATTCTAATATAAGAAATTAGTTTAACATTGCTTGTATTAGTCAAATCAGTAATATTCATTTTACTTATAATACAGATTATTTGAACTTTTTTTCTTGATTTAGAATTTAAATGAACTAAATCTAAAATTTGAAAAACTAAAAATCTAATTTACCTAAAACCAATATATTTAAAATTTGATGAATTTAAAACCCAATATACCTTAAATAAAAACTTGATAAATCTAACAATTGATATACACAAAACTCAATATACTTAAACCTTAATATACTAGGAATTTGGAATACCTAAAATGCAAATTATCTCCATCAAAAAACAACTTAATCCACCTTTTGCAACCTTTTAATTTCATTATTCTTTTTCCACATTAGTTAATCTTTTTTTTTTCCAAAGAATTCAAATAACTCTTTGACCATAAGTAAATCATTTGTTATAACCCTTTCAATTTGCATTATAATAAACTTAAGAGTTTTAACATTACTAGTCTATCTCATTATATAACAATTAAATTCATAAATTACCATCACATACTTTAAATTTTAGTACATAGCTAATATAAAAATATTATAAAATATTATTTTAATGTTATAAAGCACTTAAAGGTATATAAAAACTATGTTATTAAATAAAATACATTAGGAAAAATTAAGTTAATTCCATGTTAAAGTGAAATTATTTATTCTATTAAATGTAATTAGATTATTGATTTTGAAAACAAACATTTAAATGAAATCATCTTCGTAAAATTCAATAAATAACTAAGTAATTCGATTATTTTATTATTAGTTATAAATTTAGTATTTCAAATATACCTAATTAGATAAATTGTGATACTTTAATATGAAAGAAATTTAATCTATAACAGTGCTCGTACCATGAACTTTGAAATATTTAGTTAATATACAAATGAATGCTAAATTTTGCATACTTTTACAAATCTAATGTCACTTTTAAAAAGTAACAATTTGCCTTGTATAGATTTTTTTTTGTTATAAATTTAGCATATTATTAACATATGTTAATAGTTTTTGTTAACTTGCACAAGTTGCATGTCACATGACATTTAAGTTAAAAATAAAAAATATAAAAATATAAATAAATACAAAAATAAGAGACAAAAACTCTCTCTTCTCTTTTTCTCTCTCCTTCAAAAAATACAATAAAGTTTTAGATAGGTCTTTACTAGCCAAATTAGTATGCGTAAGGTTGTTCCAAGCATAATTTTCACATATGACATAGAATTTTGTTAAGCATTTGATATACATGGTAATAATAATTTCCTTAACATTAACACAATAAGAACAATAAAATTGGATAATAACTTGTAAATATATTCATTTAATTTAAATAATATATTATTATGTACATATGTCTAAACTAATGTTAATGAAACGATGTCCATTCTTAATGTATAAAAGAATTATAATTAAATTACATTACATTATATCAAACAACTTTTTTTTTCACCTTTTCTTTTTACAGTTGTTTTAGCTTATGTTTTTTCTTTTTAATACAATTTAACTAATGGATATAATCATTGGCTATAAGAGTGAAGACTCCTTATTGATTTCAGTACATGCACAAGTATCATATGTGTTTTTGTTCTTTTTCTTTTTTTTTTCTTTTGGATTTTTTTAATTACAAGTTTAAAACTTTAAGATTTTTTGATTTATCTTAATAGCTTATGCATTAGCCTTTTAGCTCATTTGATTCTTTTTTTTCTTTTTTGTCTATTTTATGAATGAATTCTTTTATTTTAGTTTTAATTTGCTTTTTTTTTACAAAAGAAAGAAGAGAGGGAAAAGAGAGGGGAATCATTTTTATGTTTTTAGTCAACTATTTTTGATTTTATAACTTTAATTGAATGTCATATGATATGTTATTTTATCAATCTTTTACACATAAACATGCCATTTATCCAAGCTAATAGAATCTATATGGTATTATATTTGTAAAACTGATCAATTTATAACTTATTTGTATATCAAACTTAAAATATTTAAACTCACATTGAAAACATACCATAATATATATTATCATTACTAATAATATAAATTAATCATACAAATATCTTATACAATTAACAAAATCATGTTATGATAATACATTAATTATATCTAGTATTATAAAACAGTATAATATTAATTTTTATATGTATTTACAAGATTTGAATATAAAGATTAGATGACAAAAATTGACTCAAGTCCAATTAATCATATTTAACTTGTCCAAAGTTAACTTGACACATCATATGTTAGTTAAAAAAAATAATAACTTGTTACTTAAAATATCCAACTAAATCAAAATCTAAATAATATGAACCTAAAATAACCTAAAACTTGATTATTATGGAACATGAATAACCTTTTGAAAATTTTGAAATATAAATAACTCAATTTCAAGAAACTTGAAATCTAAATAACTTAAATCTAATTTTCAAAGGACCCAAAACCTAATATATTAAAAATTTAGTGATTCATAAAGAAGATATACTTAAAATTTGAATGATATGAAACATAATGCACCAAAAATATTTCATATTAACTTAAAAAATAATGACTTTTAACTTTGAATATCTAACTCACTCAAAATTCAAAAAACATAGACTCAAAGTAACTTAAAACTTAATTATCATGAAACTTGAATAACCTCATTCTTTAAAACTCAAAATGTGAATAACCTAATTTTGAAAATTCTAAAACTTGAATAACCAAAACCTCAATTTTGAAGGACCTAAAACCTAATATATTAAAAATTTGATGAACATTAAACTTAATATACTTGAAATTTGAAAAATTCAAAACATAAGGAACCTAAAATATGATGAATTTTAAATCCAAATTATTAAAACCCAACAAATTTGAAACCTTATATACTTAAAATTTGAAATACCTTAAATTTAGATTTTTTAAGGACCAAAATAATCTAACCAAGATCTAAGCCAATCCATTAATTTGTCACCGTTGGTAAAGATTCTAATATGGAAAGTTGTACTAAATATATCAAAAGTTAAAAGAGCTATGCAAAATTAATAAGCAATTATCTAGTTTCCAAATTAATATGGTTCCAAATGAACTAAATTATACTATAATAAATGTTAAAATTGTTATGATGGTGGTTAGTGTTAATAAACCATTCCACTCAAAAATTTAAACTATTAAATGAGATTTAAGAATAAATCATATATTAAACTCTAATATGTCCCCTCATGTAAAGGCCTATTAGGCTAAAGATATAACTAAAAGAGAGACCCTCCTTACATGTAAAAATTCACAATTAGATATGAAGGTAGTATAGTTTGAATACATGACCACTTAATTATAAAAGCTTTTATATCATTTTAAAAAATTACTCTACTCAAAAGTTTAAATTGTTGAATAAAATTCTAGAACGTGATCATATATTAATCTTTAGCAATTAAAGGTGCAAAAAAAAAAAAAGTGTTTATAAGCATGCGATAATGATAGAAAAGTAACCAAAAACAAAAATATTTAAAATAGAAAAATCTTAACTTAGAAAAATAATGCTTTTAAGGAAATAACTTTAAATTGATTGTTGATTTTTTTTGTTTGCTTTCAATTTTTCCAAAATTTGCTGGGCATATGTCACTATTTATAATCGTCCATATACAGAATAACTCACATCCTCTTTTCTTTCCCTTCAATCAATTTTAGAAAGACAATTGACAATGGGTCGACGAAAGGTTGAAATGGCGATGGTGAAAGACCGCGGCCCTAGACAGGTGACTTTCTCCAAGCGCCGGATGGGCCTTTTCAAGAAGGCTAATGAGCTTGCTACCTTGTGTGCTTGCCAAATTGCCTTAGTTGTTTTCTCCCCTGGTGGCAAGCCATATAGTTTTGGTCACCCCGACATTGAGACGGCTGCTGAAAAGTTTCTAAATCAAGGAAATAAGCAAAAGGGGGCTAAAGTCCAAGATTTTGTCGATCCTCAACAAAAAGCTAGGGTGGAGAAGCTTAACACTGAATTGCATGAGATCCTTAAACAACTTGAAGAGGAGAAGAAGAGAGGAGAATTCCTTGATGAAATGACGAGGAGAGAAAAAAGGTCCTTAGAATCTAAGGCAATCGAAGAGGTCAGTATGGATGAGCTGTTGGAGATGAAAGAAAAACTTGAGGCACTTCGAATCAGCGTAAAAATGCGTATGACTGAAGCAGAGGCATCATCTTCATTATTACTCTTGTCAAAGAAGCCTACCAAAGATGTATCAAAGGTACCTTGTTGAAAAAAATAGTTAATGGTTGTTTAGAACAACTTAAATGTGAACTTGTAATGACACCATCCTTAATAAGATTGAAATAATAATAATAATAATAATAGTAATAATAAAGAAGTAAGATGGTTAGCTCTTCTAAATGAAATAATCTTGATATGTGATCTCAATTTCAATTAGTACGTTCAGAGTTGTCAAAAGTTGACATGATTCGAGAAACCTTTACATCCAATATGCATTTTCAAAAAGGTTGATAATTTGTAACTCAAGATTAATGTACCTTGAATTCAAAATGATCTAGTACATTTGCCTAAATTCAAAAACTCAAAACATGAAAAGCCAAACTCATGGGAGTATCAGATTCTACTAATTTAATGAAAAGAAAATAAGTCTCTCTTTTTAATAGAAAAAAAAAAATCTCACTAAAATTAATATTACTTGCAAATTATTCTTGGTAGTTTTCAAAAAATAGAATTTATTTTTTTCTTTGATTTTAAAGGATTTAGGAATCCACAATCCAAATTGATTTCTAACAAAATGAGCAAATTTTTTATATTCTTAATGAACATATGCATAATTCAATATGAGTATCATCTTCTATTTCATACAAAAGCTAACTTCCTTCATTTAATTTTCAACTTTGAAACCTAAGAATTGGGATAGTTGACAAAGTGCATATGTTCTCCACCTTAAAAAATAAAGTTCCATTATTTCGTTCTTTGCAAATAGCCTAATATTCCTAATTTAATGACTTATTGTTTACCAAACTTAATAGGTAAACATAGTATGGCATGCCCATGTATGCTTACAGTAACCAAACAATGCTGTGAAAGTTATACTCTTTAACACCCCCCAACCTATACTTATCCTTCACAGAGCAACAACCCGTTCAATCTCTTGCTAACTTCCAATGCATCTCACTATGTTCTAAAGTGCATAAATCTGAATTGCAACATTGTCTTGCTCCCTTTTTGAAAAAGGTGTGATTTTATGGTCAGAAGATGGCTAAGCCCTGAATTTTATTTCTTTGAAATTTTCAAATTTTTTATTAAAAACAAGTCAATGTGTAACTAAATTAACAAAATATATAATAAACTAAAAAAAATTTGCAAGAAGTTTTAAAATTGTCGATTAACATATAATTACATATTTTTTGTTATTGATTGTACATTTTATTATTTTAATTACCTTGTTACACAACATGCTATTTTTGGCAGAAAGACTTTGAATTCCAAGTTCTTTGTTTTTTTTTTTTTCTTTCTTTTTATGGAGTGAGACTCACTTTCCGATTGGTTATTTATCTCTGACCATAAACCTTTCCTTTTTTATAGAGATAAACGTATCCTCAATTTTGCCTATTTTTTGGTAAGCTTTTCAAATCCAACCGACATCTAACCTTTCCGGGATATTTCACACGGAGAGTGGTCCTGCCCATTTTCGTTTCCAATGGACAGTTTCCGATGAAATTTCAAGCGTTAGTTTACAAGAAACACTGCAGTAGCAGTTGTTAAACTATAACTATCTAATCGTAGCCATTTTTCTAAAAAATACGCAACAACGGCGGTTATTATAATTGCAATTCCGGAGTGCAATAGGGTAATTGCAATTATTTAGTCATCATTTTCTTTTTATAAATGTGCCCAAAAAAAATATATATCTTATTCATTTTATATGAAAGTTTTTTTTTTCTTTTCATTTGTGTAGTGATGATAGTGATAATCCTTTAATACCGTGTCTTACCCTACTTATTTATCTTAAGAATTTATCTATTGTAACCACAAAATTACCTAACTTTGTAGGAACAGTAAAGTATAGATATCATTAGTCATTTTAGAGTTTACCATGTGATTTTTGGATCGGATTTAATGATTTAAGTTTTTAGATAGATATATAATTTTGAAGGATATTTAACATTATATCATAGTTTAATTCACCATCTTACTTTCATCTATCATTCGACACTTGAATTTTTTTTTACACTAATTTAATCTATTACAAGGGCTTGGATCATTCATTCAGTTTCATTGTGTAATATATTAATCTGAATTATAACATGTCAAGAGGAAATGTGACGAGTTTAAAGTCCTACATCAATATAACATAAGAACATATCAACTTTATTTTTCGGGCAGAAAATCTGTCTAATGAGAATTAGGCCCTTTCGCATGGCCCAGATGTGCCTCGCACAGTCTCGCAGCTCATAAACTTGGATTAGCCCAGCCTAGGAAAAAGTTTGCACTCAACGATGCCCATATTTTCGAAATTGGGCATTAGAAATTAGGAATATGTTGAAGTGTGCAGTACCCACACTTATATGACCTAAATTTTTTTTTTTTTTTGATAATATGGGAGTTGGATAACGTGTACCTATTTCTCCCACATTGAATTCACTAATATCATCGTCAATGTTTTTGAATCCGCACCAATTCAGTTTCACCGAGAATTCTCATCATTCTGCATTCTACACCAAGTAGTCGAAAATTTCACAGATAGAGATAGGATTTGATAGTATTTGTTACGACTATTACCTTTTTTTTTTAAAGTAATTTATTAAAGTATATAATATCTATATATAAATTTCTCTCTTTTTCAACCGTAAGAGTTAGAAAGTGTGCCTCGTTATACAGTACTCACATGGGTTTAACGTCTTTGCGGAGAACACTTTCAAATAGAGAAATATTATATGCAACAAAAGCGTAATGGGATGGTCGAGTTGCCTTTTTTATTTTTTTGGTTCGGTTTGTGGGAGAATCTTCAAGTTGCATGTTAAAGCTTAAAGTATTCCTAAACAAAAGGCAGAATTGTGTCGGACACAGCATTGACAGGACAACGTGATGAGGCGATTGGCTGCCAATTGTAAACAAGTACCAGAGTCATGCAACTTTTTCATAAAGCATGCCAGCCCATAAATGCGTGTGTAGAGTTGGAAAAATGATGGTGTCCTAAGCTATTGAAGACCAAGCAAAGGCCAACGTTTGGGGCTAATTTAGAGTTTTTGATACTACAAAGTAAAATCATGACAGATTTCGCTTTAGTGGGAACCGGGCTGGGCTGGCATAAATGCCCCAGCTCTTTCGAGCAATTTCTTGAAACTGCTGGAAAAAGTCATGACCAACTCACCCTCTGCATTTCCATTTGCTTACTCTTTTTGACGCCAAAATTATGATTGATCTCAAAAAAAAAAAAACAAAAAAGACCCAAGAACTTCCTCCTTACACTCAAGTGCTCAATTTAATGATAAGATAATTTGTGTGCTATGAACAGGATCATTTGCATGTATTATAATTAATTATCCATCTACAGTAAAAACTCCTGGTTAAAAAAGAAAGTTTACTTTCCACCTACTTGATATAGGCCTCCAAAACAGAACCAGTCAAATGTTTCAGCAAACATTTGGGGTTCTTCTGAGCTTTAATTCCTGAGTAGTTTCGAGGAATGAACCCAAATCGTCTTTCCATGCCTAAAAATAAGCATATTTTTCCTGTGCTTAAAACCTGGTCAATACTGGAACCCAAGGAAGAGGGTTCCTTGAAGCTCTCAGTATTAGAAATTTTCTTTTTTTTCTTCTTCTTTGAAATACTAACTTTTTTTCGCATTGGTATGTTGATAATTCAAGTATTGAAATTTCCTCTCCAATATTTCAGAAGGCAAGAAAAAAAAAAATAATTGTGTGGAGCTCATGTTTGACATGCCATTTACTTTTTGTTGTTAAAGAGTATAAGTTATCAATACGTATACTTTATATGGTCTATAATATTTATAATTTTTTTATTTATTAATTTAAACTTATAAAAATAATTTTTATATTACATAAAAAATATTTTAAATACAATATAAAAAGTGTTCATATTTACTTAAATTAAATATTTTTTTTTTTAAAAGCCAAAGAAAACAAGCCCCGTCACACTCACACGGGTGCTTTCCAAATGTGTCACAGGACGCAACTGTCCCATCACTTTAGTTCGAAAAACAAGCACACGTCAGGCTTAATTTAGAACTGACAAATTTATTAGTCGCTAATTATAAAGTATAATAATAAGATTATTTAAATTTTAAATTTTAAATTCAATTCATAATTATTATAAATAAAAAATTGCACCAAAAAAAAGTAATTTTCAATCAGAAAGAGCAAGTCATAATAGCACTCTCAATATGGAAATCCAGCACGTTTTTCTTTTTTTTTTAGCCCAAGTCCATGCTCTGACATGAAAAGAAATATATTTAAAATTATCATTATTTAAACAATAAGTTTTTATTATAAAAATATTAAATTAAAATAATAACAAGTAATCCGTAATTTGAGTCTAAATAGACGATAACTAGCACCTACGTTATGGAAACCAAACGTGGAAAGAACCAATATGTATGTATGTATGTATGGATGGATGGATGGATGGATGGATACCCACTAAACCCAAAGTCGTCCACGTTACAACCAACCACACCTCCACGAGATTGTCTGGTTCCTCCGACTAAATTACCATATTACCCTTGAGAAAAAGTAACAGCTATATATAATAACCTCCGCTCCTCGTCACTGCCAGACATCATAACCACCACAACCCCCACTACGTATTTGTTTGCCCATTTATTCAAATTAGAAATAGGAAATAGCTGGGGGATACATCGACCCTTTTGGAGGAAACACAGGGGGCGGAGGTTTCTAGAGAGAGAAAGTTGGGAGAAAGACATGGAATTTGAAGGAGAGATTGTTAAGGACAACAGTGGTGGTGGCAGTAGCGCAACCGCAGGCGGCGGCGGCGGCGGCGGCGGTGGTGGTGGTGGTGGCGACGGTAGCAAGAGGAGGAAGAAGAATAAGTTGTGGCTGTTCAGGCGGCTGAAGATAAAGGACTCGTGGAGGTGGAGGTGGAGGTTCTTGGGGTCAGCTTTTAAGTGGAAAAGGCATGCCTTGCAGTTGCAGCTGACACTTTTTGAAGATGTTCTGTTTAAGATTGTTTCTGTCTTGGAGGCCATTGTCTTGGTTTCCACCCTTTGTTTCTTCTACCTATTTTGTGGTTGCCACATTTAACCTCATGTCCATGCTGCCCCCCTCCCGTTTCTTTTTTCTTTTTGGCCATTGTTGGTTGCATAAATTTTTACCTTTCTTTGGAGGCTGGTTTTAATTAATCAGTAGCTATGGTTTTTAGCTGAAATCTCTATTCTCTCTCTCTCTCTGTGTGTTGGTAGAAAGTAACAATTAGTGGAAGCACAGCTTTGTTACTCTAAATTTGTGACAGTGAGAGAGAGGACTTGTAAGTTGCAATGTGTAATCTGCTTCATCGTGTATCGAGCCTAATCTTTATTAGCTATGAAGCCATTGTTCGTCATTGAACTAGTAGTACTCTTTCTCTCTCTTTCTCTTTCTCACAGACGCACGCACACATAACATGCACATTCCGATACTGTGGATTAGTTTTGTTTGACCAATGCAATGATGGGGGTTATTCACGACCCTAGTCCAGCATTTGCATCAAATTCAGCCGTTTAGACCCTTTTTTGGCTTCAGATTGGAGCTTCATATTCATTACAAAGAACAATGCAGATTGGAACGTTTCAACAGCCTGCAAATCTGGTTTAGCTGCTCAGCTGCACAAGGGAAACGGTAATATAATTTTGTTGTCCCATTAATGTTTTTGTCTCTGCTCCGCACTTCCTGGGAAGTCCTTTTTCAATGTGGAGATTACTGAATTTTTCACTCAATTGGGAATATGAATGCTTTCTCTTTTATTTTTAGTTTTTCTCATCCAATTGAGACTATTATTGAATTTGGACTTCGTGAAAGTCTGCTATTGAATTTGGACTTCTTGAAAGTCTGCTACCTAGACATGACCATAGTGACACTATTATAATCATTGATTCAATATTGATGTTTTTTTAATGTTGATTTGTAATCATGCATCCAACAATCAAGGTAATGCCGTAACTATTTTTAATGAAATCGATTCTCAAACTTGTGTTCCTTTTAACATATGAACAGTCAAACCGATATCTATCATTACTTACTGTGATTTAGGTTACTTCTGTTTCCAAATTCGTGATTCATACGAAGACAACCAGCAAAACTCCAACCAAACGAACAAAAGCCAAGAGACAAAAAAGGGTATGGAATCCTAGGTAGCCAGAAGCTTATAATCAAACAGCAAGATACGAGCATCAAACTGCATGTTATTTTTATGAAGCCCGTTAGTCCCTTTCAACATTCATGGGCAGCCCTTAATTATTAGACATCAACTGCGACTGGAACTTACATCCATGGAGACAAGGAGGAGTGGCATAAGAGATGTTCCTGCATAAGAATGGACTAGCTGACAAATTGACAAATCTTGTGGTTTTCAAGTAGTTAAATTTGTTTCAAACTGAGAAATTTTGAATTAGTGCAGTATATTTTATTTCAAAATATTTGAAAAAAATAAATAAATAAAAGCTTGCTTTTGAAGTGGCGACTGCTAATTTAGGTTCGCTCAAGTTCATCCTCATTGAAATCAAAGTAATATATTTGCTCGATTAAACTTGTATTAATTAGTTTCACCTTTTATTATCCGATGTTTAATTGCGCGTCATCACAATCAAATACAACATTTAGGAACTGATGTCACAATAAAAGTAAAAATCCGGTCCAACAAAGCTCACATCATGTGGAACGTCAGTTTCTTCTTCACTTTGAATTTTGACATTTCTTACAAAATATTTCTGGGAACTAACATGCGATGGAATGGGGCTGTGACCTGGTCAGTTGAGTACTAACGGAAGCTTTTGAACCCAATTGGCTCGTGCCTTTTATTGCGGCCCCAAAACGCGTCTGTCCACATCTAATGCAAGACCAAGATTCCCAATAATAACTTGCAAGAAAGGAAACTTCTTTCTGGATGTTTACAGTTGGCTGGCTTTGCCCGGAATAAAATTTTGACCCCATTGTGAATGCGACTCTGTGATTAAATTTGCTCTTAGTTTTGGAGTTCATCAAATTGAATTAAATCTCTCTCAAGACTATTCTAAATGTGTACTCTTTCACATCCACTTAGTGCACTCAGAATTTTATTCTTAGGGTGCTTCTAACAAGTATCTTGAACAATTCTTTTTATTCATCATCTCGTTTATGCCTTTTTCCTTTAAAGACAATAATAGCTTTTAAGCGTTAGAAGAAAAAAAAACAAGAAGAAAAGGAAAAGAAACGACAAATCTAAACAAATCACAAAAGATGTCAAGTCTTTCTGATTCTATATGATCGAGAGAGATTTAAAGGATGGGAAAGTCGAGTTCCCATCGTTTTCAAGATAACATCTTAGTAACCATTTAAGTTTAGCCCGTGTAGTTATGGGAGTAAGTATTATTCTGTCCATCTTGGAGTCTCCACGTAAAAGATTCGTTGTCATTAAAAAAAAAAAAAAAAGAATATTTTTCCGCTGGTAAAATCGATCACTTTACATTATGGAAGCTTACCAACTTAGCCTCAACAAAACTTTTCAACAACTTTTCGTCTACGGTTCAAAACGTGACAGCTTTTCCATCGTTCCCCTGACCAAACATAGCATCGCAAGTTTTATGCAGCTGTCATGGCAGAATATATGCATATTTCCGGATGCAAAGAGTGCGTATTTCTCGCTTTCCATAATTTGCATTTGTTTAGTCACACACAAAGATTGCTAATCAAGGTTAGCGTCATAAATACGTATAAGCATGACAACACATTAATCTTAAACGATTTAAGATGTGTACATGGCACGGAGACAATTTTATATATATATATAAAATTATTGTATGGTAATTTTAATAGAATTATTAATATAAATCTAAGCAAATAAGTTATTGCATTATTCAGAATAAAATTATTGTATGGTTGAATTAACTTCTGCTGGTTGCTACCTTACGTCTGTTGACACATAGTGGTACAAAAGTCTTTTGGACAAATGATAGTTCTAAGGTTACTTACATTTTACGAAAATTTAGATTAAATCTCGCTTGGGGGAGGGAAGGGATACCAAGGAGGGAGTTGGACCTTTTTTTTTTTATTATTTATTTTTTCTTTTTTTGACATGGACTTGCATCTCGCTGTGAATTTTGTTTTCACGATTTTCGATCATAATTTTCCATGTCTAGGGTGTCCATTATTTGGCTAGAGATATGTCAAGTTCTGTATGTTAAAGTAGCTGTAAGATTAATTCCTTGTAAATTTTTTTAATTACAACATGATTGGCCTTATAATTTGTCTAGAGAGGAACTGGACTGACTTGTGATATTACCTAACAACAAAACCAAAAGAAAATGATCATAATAACTATAATAATATATCAGAAGCCATAAATTTGTTTAGTTGATACATAATAAGAGTTTTTGACAGATTTTGAACATAAATTCAATCACATGCCCTATTCTTTATAGGCATTTTAATCGCAAGTGTACAACCAAGTTGGTCCAATTCGTCTCCATCTTGCTATTCCCAACGTTCTTTTTCAGGACGCAATTTTAGTAATCATTTTCTGTTTTTTTTTTTTCAATTTTATTTTCTTCATTGCAGTTATACTATGTAAGCCAGCTGTTTAGGCTGAGCACACCCTCAAAGCAAACTGTACGTAGAAAAGTAGTCAGTTTGTTTGGTCTTTTGGCCGTTGGATAAAGTTGTTTTGAGGGTGTGTTCATTGTAAGTTCCTTGGCTAATGTGCTTAGGTTGCTAGTCGATTATATGCTGGCCAACAAGATGGTCAAGCAATAACATATTTACAAGAGCTCAATCCACCAGATTATAGGCAGAATTTCAACCAAACTTGTCTATGTATAGGACTAGAAATCCGTTGGAAATTTCAGCATATTTGCAATGCAAATAACCACAATTAACGGCTGCTTTGTAGTTCCAATCGCCTCTATATTCAGAATAATCAAATAATTAGCCAATGCTTGCCCTATTAAAAACAAGGAGATTTGATGTTTATGATATTTGTCAATTATGAGATTTTCCCAAACACAAGGAGGAAAAAAAAAAAACAGAGAGAGGGAGGGAAAACAAAACAAGACTGATCAGTTTGATCGCCGAAGTACATATTTGGCTTTGTCTGTAGCATTAAAATCACGGAGTCCTTTCAGAAACAACAGCCCAAGCCGGTCAGCTGGCATTGTGGACCTTCGCTTGCTGGTCTAATGATGATCAATGCCATCTTTCTCTTTGCGCCATGCAAATGGTTCCATCTCAAGATCAATATCGTCGCCACGATCATCTTCCCCTTGATGGCGCCAGCTCCCGAAACCATGCCTTATGGACTGAGAACCATCCTGGGAGGCAGCCACCATGGATGGAACATCACTTAAATTATCCCTAGATTCAGTATACTGTTTCAACACGAGAACCGACCCCTTTGCAAAGGAAGATGTTACCAATACATCTCCCATAGCACCCAGCTCCTGATACTCACACCAATCCAGCAGCCCCTTTGTGAGAGGTGAAACTATTCCATCACCTTTTCCTACCACGTACAGATCAAATCCTTGCTCGATTTCTTTGATTGCTAAAATTAACTCCTCGTCGTTGTTCACTGTCCTCTCTTGGTAACCGATATTCTCTTCACCAGCCGTCTTTAGCCTGAACTCGTTCACAAACTCGTCGTCCATTCTTAGCTGTTTATTAACATAGGTAGGTGCGGTCAGCAATCGGAATTGCTCATTAGCTGGAAGCTCAGGTGATCCAATTTCTTCAACCTCATCTCCAGGGAAAAATCTCACGACTGTCAGATGAACCCAGCGACTCCCTGCCATTCGCCAAGCGTACGCTAGCGCCTCGCGATCATCGTGGCCCCCAACGAAGAACATGGCTACTTGGCGCACGGTGAGGTTCGATTGTCCCTCTGCAACGTTACCAAATCCCCTGTCCACAAATATTCCAATAGTACATGGCGCATTGGCCAACACGTTTAAATTCACACCCCTAAACGGAGCACTACCCTCTTCTTCCAAGTTGCCATCCTCCTCCGATGGCAGCCGGTGGAATGGTAGCAACAAGAAAGCTGTCTGCTTGTCCTCGGCTAGAGAACAAATATCTTCATGCATTGTTGAAAATGGGGACAATACGGTTATAGGTTGGAAGGTAACCAGGCCTGTTGCATTCGCGTAACTTTCGAGTGCACTAACAATTTGCTGCGACTGGTCATTTTTGCTGCGTTTACTAGATTTACCCACGTTGTGCACGACTATCATGGCAGAAGCACGTCCGGTGAGCTCAATAAGGTGAAGGGCGACGACGCTGAGAGGGGAATGCTTTGTTGGATTGGAGGAATCTAAGAGGTTGATCAAGCCGAACACATTCCTCGAGCCCTGGAGGCAAGCCAGGATTCGGAGTCCGCTGTCTTGTTTCCCTTTCTGTATTGTCCTTCCCTTATACTGGGATAACCGTTTGGCGGGACGGTAAATGTTGGAGAGAATTGGCGAAACCACTCCCGTCGTTAGCATAACTGAAAGCACCATTGTTGCATAATCTTGACTGCTGAGAGACTGCGAGGCATTACAATGCGAATTCACACGCATTAGAAGTGATCACAGAGCAGATTTATATATATGTTGGTAAAATTGCTACATTAAAGTTCGCTTTTCTTGCTGGGATTTAACTATGTCAAGTCGAAGCCATTAGCAAAAATGCCTACAAAAAATAAATAAAGCAGATAGAAAAAAAATAAAAGGGAGAGAGAGAGAGAGAGAGAGAGAGAGAGAGAGAGAGAGAGTACCGATCTGTCAAAGCCTGTGTTTAGGACAAGTAATGCCAGGATGCTTTTGGTGTTCAAAATTATCCCAAGAGCAAAGCAATCCGTAGTAGGCACATTGTAGTTGTAATAAGCAAGGAAAGCGGCCATGACTTTAAGCAGACCAGAAGCCACTATGACAAACATTAATTTTCCCCAGCTGGTCACAGACCAAAAGTCTATTCTAAGCCCACAAATAACAAAGAACAAAGGCAGCATATACCCTGAAATGAAGTCATCGAATTTCTCAATAATCAACGCAGCCAGCGCCCTATCTGGCAGAATGACCCCGAAAAGGAAGGTTCCAACAATAGAATGCACACCAAAGGTTTCGGTAATGAACCCGAATACAGAAACGCTGGCAAGAACAGTGCACAAATAGTACTCGTTGATGCTGTTGCCGCCGCGAGCAGTACGTCTGAATATGAATTTCAAAGCAGGGCGGACTGCGTAGAAGCAGAAAATTCCAAAAGCTGCTGTCAACACAACTGCATAAATTGCATTTTTCAAGCCAACGCGTAGAGGTACCATAAAGATAAGAAGAATCCATGTGGCTAAATCATTGACAAGAGCAATTTGTGTGGCCATTCTTCCGATATCCGTGTGGAGGATCCTGAGATCAGCCAAAGATCGCGCGACAATGGAGTATCCGGTGGCCGTGAGAGAAGTACCCCAGAACAGGGAACCAACTTTGTCGTAGGTGTTGCCACCCATATTCAAGAAGAAATAGAGGCCAACGCCTCCGGTAAATGTAAGGATAAATCCGGCGGCAGCGATCTTCATTTCCTTCTTGCCAATTTGGTAGAGCAAGGTGACGTCCATTTCTAGACCAACCATGAACACATGGTAACTCAACGCCCAATAGGCCAATGTTTCAACCATATTCAGGCTCCTTAAAGGAAACAAATCAGAAAAGACGTGGACTTGGCCGAAGGCAGTTGGCCCCAGTAATACACCACCCTGCAATCCAATTAAATTTCAATCCTCAACTACATTAATTTGACGGATTCATGAGCTCTCTCACAATAAACATTTCAAATTTCTTTCTTTTTTTTTCTTATTTAAATAAAAATTTCAAATTTTGACCAAGAAAAGGAAATCCAAACCATTTATGCATGCACAAACATACATACATTGTTTTCATGCAACACTTTAAATTGCAGGTTACAGCTAACCGTGTAGTGTGCAGGCTGGAATTGAAAATCATGTTCGTTTCTTTAATTAATAATGACCAAAGGTGAAGGAGACATGAAAACGATGATGTTCATGAATTTTTGCTCATCATCACTTACCAGAATGTCGACAACGAATCGGGGAATAAGAAGAGGCCTGAAGAGGTAGTAAAGAGCACGAGTGAAAAAGATGGCCACGGCAAGCTCCGCTGCCAAAAGAGGGTTAGCTTGAGTCAAGGGGTTGTCTGCTTGCCAAATGCCATGGCTGGCCGTGATATTCACCACATAACATGGCGTCGCCCTGTTAGCCGGTACATGGTACAAATTTGACAAGGCGTTGAGATCCATATATATATATATATTCCTTTTCTATGTATATCCTTTGCCTTTGCCTGCCTCCCTTTCTCTCCTCCTCAGTCCCTCGCTGTGGAAGTACGGCGGGGAACGGAACGGGGTTAGGCGATTGAGGAGGCTTTCAGGTGTGAAGATAACAATACCATTGAAAGAATATGAATAAAAGGAACAACTCTGGGACAAGGTAGACATAACTGCCAACGAATTGTTTGCCTGTTCTGTCTGGGGTGGCAGAACCCTTTTTCTCGCTTCTGTTTTCCATTTCTTAACTGGAAAGTACGGGATGTAAGCCCTGAGGTGGGATTTTTGTTCGTAGGATGTTCACCTCCCCTGCTTTTATTCGTAACTTTCGGTAGTTATTTATACAGGCAGAGGTCAAAACCCTACCCCACAAGTCAACCCCAAATGCAAGGCAATTCGTAAGTAACTTGATTCGAAATAATTTAACACAAAATGAAACAAATTTATTAATATTTAATCTCCTAAAATTTTTATTTATTATTTTAATATCTTATATTACCTTTAATTTATATAATTTTTCATTTATTATATATATATATATATATAAATTTAAAATACATGCACGCACGCGCGCACACAGGCGTGCCTGTGTAGAGATCCCCATTCAGTTATCTACATTATGAAAGGGAAGACGCAAAGAGCAACGAAGTTGAGTTTGTATGCAAAGCAGCTTGCTAAGTACAATCCCTTACAGGCGCCATGATTTCTAACAGATAGCCAGTCCAGCCATTCATCTCGATGAGGATCCTCATACACAACAATCACAGAATCCGCAGAATGTAGCAATAAGACGATTCATTAAAGCTCTGGAAAGAAACTGCCAATAACAAGTCTGTATTACAAGAACAAGAGGTAGCCGTCCTTGCTCCCCATCCCAGCCATCATACTTGGACTACCATCTCCTGTAAAGCAGACCAAGTTTCCAGAGTACCAGCAGGCCACGTACATCGGTCAGTGGCATTGCCTATCATGATGGGTTGCACCAACCCTCGAGACCATAGAGTACCAAGCACTAAACGACATGTGAATGTGAACATGGCGGACTCTTAATGGTTAACAAATCTTCTCTAGTCGATCAGATTATAATTTACAGCTGAGATGGAATTCACGGACTGACAATGGCATTGACTTGCATTGAAGGAGAAGACAAAAAGAAGCTCACAATTTGTTGATGTGCAAATTGTACCCTCTGTACCAGCTAAGCCTACAGAAAATGACATCAGGTACCACAATCCTAGAAGCCTGGCGTTATTCGTCATACGTGCCTTTAGAACCCGCCTAAAGAAAAACGTGCATCAATACATGAGGCTCTCGCATCATGAGATCTAAAGAAATATTAGATTTATGACTGAAAACCTTTACAAGTAACTCACACATCCAAATTTTTTGACAGCCAAATAGGGTTGAGAGTCAAAGATTTATCTACAAATTCAGCTCCGGTTTCAGAAGCCAAAATTTCAGCTCAGGTTTTGCATGTCTATAAGATTTTTTCTCCAATTTCTCCCCTCGGTATCCCAATCTGATGTAACTTTCCCTGGATAACAGACCATCCTACCATACCAACTACTAAAAAAGTTCGGTGATGAATGTACAAACCTCGTAGGTCATTGTTTTCCACTTCTCTCTACATGCCTTGCCAATCTAAAACAGAGGAGAAAACAATTAATTTACACAAGAGAGAACTTTTGACTAAAAGCTAAGAGTTACCAAGAACACTAAAGTCAGGCATTGACTTGACATCTGCCTTTTTGCACTTGGAATTCCCTGTAAAAATCCTCTGTTCACGAACATAACAAATCATATTCCGCGGAGAAATTAGAAGTTGGGTTTTGCACTTGGTACTAGCATCATTTTGAGTACAAATTTTCGCACTGATAAACCTACACATTGTCTATTCCCTTATAGCCAAAATTATAGGCTGATTTATTGGAACATTCACGGGAGGCTCCGAGGTTATTGCCATTTCACTTTGAAATGAATGCTTTGTTTTGTAAGAAAAGGATGCCTAATTGTTGGCTGATTTATTTATTTTATCATTAGGTAGTGAAAAGGAAGGGGATTCTGCTTTTACAAATTTTTTGGGGACGCGGATCTCAAATCCCAGTCGCCCCGACAAGGCCAAGGCTTCTGCTAATGAGACTTGGTGGCATGGTGAGGATTAACAAACAAGAAAAATCCATAGGCAATCTGGTAGGCTCTACATTAGAGAAAATCTGAAGGAATCAGGTTCATGATAGGAAATGTTTATTGAACCCCTGCAAATATGGGTTCATTGGTCCAACCCTTGCAATCTCGGAAGACAAAAGCAATAAACTTGGCTTTAACAGCATCTTGGATTAAAATTGGACTATTTATGTAACTTAAGAGTCCAGTTTGTAGTTGTCTAACTTTATTTATTTAGTAATTTAGAAAATCCAACTTAGAAAACCTTTTCCCTTTTCCCCTTCAATTGTTACGATTGGATTCAAAAGTTGGCCAAAATTTTTCCCTTTTTCTCTTACTGATACTGAGTAATAATATGACCCACAAAAAAGTCCTTTTTGTTTGACCATGTTGTTTAACGGGTCCTTCTTCTTTGTTTCTGCCAAGGTAGTCTATTTGTCTCTTTATCTCATCTAAAACAAAGAAGAATTAGAGGAAAAAAAAAAAAAAGAGGAGCCCTATTACACAGATGTGTTCAATTTATGAGTTTCAAATATTGATTTATATTACACTATTTTAATTATTAGTTATATTTTTATAATCATATTATTAATTAAAATTATGTATCGAAGAATTAAAAATATATAATTAAAAGTGCAATGTATCACCTTACTTGTACTCACTTATTGAAGTTGGAGCATAGTGACTAGTTCAAATAAGATTTCCATAAACCATTTTTTTTTTATTTAAAATATATGCTGGATTATTTTTATTAACTTCTAACAAGCAAGAAGTTGAATTTAAAATTATTTAGCAGCCACGACAGACACAGCTGCTAATTGGTTCTCCATGGAAGAAACAGAATCCAGAAAACATCATCCCCAAACTGGGCAATACACAATCTGTGTTGCATTGATATGCAGTGAGTTAAAATTGGGTGATGTTGCTGCTTGGGGATGCAGAAGGCTATAACAGTTAGAGTGGTGATCTGTAGGGTGCAAGCCCTTTGTGATCCACAAGGGAGTCTATTTATGGAATAATTAAATTTCATCACAATCTTAACATCAACAGGAAGTTGCCAGGTAAAGAAGATAAACCTTGTGGGATGATTCAATGTAAAATTTAAAATTAATATATTAATATATCATGAACTTCATATTTTTTTAGTCATTTAAAAAATTCAAAAATACTTATGGGAACAACTATTAGTGGCAAATCTAGCACACTATCAAATTATTCAAAATATGTTAAACAGGTGATAGAGCATGCTGGCTAGGATGAAAAGGTGATGTGGATGACAAACAAAATTGATTATATAATTTGCTGGTTTGCATTGGATTGTTGGGTTAAATGAACCACCCTAGCTTAAAACCCAACCCAAAAATCAATTAAACCGACCCACCCAATTAATGACACTCAAACATTTTTTGTATTCTATACAAGGAAAAAGCGATTATGAGGAAAATTTAAAATACTTCATGCAATTCCCAATTCCAACAAGAGGATAAGTTTTCCTTACTTAGAATACTCTTAACAAAAAAAAGGGTTGCTAGGAGTACAATACCTAATTATGCAAATTTTATAAGATGATATGTTTCCCTAATTTAGAATGCAATTAAGCAATTTCCCTTTTTTTTAACTAGTAGTAGACTCGTATCATGTAGAATTTATTATATTTATTAAGAATTATATATTTTCTTGCACTTTATTTAAATAGAAAAAATAAAAAGAGAATTAAACAATGAATATTTTTTTTTAAAAAAAAAGAAAAGTTAATTTGAGAGTAACTTTTTTCATTTTAAGAAATAAAAATGTTAAAACAAAAAATAATAAATTAGGGGTATTTTTATTTTTAAGAAAAAAAGGATAAATTTGAAATTTTTTAACGAAAAAAATAATTTATGATCATTTTAAAAAAAAAAAAAGAAGTTTCTTTTTTATTTTTAGATTATGTGTGTATTTGTATTTTGAAAATAAAAAAGCTTCCAACTTTGTCTAGATTAGCTTAACTTAATCCCAATAAAAAGTTTCTCAAGTGTAGAGTCTTTCGTTATACCACAACAAATTGGCCAAGTATATTTATGCTACTTAGAAAACACAAGTAGATATTTATTTCTTTGAATCATGGTTAAAAAAAAATAATAATAAAATAGAAAGAGCATAAATTCTTATGTAATGTTAATAAATTTAATAATTTGATATAATTTCCTTTCTATTGAGTTGAGTCTAAGTCTAAATCTCCTTATTATCATTTATTTCAAATATAAAATAAAAATTTATATTAAACAGGTAACGTTGCATTGAGTACAATAATATAATTAATTTACAAAAAGAGAGAACTTTGACCAAAAGCTAAAGGGTTACCGAGAACACTGACGTCACGCATTTGACTTTGACACCTTTCACAAACATGACAAATCATATCTCGCCGAGAAATTCGCATAATTTGGGCATTTCGTGGCTGTGCATTGTTTTTGTGCCACGTAGCATTGTTTTCAACTTTTTTAAAATAATTTGTTTTTCAAAAATTCAACATAAATAACATAAAATAATAATAATAATAATAACGATAGATTTGTGGGAGAAATTTTCTAATTTTATGCTTTATAAGAACTATCATGAAATTACAATTTCTGAAGTTGTAAAATAATAATAATAATAATTATCTTTATTTCATTAATTATGTAATATTTTATTATAATATGTAATTAATTGACCAAGAGAATTGATATTAAACTCATTAATTAATAAAATTTAAAAGGTTTATGAGTACTTAACTACAAAAAAATTTATTTTTAATGAATTTTAAAAATGTGAAATGACTTAATATTGAAACATACTTGAAATGATAAGTTACTGATTATTCGTTTAAAAACATAGTTTTGAAAAAATTAATATTTAATAATATTATAATTCATGATTAATGCAATTTGTAATTACACACGTGTTTTGTTATTTTTTTATTATTTTTTATTTTTTATAATTATTATTTATAAATTATTTCTTTGATTTATTACATAATTTTAAATTAGAGAGATAATTTAATTTAATTTTATTTATCTTTTTATTATTAATTTAAGTTTGAGTTTATTTTAATATAAAATTCATTTAAATAATTTAAAATGTAATAATATAATTTAAAATTTATTAATACTAAAATTAAATATTATAAAAAAAAATTTGTTTAAATGTAAAAGTGTTCAAGCAGTGGGTGTTTTTAATAGAAAAAATTTAACTAAAAAAACAACAAATAATCTCTTTATCTTATAGATATATTACATAAAATGTTTTTTTTTTATAATATGTATATATATATACTTTTGAATATAAATTGAAAAACCAGCCTTCCACCTTTGGTCGCTTAACAATAATAACCAAACCAACGCCAGGAGCCATCGGTCTCATCGCCGAAAGTCTCCCTCTCTCTCTCTCTCTCTCTCTCTCTCTCTCTCCCCCTCTCCCTCCTAGCCAGCTGCTCTGCCAACCGCCATGCAATTCCTCCAATCCCCATGTCGCCGGCCATCACCTCCAATTCCACACCACAAAAAACCCTTTAGCAATGCAACCAAACCTTCGCCCAGAAGGGCTTCATTCATCACGGCATCCACCGCCACCACTAGTAACTCCACCATTTCCGCTCCGAAACGCGAAAAAGACCCGAAAAAGCGGGTCGTGATCACGGGAATGGGACTTGTATCTGTGTTTGGTAACGACGTCAATGCTTATTACGACAAATTGCTGGCTGGCGAGAGTGGAATCGGACCCATTGACAGGTTTGACGCGTCCAAGTTCCCGACCCGGTTCGGTGGCCAGATCCGAGGGTTTAGTTCACAAGGGTATATTGATGGGAAGAACGATAGGAGGCTCGATGATTGCTTGAGGTATTGCATTGTTGCTGGAAAGAAGGCCCTGGAAGATGCGGATCTTGGTGGGGATAATTTATCCAAGGTTCGTTCAGATTGAAGTTGGAATTCATGATTTATTTGCTGTTTTCTGAGCATTTTGGATTGATTTGGATGTTTTCCTTTATTGGTTTTTTGGGTTTTGTGTGATGGGGTCCTGTCATTCTGTGTTTTGGGTTAGAGATCAAAAGCTTCGAGTATGGATGATTGAACTTGCATGTCATTTTTCGTTTTGTCAATTGGTTGTTAATGTCGTGAATTTTGTGTCTATAGGAAACTGATTATAATGGAAGGCAAAACATGTCTGTTCTTTCATTTCTTATTGGTCATGTTTGTGTTTACCTGGTACTTTGGTCCTTTTCGTTTCACATTTTGGTGATTGCCTGTCGTTGATGTATGAGATATTAAATAATCATACTTTTATTTCAACTTGTTCAACTTCAACATAATCTCTGACTTTGTCAATGATCCAATCCAGCGTTGTTCCTGAGATGGTAGCCATCTAAGTGCTGGCACTAAATTAGTTATTGAATGTGCTTGGATGTTTGTCTTTAGTGTTTGGTTCGTCCGAGACCATGTTTGCTTACTTTTTGTGGTTGGGCTAATTAGCTGGTGTGCCTGCATGTCTGCATTATTCTTTCGCATTCAGCTATTTGCAGGCCCTTTTTTATGTGCCTCTTGCAGTACTGAACAGTGCTTGTGAGTTTGTTTCTGTGCCACCCAATAATTATCTCCAACCAGGAGTTTATTGAAGTTGAAAGTATTATCAATTTGATACCTCTGTTGTTATTGGGTGCCCGCGAGACAAGTTTATAAGGTGGTCAGGAAACAATTTCCTTATATATTTTCTGTGATTTGGTTTAGAAATGATAAGGAACTTGGGCCTTGACTGTTCTCCTTGTTCTGTTTTAGTCATCGAGCTATAATGTGGCCTCTGTGGAAAGTTTGGCCTTGGGATTACCAGAATTCATTTTTGTTGTAACCTGGAATGTCTAACACTGCAATATTGATGGCAAATTCTAAGCATGAGAACTGTTCCTAGTAAAACTTATTACCATTATAACTACCCCAGCAATATTAATAAATGTCAGTGATGTCGATTGCTTACTTAATGCAGATCCAAAGCTTATTACCATGATAAAGAGTACCTCAAGTTTCATTAACTAATCCATTGTTTAAATTAGATTTTAGGTAGCCTGATGGAATCATGCGCATATACATGAAACAGCACAAGTATCTCCATATGTATATTATTGCATATGAAGGCCTCAAAATGAATCCAGGCTTCTATTTTAAGTTAGCTTTGGGAACACTTTAAATCAGTGCTGGCAATTGTTGGTTAATAGATTATTACATATCTACAGCACACTATGTGATTTTTGTATTTCATGTCTGAATACAGCCCCATACAGCTCCTTTATGTTGTTTTGGGAGTAACAGGTGGTAGAGCATACTTCTCTGTGCTTGCAAAATTTGTCTCGCAGATATTAACAAAATGCATTCATACAAATTAATTTTCTCTATTTCTCTTGAATAAAGCTATATATTTGCATGCATCTTTCTCATTCTCTCTCTCTGTGACCCATTTTACCCCAGTTCTCTAAGTTGGTTATTCTATCTGTACTGCAGATTGATAAAGAGCGGTCTGGTGTGCTTGTTGGAACAGGGATGGGTGGCCTTACGGTCTTTTCCGACGGTGTTCAGGCTCTAATTGAGAGAGGACACAGAAAAATTACCCCATTCTTCATTCCCTATGCTATAACAAACATGGGTTCTGCCTTGCTTGCCATTGAACTTGGTTTTATGGGTCCAAATTATTCAATTTCAACTGCTTGTGCTACATCCAATTATTGTTTCTATGCTGCTGCCAATCACATTCGCCGAGGAGAGGCAGATATGATGATTGCTGGAGGAACTGAAGCTGCCCTCATTCCTATTGGTTTGGGAGGTTTTGTAGCATGTAGGGCCTTGTCTCAGAGAAATGATGATCCACAAACTGCTTCTAGGCCATGGGACAAAGATCGAGATGGCTTTGTTATGGGTGAAGGTGCAGGAGTATTGGTAAGCTTGTGTGAATTTGTTTTTCTGTGTGTGGCTATGTTCAAGTTTAAAGCTTCTTTTTGTTTGTTCCTTTTCCATTTTTTTCTCTCCATTAAACAATTCTCATTTGACTTCTATCTTGCATGATAAAGAGTGGAACAAGATTCTACTGAGCTGTGATATTGTAATGTGACCTGTTACCATGAAGTGAAACGTGAAAGTTACTTCTAAGGAGTTTGTGTTGTTTTGGCAGGTAATGGAGAGCTTGGAACATGCAATGAAACGAGGTGCACCAATTATTGCTGAGTACTTAGGAGGTGCTGTTAATTGTGATGCTTATCACATGACTGACCCAAGATCTGATGGGCTTGGTGTCTCTTCATGCATTGAGAGAAGTCTTGAAGATGCTGGTGTATCACCTGATGAGGTAACTTCTAATCCTTCACTCTACAGTTCCTTTTTTACAGCAGTACTAAAGTTTTTCCTGAGGGCCCAGTTCTTCTACATTCTATTGGCATGATTTCTCACTCTTGATCACAAAATATTTTCATTCATGCAATCTGCATGTGTATGTGCCTATGTACCTGTTTATATTTCGCATTTATACAATCATCACCAGTGGATGTCATCTTCATATCTGAACTTTTCACAAAGCATATGCTAGGCAGAGATTGGTTTATTTCTTCGGTTATCTGAATCTATGTTTCCTTAGAATTGTTTCTGATGCTATCTTCGTTCCTGTTGTTCCTGACGGCTATATGTTAATAAATTATGCTTATCCAAAATTAGGTTAATTATATAAATGCACATGCAACTTCCACCCTTGCTGGCGACCTTGCAGAGATAAATGCAATAAAGAAGGTATTTAAGAACACTTCGGATCTCAAAATCAACGCAACAAAGGTGCTCTCTCTCTCTCTCTCTCTCTCTCGCTTTATCAAGTTTGAAATATGAGAAGGCTATGGCGTTGTTCCATGTCATTTTGTGATTGATATCTCTCTTTCTCCTTTGTTCCAGTCAATGATAGGGCATTGCCTTGGCGCTGCTGGAGGTTTGGAAGCAATTGCCACTGTGAAGGCCATAACCACAGGATGGCTTCATCCTACCATTAATCAATTTGTATGTTTTACACTTTTTTTTTCTCAGCTTTCAATCTGCAAACTTAGTGGTTTGTGGCTTCTCTTTTCCGCCAATTAATTAAACATTCTTCCCTAATTGTGTGCTTGACATTTTATTTTCAATAACTGCAGAATCCAGAGCCTACCATTGAGTTTGACACCATTGCAAACAAAAAACAGCAGCATGAAGTCGATGTTGGTAAGATTGTGCATCCCTTTTAACCATGAAATTTCATTGCATATTCTTTGACACGGAAGCCAAAAGCAAGCATTTTTACTGTTAATATAATCTTTTCAGCCATTTCGAATTCTTTTGGTTTCGGTGGACACAATTCCGTCGTGGTCTTCTCTGCATTTAAGCCCTGAGCATCCATGTTGACGCTTATTTTGCTGCGTTGAAAGCTGCCTGCTTGAAGTGAGTTTCTTGTAGGCAATTGATAACTAGTCGTGCTTCTCCTCACAATTTAGAGTTGCGGCAAATTAATTTTCATCCAGCCATTTCTAGTCGCTGCTCATCTAATCATCTTGTTTTCTAAGCGGTTAACTTGGGTCTATCATCTTTTTGGTTTATACCTTCATTTTATCTTCCATATGAGTTCTTTGAATCTACAGACTTCAACCGAATGCGATTTTGTTATTCGTTAAGTTTTGTAGCCAATAGCAGAACGTGATTGAAGGGTCTCTTGCTTTAGCAAACTTGTGGCCTTTGTTCTACCTGGATTGCGGCTCATGTTGTCTTGTTCTTCCCGTCAACCAGCCATGAAAGGTGGTTGCCTGCTCTGTGTTCATGAACATGTCATTTTGTAGCTTATTATATTCAGAAAAAAAAAAAAGTGGAGTTAATATACTTACGTATCGTAAACTTTGTGCATTTTCATAAATCTACCACACGATATTTAAAAAGTAACAAAATAGAAATATTTTTTGGGTTACAAATCTAGCATGTCGTTATCAAATATCAATCAATTTTGTTAGCTTACAATTGCGACATATTCACGTGTCCAAAATTGACCAAGTGCCATATCTGCTTTATTTTCTAGTGATGAATTTACTTTATCTTCTTCTTTACAATTATATTTTAAGATCTAATCTAAGGTAGGGCTGACCACGGTATGGTTTGGAGTTAGAATCGAAGTAGAACTAAATTAGGTTAAATCTATAATCAAAATTGATCGATGGGCTTGAACTGAACTGGAACTGATGGGGTTGATCTGAGCGAAGGTTCTTCCTTTTGAAAGTTGGAATTGAAGTTTACTAGAGAGGAATTTTATACATATATTTTTTTATTAAAATAAGATGTATAAATTTTGTATCTTATTGTTAAGGGTATAAGGAAAAAAAAAATATTAAATAGTCTATGGTTTTTTATTTTTTCTTTCTTAATTTGTTGTCCTGTAAAAATTTATTGAATCGTTTTTTTTTTTTTATGGTTCCCTCAACAATGGGTCTGACTGGTTGTAAAGCGAAATTGAACTGAGACTGGCCTAGAATTGGAATCAAACTATCTTTAGTTGGTTAAGTTTGATTCTTCCTAAGAACTAGAATTGGCAGTTCCTAACTGAAATCAAAATGGAAATAAATTGTGGCTAGGTCTTGGAGGCACTGACATTCCACTGGGACTGCTCTCTCCCTGAATTTGGAAAATTTTAACTTTAGTATGAAAATTTTAAGGCTATTTTACTGAAACTTTTGTCTTTTATATCAAATAGTTTTTGTCCCTACTGAAAAATAAAATCTGCTTTCACTTAATTTAGAAATTGAGATAAAAAGAATTTAAAGAAAAAAAAAATCGATTTGCAAAATTTTTATAAACTCTAATTTGGATTTATTCGTTATTAATATGTATAGGCTATATTTGATTTGTTTATTCTTAAGCTAAGTTATTTATATCTTTATCATAAATTTAAAATAAAATATGTATTTACAAGATTGGGATTTTTTAAACTTATTATTTATTATAGAAATAATAATATTAATTTTAATATATTTTTATTTTAAATTTTAAAAAATTGGTATTTAACATATTTTAATTTGGTTTTTGGTATCAATTAACACATTGTATTTTAAAATATAAATAAAACTATTATTTTGCAAAAATGAACTTATTTTTCTAGTATGTTTAACTTCGACTAATACTATATTACAGACAAATATATATATATATATATTTATATATATAATTCATATTTAATGTAGCTCACTTGTTAAATACACTGCATCACACATTTTATTTATCACTTCATTTGTGAATTTAGTATGAATTGTTGCGGTTAAAGTTTGTATTTTGCTTTGGAACTCAGCAACAAAAGGAATCGGACACAGAAAAATCTAAAAATGAACCGTCGACTTGTGCCGGTGGTTCCCAACAAAATAAAAAATAAAAAATCTGTTGAATGTTTATGGAGAACAGGAACACTATTAGGCAACACACAAAGGAGACGCGGGATGAACTAGACACGAGAGAATGGCTAGCAAAGGTAAAATTGTTAGGATCCAGTGAACATATACGTGCGTGAACACAAAGGTGAACACAAAGATTTAACGTAGTTCGATAATTTATTTATATTTACAGGACAGATCTATATATTCAGAAATTTTAACTTCTACAAATTTTTTTATACTGATTATACTATACCACTCTATTCATTTTATTTTTTTGGTTATATAATTTGTAGGTATTTATATTATAAGAGGAGAAGATAAATGATCTGTAAAATTTTTAAACGATAATATGAACTATAAATTGATGAATCTATGGTGTGATAACGTCACATGTGTCTCTTTTAAAATGTTGTGATTGAGAGACCCCAACTCTCAACACCTTCCCACCCCCCACTTCGCAACACACTCCCAATTTTTCAAGGTGGTTAAAGCTAACGAGACAAAAATTACTTGTAATTTTGGTAGACAGTTTACCTTTGGAATTTGTGGGAATATATAGTAAAGGAGACTTCAGAGTAGTTCTTTCTAAACAACAACAATTACGTTGATCTCGTCGAATTTTTTTTTCACTTTTTAGTTTTGAAAATCTAATCAATTTATCAATACTTAGTAAAATGGATAAAATATTATTATATAGAATTAGTGATATAGTTATAAGAGACTAATATACACTATATACTAAGAATTACATATATATATATACATACATACAATTTGACGTTTGAAAAAAAAAAAAAAAATCTCTCTGCTCCTCACTTCGCCGCTGCCGAGCCGCCGCCTGCGTTAAACTTAGAAGTTGACATGACAGTGCACTGTAGCTATGCTCTTTTCGCTATTTTCTTTGTTCATATTGTAACTCTAGAAATATTAAACGTATAATCATCAACCGAGAAGGAGCAAGGTTTTCATCTCGCCTTGAGCCCCAGCAACCCAGACATATATTCCATACGCTTTAAGTTCTAGGGCAATGAACAAAAAAAAACAAAAAAAAAAAAAAAAGGAAAAACATGGGACAGTCTCTTTGTTTTGATTACGCAAACGACATACAAAGTTAGGGAAATTACCTCAAATCACTTGTGTGCCGGTCGAGCACCCACTGGCAGTGTTTCTTTCCAAATGCAATTGCTTATAGAAAAACATTTTGATCTTTGGTAGTGCCAATCCCTTCCAAATATTCAACACCCAGATTGACTGATCTTCTCTCATCTCTTCCACCAACACTCAAAAGGATTTCATTGTCTAATCGCCATTGCCATACCAATCGTAATTTCCCTCCTTTACACTCAATTTATCAACTGCCCCAATTCCTTGGATTCAAACATCATACATACTTAAATGAAGAAAGCTGACTATTCTATGAAATAGATTCTCATACTGAATTTGAACTTTGTACATGTCCGCTAAGGCTATTGAAAATTTGCCTAATTCATAAAATATCGTTCACTTTGGATCGTGAATACTTGTATCCATTAAAACCAAAGAAAAAAAAAAACTAATTTCTTTTCTTTTTTTTAGATCCACCGTGAACAATTTAGAGGCAATGTTAATTCAATAT
Source organism: Ceriops tagal (assembly GCA_021533255.1). Classification (NCBI taxonomy): domain Eukaryota; kingdom Viridiplantae; phylum Streptophyta; class Magnoliopsida; order Malpighiales; family Rhizophoraceae; genus Ceriops; species Ceriops tagal. The sequence continues at coordinate 8,675,952 of CM038606.1, forward strand.
TAGTTCTCTCTCTCTTTTTTTTTTTCTTTTCATCAAATTAATATGATCTAATGATCCCATGAGTTTGGCTAGTATATGTTTCAAATTTTTTAATTTAAGTCATTCAAGTTTTGGGCTTATTCCAATTTTGGATTACTTGCCATTGATTTTTGTAAATGGGAGTTAGATCGAGTCGATTTTTGAACATCAAATTAAGTTATTGAAATTAGGTTAGCTTTTTGCTATCTCTATTTGTTCTTGCAAATGGCAGCAATTAAAATTGAAATCACGTCTGCCGATTGTTTTATTCAGGTGCAGAACCATCTTATGTTATAATTTCAAAATAGAGATGGTGTTAATACAAGTTCTCATTTCAGTTGTTTACGGAAACTATTTATCATTTTCTTCAGTAGGCTTCTTTGACAAGAGCATGAATGAAGAGGATGCCTCAATTTCAGTCACGCACTTTAACAATGACTCGAAGTGCCTCGAGTTTTTCTTTCAACTCCAACAACTCATTCAGACTCATCTCGTCGATAGGTTTCGATTCCAATGCCCCTTTCTCTTTCCTTATCATTTCATCAAGAAATTTTCCTCTCTTCTTCTCTTCTTGAAGCTGTTCAAGCAAGTCGTTCAGTTCGGTGTTAAGCTTCTCAATCCTAGCCCTTTGTTGAGGATTGGCAAAGCCTTGGACTTCAGTCTCCTTTTGCTTCATTCCCTGATTGAGAAACCATTCAACAATAGATTCAATGTCAGATGACCAAAGCTATATGGCTTACCTGCCGGAGAAAAAATAACCAATGGAATGTGGCAAGCACACACCAATGGAATATGGCAAGCAGACAGAGTAACAAGCTCACTAGCTTTCTTAAAAAGACCCATACGACGCTTAGAGAAAGTTACTTGTATGGAGCTGTTATCTTTCACCACCTTCGTTTCAACCTTTCGTCGACCCATCATCTATTGCCTGCGTAAAAGTGAATTCAAGGAAGATGTAATCAGAGATACAAGTTGCTCAGTGGATGCACGAGTATAAATAGTGACTTCATATCTAATATGTTTTTTAAAAAATTTAAAACTAAAAACCAATAAAGAAAACTCAACAATAAATTTAAAGTTATTTCCCAAAAAAGTTTTATTTTTCTAATGTTGGAATTTTCTACGTCAAATATTTTTATTTATAATTAATTTTTTATTGTTATCCTAAATTTATGAACACATTTTTTGCACCCAACTACCATTAAAATAACTTTGTCATTTATTTTAATATAATTTAGCTCTTATAAAAACATATCAATTTGGAAATTAAATAATTTCTTACTAATTTTTTATAGATTTTTTAACTTTTGATATATTTAATGTAATTTCCATGTAAAAATCCTTACCAAGAGTGGAAGAGTGGGCTCAAATTTGGTATAAGTTATTTCTTTAACTTTTGAAATATTTAATGTAACTTTCCATGTAAAAATCCTCACTAAAAGTGAAAAAGCAAGTGATAGGTTAAGCTCAAATTTGTTAGTTTAGTCTTTGGACAATTTGAATTTAACATATTTCGAGTTTTTAGTACATTATGTTTTACCTTCATTGGTTTGGGGTTTTTTAGGTCTAAAAAATATGAGATTTCAAGTTCATTAAGTTTTAAATATATTAAACTTTAAATTTATAAAATTTTGGGTGCATCAGACTTTAAGTTTATTAAGTTTCATTTAGTTTTAATAACATCATTCCACCAAATCTTTTCACCTCATATATACGTTGCATGTGCCTTTTTAAGGGTTTTTTTTTTTATCTATTTTAAAGAGTCATTGCATAATAACACTTAAAGTGACATATTGTAAGCATTAGACATAGAGGTAACAAATAGATGGGTTAATAGTTTCAAACTGAGTTGTTTTAGATGATTTAAATCTCAGGTCATTTAGGTATTAAGTCATTTAAGTTTCAAGTAATTTGGATCTTAAGTATTTTATATTTTGGATTCATTAAGTTTCGTGTGTTTTAGATTCTTGATTATTCAAATTTTAGGTTATTTCAAAAACAAATTATTCAAATTTTGGGTTGAGTCCAATTATAGGTTGGTAATTTTTTAGTCAATACAAGTTGGACAAAGTTAAGTTTTAGATGACTTGAATTAAATTATTTAGGTTGAGTTATTTTTTGTTATCTTTACTTATAAGCATTTCTTCTTTGCTATCACACTAATACAAAAAGTTTCTCTATTTTTATTAATGAAAAATGAAGAAAATTTTTTAAAAAGAATGAAGTAGTATTTTGGGTTAATATACATAAATATGTTGAATTATGATTTTTCTTACAAATTTATCTTAACTTTTTAAAAGTAATATTTTGACATTCAAAAAATTTTCTGTAATAAATTTATCTTATTGTCATCTTGATCTAATGTAACATGTTTGACTTGTTAAGTTGGTACATCGATGTCTTAAGGTGACTAATATAAATGACACCTATAATGTTATATAGTATTCATACGGGCCTATATAGGTTTATTAGGTAAATCTAAAAATAAAACATAAACTAAATTAAATAAATAAAAATTTAAAATTAAAACTTAAAACCTTAAAATTTAAAATTTTAAAAATTAAAATTAAAAAGTCCAAATCTTTATCAATTAATAAAAAATAAACCCTTGAAAAAATATCCTAATTTGAATCCATTATTACCGTTATATTGCCATGATTGAGTCATAATTGTAATTATAAAAATTGCATAAACTAGTAAGATTTACCACCAAACCTATTGGCACTTTATTTGGGCCCTTTCCACTAGGCTTAAGGAATCTTAATGTGCTCATCAAGCAACTTTAAGTTGCCATTGAGGAAAATGTTGGAAGACCTGAAGTTAATCCTTTTAAAGTGTTAGAATAACTTAATTGATGATGTTAGAATGTTTTTTAATAATATTCTTATTATGGATTTAATCATAATGTGAGTTGATTAATTAATAAAGAATAATTTTGTACATTATTGTGTTATTAAAGATTATAAAATTAAGTTTGATTTGAATATTGATAGATATACCTAATTTAAGATATGCAATTTGTATATATATAAATATATGTATATACAAACTGTAAATCTTAAATTAGGTACGTTCATCAAATAATGTTAAGAGAGATTGTATACCTAATTATTGTATATAATAAAAGTTATAATAGGCGTACTTAATTTAAGATATATTGTAATTATAGTAAAGATTAAAAGAGAGAAATCCATTATTAGATTAATACAAGCTTTATAAATACATCAATGGTTTTAACTTTCACAAATTTAAGTATTTTATTTATAGTATTATTTATATAAATATATTTAATTTCAAGATATTAAAGATCAATGTTTATGATGATAAATTTATTCACATAAAAATCTCAATTTGATAAAGGTGATGAATATTATATAAAATATAAGTATATAAGGCAATTTTCAAGTTTATTTGTAAAAGTCTTCAAAAGTTATGACATATAAATATGATAAATTATGTTAAATATAACTTATTAAAAAACATGACAAAAAGATATAATTAAAAATTAATGGATATAGTTATAAGTATAATGAGTACTTCTTTTTATTTAAATCTTTATGGTTACATGCAATCAAAATTGTAAATTATTTGTTAAATAGAGTTCTTAGTAATGCAGCTCAAAGAATTCTTATTAAACTATAAACAAGAAGAAAACCTAATTTAAGACACTTGGATGTTTAAAGTTACTTAACGAAAACAAGAATCCACATAAAAAGAAATTAAACTCTTGAATAATCAGTAATTATTTTATTAGTTACATATAAAAAAGTCTAAATAGTATAAAACAATAGTTTAAGAATTATAAAAATGGATAATATAAGGTTCATTGAGAATGATAAAGTTAGTGTAAGTAATAAATATCAAAATATAGACATGAAACAAATTAGGATAAATATGTTTTCATCTATAATAATTTATTTGTCCGCTACAATGTCAAATATTGTTTTGAAATTTGAAAAATATTTAGATGAAGTGATACTTCTTAAAGAAACTAACTCACAATTAATTAATGTAAATTAATCATAAAGCATAATATTAATAAGATAAATTGACCATAATAGACGATATCAAAAAGTTCTAAAAAAAAAGAGATAAACTATTTTGAATTATTATGCAATTTATTGACAAAAGTTAAGATTTTGATATTATAATCAATAAAAATTTAATTTCATTTTCACATATCATAAAAATTATTTTTCAAAAATAATTTTGATATTAGTTGTTTAATATGATTTAGAGTTGTATTAGATATATGTTAAAACTATCTTTCTCAATGAAAATCTTAAAGAGCAAGTTTATATGAATCAACTTAAAGGTTTTTTCATTGAAGATAATCATTAAATAGTATGTAGACCAAGGAAATTAATATATGGAATGAAGCAAATTTTTTTTTACAATGATATATTATGTTTAATGATATCATGTCATTTTTTGAATTTTAGAAAAAATATCATTGATCATTGTATATATCAAAAATTGGTGAGAGTAAGTTTATTTTTTAGTTTGGTATATTGATGACATATTATTTGTTACTAATGTTTTAAATATATTATAAGAGATTAAAAATTTTATTTAAAAGAAGTTTATAATGAAAGATATGAGAGACATTTTATGTAATATAAATAAAAATATTTCATAATAGACCATAATGAATGATAATCATCTCAAAAAGGCTATATGAGAAATTTAATATGAGTAAGTGTTCTTTTGAGATTATTTTTATACAAGAAGGTGACAAATTTAATCTTATAAAATATTATAAGGATAAACTAAATCATTAGGAAATTGAATTTGCTAACATATTAGAACAAATATCATTTTGTGGTTTAAATGTTAGACATGTGTACAAGTAATTTTATAATAGATAATTAAAAATTTGTAAAAAAAGTATTAAGGTATTATAAGGAATAAAGAATTTTATAATCATATAAAAAATTTAATCACTTATAAGTGATTAAATATTTGCATTCAAACTTTGTTAGATGCATTGACGATAGAAATCCACTTTTTCTTGTCTATTCTATTAAGAGAAGAAATAGTTTTATGGAACAATGACAAATTGTCTGTCATTACTTCATTACTTATAAAATTATAATTTGTAATATGATTTGAAGTTATAATTCATACATTATAGCTATAAAATTTTATTTTAAAACTTAAAATTATCGACACCATTATTAAGTCATTGAATTTATGTGATAATTTTATAGTAATCTTTTTCTCTAATAATAACAAATACTTGAAGATTCCAAATTTAATTAGAATTAAAGAATTTTTTTCATTAAGTAGATGGCTAAGGAATACAATGTATTTATAAAACACTAATTGATTACATGATATTAAATTGTTATAAAAATTCATAACTAATATTATATAAAAAAACTTATTTTTAGAATGGACTTTAGTTATACTAATGATAATCGATAATATTTTAAACTCATTAATGTTTTTTTACATACATTATATATTTTTTATTATTTTATAATTATGTATCTAGTACTATTTTAAAATTAATAAAAAAATTTTATGAGATATTATTATGAATTATTATAAAATTATATATATCGTATGATAAGTCACAAGTGAATGTTATCATAATTTGTGTATAATAATTAATGTTAAAATTTCTCAATTAGTGATGGTAGAATATTTCTAAATAATATTTTTATTAAAAACTTAATCATTGTGTAATCAAATTAATGAAAAATAATTTTATATATTATTACACTTTTAAAAACTATAATTTTGAGTTTGATTTATATGTCTAATTTAAATTAAGAAGTTATGTATATATATATATATATATATATATATATATGTATATAATTAATTCTTTCTTTTTCTAACACACATAAAAATTTTATTTAAAAATACTTGATTGCAATAAGAATCTAGAGAGAAAATTTAGTTATTAGCATAAGGTGAACTCTTTTTATGCATTAATAATTTTAATTTTCATAAACTCATGTATATTATTTATATAAATATGTTAATTTTTAAATTTTAAAATATTTACAATTACAATGATATATTTATTAAAAAAAATTAACATAAGTTTAATACTATTAAACTTTACCTTCCTAAGGTTTGTGATTTGTAACTTAAGGTGAGGAGAATTATCCATAAGAAAATAAAGTATAATGTATAATAACAAATCTTGGCATACTCTTCACCATTAAGTATAACTTAAGAAATCAAAATGAGCCTTCATCATTCCTATTTTTGTTGCTCATATTATGGTCAACAACATGCAATAACTATGTTATACTTTTAGCAATAGAAAAAATTCATGATCTTGGTTCATATACCAAACTTTGGAGTAAGAAAAACAAGAAATCCACCTTTGTTTAATGGTTTGAACTAGGAGTATTCGTGAAATCAATCTTACCAAAACCAAACTTAAACCATCAAATGGTTTGGATATAGTTTGTAATTTAGACAAATTGCATCCAACGAGTGTTATGGTTTTAAAAATTCAAAAACCACCAAAACTAAATAATATTACCTTATAATAAAAAAATATAAAAATTTATTTTATAAAAATATGAGTTACACAACAAAAAAGAACACTAAATTATCCCTTTCATTATGCAACCTTCTTAAATTTAATACATTGAATATAGATATTATTTATATTTTTTTCTTGTCATATTTTTAATTATTTATTATTCATTTCTTTTTAAAAATTTGCTTTGTCATTTTTATACTCAAAAATTTAATATTTAAATGTAAAATATGTTAATTATTGAACAAATTGATAATATAAAATGTATAAATAAAAATTTTAGTCCTAATATGTATAATTCAAACTATTAAATTGAAGAAACTAATTAAATTAATCTACAATTACTAAATAAAATTTAGTTGATGATATTTTTATTTTAATTTAATTGTTATTTGAAAATTTTTAATCTACTGCTAACAAATAAGTTTAAATATGAGAATTAAATCACCCCTAATTGGAATATCTATAGAAAAATTTTTGCATCTCCTTAATTGAAGTATTATCTTTTGTCTTTTTCAGTCATATTTCGGCTGTCGTTTGTTAAAGGATGGGAGTTACTTACTTCCGTACAAGGACTCCTAACCGCACCAAAAGAAATAGTAGCACGGAGCGCAGAAGGTGGAAAACGATTCAATCCAGCCAAGAACCAAATAGCCCAAAACGACATCGTATCAATCCAAGTTCCCGCCAAAACCATCGCTCCCTTTCCCGCCAAAAAGCCGCAGCCTTCTCGCTCATTTCCTCTAGGGTTATCATCCATGGCCAGCAACACACACACACACTCTCTCTCTCTCTCTCGCTGTCTCTCTCTCGCTCTCTGTGAAGTGGTTGTAATAGCTGCTGAATCGGTGACTTGAAAGGGGAAGAAGATGGCGAATATCGAAGACAGAATCAGTCACAAGCGTGCCTTTCTTGATTTCCTGGATCAAAACGTATCTCTCTCTCTCTCTCTCTCTCTCTCTCGCTATATATATATATATAGAGAGAGATATTATGTATTTGATTAAATGGTTGATGGGGCGGGTGGGTCAGGTGTACAAGGACGAAATAAAGGCAATGATCAATCACAAGCGGCGCCGCCTCATCGTCAATATGGCTGATCTTCACTCCTTTCAGGACTTTGGTCCCAGGTTCCAAATTGCAAAAATGACGATGGGTTTATTTTAATTTTCTGTTTTTTTTTTATATATATTTCCTTCAATTGTGATTTTTTTTGGGGGGGGGTATGGAAGGATTCTTAAGAATCCGGGTGAGTATATGCAACCATTCTGTGATGCGGTGACGGATATGGCTCGGAGCATTGAGCCAAAGTACTTGAAGGAAGGAGATCAAGTTCTTGTGGGCTTTGAAGGGCCCTTTGTTTCTCGCGGCGTCACTCCACGGGAACTTCTTTCTGAATTCATTGGCTCCATGGTTTGCGTTGAAGGCATTGTCACCAAATGTACTGTCCCCTTTTCATTATTCTGTTTGTTCGCTTCTCGTGCATTTGTTTTTATTTCAATTGAATCTTTAGCTTTGGTATGTTCTGCTGCTATCTACTTCATTTCTCCTTTTGATGACTTGCAATGTTGGTGTAAAAATTTGAGTACTTTTGCTTAATGGGCAACAAGGACTCTCTATGATTTGGCTATGGTTACTTCTATATTTTGAAGTGTTTGTGGTGAAACTAATATACTTGGTAGTAAGTTTTCTTGTTACTGACAATAAAGACAGTTTATTGAGGAGCTAATATTTTGATAGTATCGTGTCATATAATCCGTGCTTTTTAGCTGTTTCACATTTTCAAGGCCACTGGCTATTTGAAACTGTGATTTGTTTTTGGCTGAGCGAACTTCTGGTCTCATATGTTCAGCTAATGAGGCTGTAAATAGGAGCCGTACTCTCTTTTCTGATTACTTTTGACTGCAGGGTATCAAATTCTTCAAAAAAAAAGCAGCTTTTCTGGTCACGGTTAGCATTGGGTTTTAACAAAGGAGGTTGCCAATATTGCTGTTCTTGTGCAAGTTATCAACGAATAACACATGCTCAATCTACATTTAGCCCCTGGGATTATACTAGATTGGAAGCTGAAATGGATTTTTGCTTTGAACTATTTGCTACAAGTCATTGTTTTTTCAGTATAATTCTAGATGCCTATGACTAACAAGCTGATTTTGTATTTTAGGCTCTCTTGTGAGGCCAAAGGTTGTAAAAAGTGTCCACTTCTGTCCTACAACTGAGAAATTCACAACTCGCGAATATCGAGACATTACATCCAATGTGGGTTTGCCCACTGGTTCTGTGTATCCTACAAGGGTATCCTCTAAGTCCTTAGCTTTTTATCCTTCTAATATCCACTGACAAACGGAAGTCTTATGCAATTTCACTATTTCAGGATGAATATGGTAACTTATTGGTGACTGAGTATGGGATGTGCAAGTATAAGGATCATCAGACCTTGTCCATGCAAGAAATGCCTGAAAATTCTGCTCCTGGTCAGCTTCCACGAACTGTTGATGTCATAGTTGAGGATGACCTGGTTGATTCATGTAAGCCTGGAGATCGTGTGGCTATTGTTGGGATATATAAAGCAATTCCTGGAAAAACGAAGGGCAGTGTGAATGGAGTATTCAGGTAGTTCCACTAATGAGATTTATGTACCAATTAAACCATTCACGTTTTCTCTTTATAACATGATATTAACTTCGTGGGTAGGACTGTCCTCATAGCCAACAATGTCTCCCTACTCAACAAAGAGTCAAATGCACCAATTTACAGCCCTGAAGACTTAAAGAACATTAAAAAGATAGCTGCAAGAGATGATGCATTTTACCTGCTTGGTAATTCACTTGCGCCTTCAATATATGGGCATTCTTGGATAAAGAAAGCAGTGATTCTGTTGATGCTTAGTGGGGTGGAAAAGAACTTAAAGAATGGCACTCACTTACGAGGGTGAGTCTTAAACTTGTTTATCCCTTTTTGATTGGAAAGTTGGGTAATTGATGTATCCTAATTTACTGTTACTACATGCCCAGCTTAGGGCACCTCGTTCTTTCTCCAACTTCTTCAATTCCCAATATAAGATTTTACACTCAATCTAAATAAGAAAATTTCTTATGCTTTTAGTGACATTAACATGATGATGGTTGGTGATCCATCCGTTGCAAAATCCCAGCTTTTAAGGGCAATCATGAATATTGCTCCCTTGGCCGTATCAACCACTGGTCGTGGTTCTTCTGGCGTGGGACTGACAGCTGCTGTTACTTCTGATCAAGAAACTGGTAGGAAACTTGTTGGGCTTAAGCATGTCACTATATCAGGCAAGCTCTTTGGGGATAAATAATCAATGCAATTCTTATCAGGGGAAAGAAGGCTAGAAGCTGGAGCAATGGTTCTTGCAGATAGAGGTGTTGTCTGTATAGATGAATTTGACAAGATGAATGACCAGGATCGTGTTGCCATACATGAAGTTATGGAACAGCAGACTGTTACCATTGCTAAAGCTGGTATTCATGCATCTTTGAATGCTCGATGTAGTGTGGTGGCTGCCGCAAATCCTATATATGGAACTGTAAGTCTGAAGTTTGTTACTCATCTTTCTCTTTCAGTCAGTATCTGTATTCTTGAGAATTGAACTACTAATGATGTTGCTGCTGTTAACTGAATGGATGTACAGTATGATCGCTCATTGACACCAACCAAAAATATTGGACTTCCAGACTCTTTGCTTTCTCGCTTTGACTTGCTATTCATAGTATTGGATCAAATGGATCCAGATATTGACCGTCAACTTTCAGAGCATGTCTTACGCATGCACCATTACAGATCTGCAATTGATGGAGGTAGATGAACTGCTTTCTTTTGTCACATCAAGGCTACTTGAACTAATATTCAACTGAAGACCTTTAATAAATGTAGGTGATGCAACACTTGATAGGAACTCAAGATATGGAACAGAAGATGAAACAGACGCAGACACATCTGTCTTTGTGAAGTACAACCGAATTCTTCATGGAAAGAAAACAGATAGGGGTCGAAAACGTGATACCCTAACCATAAAGTTTCTTAAAAAGTACATCCATTATGCAAAACATAGGATTCAGCCCGAGCTGACTGATGAGGTCATTATGCTTCTGTATTTTTCTGTTCTGTGATATATCATATAATTTCTTTTGCATTTTAGTTGCTATATGGGTCCTACAATTTAATGCAGTGAAAAATTTTCCCCACAACTGCACTAGGGTTTTTTGTTTTTGCCCCTAAACCACCTAACTATAGTATGCTATTGCTGGTCTGAGTTTTTTTTCCGGTTCCTCACAGGCATCAGAGCACATTGCAACAGCATATGCTGAGCTCAGAAGTGCCAGTTCAACAGTGAAGGTTTGTACTTTGAACAATTGTGACTGCATGATTGTTCTTATGGTTGACTTTTTCATGAGCTGATCTGGTTCTTGACCTTTTAGACTGGAGGAACGCTACCAATTACTGCCAGAACCTTAGAAACCATTATACGCCTCTCAACTGCACATGCAAAATTAAAATTGAGCAGAAAGGTATTTGGTCTTTGTTGCTCTTTTATAATTGCTTTCTTACCCAGTTGATGAGGCCATGTGATCATTTTCTATTCTTCAACTCTCATTCCACTGTCACTGTCACTGGCCCATAGTTATAATCTATGAGATTAGATTCCATTCTTCTCGTCAAGTGTAGCACACAGTTCACTTGCTTTTGCAGGTTTCCAAGTCTGATGTTGAAGCGGCTCTGAAAGTTTTGAATTTTGCAATATACCATAAAGAATTAACAGAGATGGAGGAACGTGAACAAGAAAGAGAGAGAGAATTAGAGAGAAAACGTAGAGCTGAGCTTCGTTCTGCAAGGACCAATAGAGATGACCATCCTACTGCTGGTGAAGAAGGGTAAGATAAAAAATGAACAAAATGGTTCAACTTTTTTTCTTGGTTACCAATATGTTTTGTGCTTGAAGAATGAAAGTGAGCTTATAATAGATGGTGCCATCACACATGCACACATATCTGCGCCCACACATAAGCACCTGCTTGTTTAGGCATACCAGTGAATGTGCGCAGATGTCTGAATGCATAGAATATTGGTTGAAGCAGCAGCCTTTCAAGCCAAATTATCGCCATTATTGCCCGTCACGCTTGGCTACTGTTGAGTTAACTGCAGTTGAGGAGTGCTTCTTTTTTGTGGGAGAAACGGGGGTGGGCAACCTCCGTTAGTTTCTTGTATGCTCCAAAAGAATTGGATTTTGAGGAGTCTAACATTCTTGGATTTGCTTTTTTCAATGAAGTTCTTTCTAATTCATCTTTATTTCTTCTCTCTTTTTATGCTAGTTCAACAATGGATGCTATGGAAGTAGATGGTCCCCCTCCAGAGCATGCTGCTGCCCACTTAACAGCAGAAAGGTCCAATGCCTGAGAACTTATCTCCATTTCCTATGTTGTAGGTTAGCAATTTTAGTTTGAAAATTCCATGTCCTAATCCAGCTTTGGGGTTGCAGGATTGAAGCATTTAATTCAGCATTTCGCGTACACATGCGCTACTTGGACAGCATAACTATTGACGACCTGGAGAAGGTTGTGAATACAGGAGTTGCTCATTACACCAGGGAAGAGATAATGCTCCTGTTACAGGTAAAGGTGATTGATGAGAATTCATTGGAAGGGACATGTTATATAGGAACTTGGGACCACTTTTTCTTTGCAGATGTCTGATAAATGGGGTGTCATTCTTTTGCGATGTGGATCTGTTATGGCATATGGGCTATACGAGCAGTTTTTATTACGTTGAATCCCCTGCTATGAAGACAAACTGTCATTAACAAAAATCTCTTTATGATTGTTCAGAAGCTACACGATGAAAACAAAGTGATGATAGCTGATGGGAAGGTTCATATGGTGATATCTTGAGCTGAAAGAGCAGCGACTCCTGTGGCAGATTTTTGGCAAGTACGTAGTTGCTTTAGCTTGTAAAATTTTGTGCTTGTCATCCAAGCCAGAATTCTTTCAACTGAAAGTGAATGTCAGAGCATGTACATGCTCCATCTCTATGCTGTATATTCATTTAATCTTTTTCTGGAATCAGAACTTCTGTGTGGTACTTCAGATTGCTGGAGAATTATGTGCTCTGCTGTACTTCGTTTAAATTCGGCTACAAATATTTAAACTTTCATCTTCTTGTCGTAGGTTATTTATCAGGGTTGTTTTGACTTTTGACAAATTAAAAAGGGTGTCTGAGCGCCTGAGTTCTATCAATGATTCCAACCAAAAAAAGGTGTTGGGGGTAGGTCTGTTTTGGCTATTCGAACAATTGAGCTCTCGAAGACTAAACATGTAATTTGCTCCCAACAAATTGGAAGCCTTTATTTTTAACCAATAGAATGAATATGTAATCAGATAACATCTTCTAGGAAACAAAAAAAAAAAAAAAAAAAAATATATATATATATATATATATATATATAGAGCTAATTTTGCTAGTAATTTTATATTTTTGGCAAGTAATTAACGGGGAATATGCAGCCAAGTGGCAGGTTATTAACTTCACGAAATAAAAAATTATATTATGCAGCCAAGTGGCAGGTTATTAACTTCACGAAATAAAAAATTATATATATGTGTGTGTGTATTACGTAAACACAGCAGATTTAACATGATACACTTATATTATTAAATTTTAAATATTAATTATAATTAGTTTATTAATTATTAAAATATACGTTAATTAGTCGATGATTTATCAAACAATTAGTCATTACCAATGATGCAAGAACGACAGCATATTCGCAATGCTTATGTTTTTTCAAATGACAAAAAGAATCAGTCATTACATAAACTGAAGTTTTAATCTGCATGTCCGCCCAACATTTTTTTTTATTTTTTTTGTTTTTTTTATCAAAAGAGTCGAGCCATCGTTTTCATTAGTAACATTTTCGTTTCCATGGCCACCCGTCTGATCCTCAGAAGCAGCCTTCTCTTATCTGTACAATCACCGCAACAACAACCCAATAGCTCCCTCCTAAAACCCTTTTCGGCTCTTTTCTTCTCCACCACATCCAAGCCCAGCTCTCTTTCCATCAAGGTAAGATCAATAAAATTCATGTAACACGCATTTGTCGATGGTTTAGTAGTTGGAAGACGAGATATTTTTGTTTATTCAACTCTTATCTGTTACTTGTATTGCTTGTTATTAATTTTATCATTCACTAACTGTCAATCACAACTCACAAACAGTCAGTTACTTTATCCCAGTTATATCATATAGGCACGTAGGCAGTTAGTCACAGAGTGTTTGTTATTATTGGATGCTTTATCTATATTGTTAGATGAAAGGAAGTGAGATTACAGAAGAAGCAGAAGGAGTAGTCAATCCAGTGAAGACGGAGAAGGTATTTGTGGCTGGAGCGACAGGGAGCACTGGTAAACGGATTGTTGAGCAGCTGCTGGCAAAGGGTTTTGAGGTCAAGGCTGGGGCCAGAGATTTAGATAAGGCTAAATCTGCACTTTCCAAAGATAATCCATCTCTTCAAATTGTTAGTATTTTTGGACTGTCAAGCGTACACGATTTGTTGTGGATGTGAAATCAATTGGGTTTTTGTTGTGTTCTTGGAATTGTATAAAGGCCTTGTTTTTGGAGGTTGTTGTAATGATATTGGGTTTTCAGGTCAAAGCAGATGTTACGGAGGGTTCTGTGAAGTTGGCTGAAGCTATTGGTGATGATTCTGAGGCTGTTATATGTGCCACTGGATTTCGGCCCGGGTGGGCTTTGTTTGCTCCTTGGAAGGTTAGTTGCTTTTGGTTCCATGATTTATATTGGGCACTTGCTTTTGTTATTTCAAAATCCATTGCTAAAATTGCAGATATGCTTTTGTCACCTCGCCATGAAGTGCATTTGCTCTGTTTGTTAATGTCTTTCCTTACGCATTGTGATTAAACTGCTGCATTTTGTTGGTATAATCTGCCATCTCAATGGTTTTAGGCTGCAATGTTAGTCCTTTCTACGATGATATAACTATAAACAGTTTGATTGTCTTTTGTCTTCTGATGATAAGTGGTAGCAAATGATTTGTGTTGGCAATCAGATGTCTTTGGTATCAATAAATCATCAACATTATCGGAAAACGCCATTGATAAGATGGAGAAAAAGATGATGTTGATTGCAGAAAGGCATCTTAACATTAAAGAAAACTCTGGCTAGCACAATTTATGCAGTTATCTCTATTGTCTTCTAGTCTTTGGTTGTGGAGATCTGTGACCCCAAGATCATAAGCAACATTATTTGTTGTACGTGTAGCAGATCAGCACTGAATAGGAGATTCAATGCCTTAGCTTGTTATCTGGATACTTTCTCTAGGTATTGGTTTCCTGTCGTAAGAACTTGGCACAGCCCAAGGAAATCAAAATCTTGGGAGGGAGAGAGAGGGTGGGGGGGGGGGGAGGACATAATGTAATTATCTCAAATAGTGAGCACATCATTTACATATATATGCAACTATATTTGCATAAAAGGCAAACTCTTTCATGATTGCGTCCCCATTATCTTATCAGGACAGTTGACTGTTACCAAGTGTAATTGTTTTGTACTAGTCAATAATGGAAACGTTTACTTTCATTTCCTTTTTGTAAGGATAATAGATCTGATTTTTAATCCGTCACTTTGCATCATGATATTGCTGTAGGTCTGGTACATGTCTCAAGTTATTTGTTGAACAACCTGACATTCCTCATTGCTCAACCATAAATGCACAAATTGAAATGGATAAAGCTCAAGTTCGTCAAACTGTTTCTAGTGGATGGTAAATATTTCTCCTCTAGATGGAGATAAAGTGTACTTTCCATGATTTATAGACACAAGGCCTAATGAAGCCCTTTCCTCATAGTTGGCTCTTGTCTGTATAGTCCCTTTTGGATTTATATAAGAGTAGGAGTAACACTTTTTTTTTTTTTTCTTAATTATGTACTTTAAATTTGTGGTTCAGGAAAGGCCACAATCTTCTACAGATTCTTTCAGCTGGTTTGGTGTTTATTGACACATCCTTTATTAAATATTGACTATTGATCATCTTCATTGGCAAATAGAGATCAATAATTTGACCACTTTGGCTCTAGCATTTTTCTGGGCAAATTACCAGTCTTGTGGAAATTCAAACAAATCTTCAGTCCGATTATTGTCTGAAATGAATTCTATATGCCACTCCTATATTTCCTTAATCCAGGTCAAGGTAGGTGCTATAGTTTATGTCCTCAATTAGCGTGCTTTTGTTCATATGAGACCAAGTAGATATGTTCATTAAGTCAAGCATTGCTTGATAGTGGTCATCACCATATTTTGTGTTGTATGATAAGATGCCTATTTCAGAATCTTCCACTTGAAGCTGATTTAGTATTCGTAGTCTCTTCTCAAATTACACTCCCAAGCAATTCTCTCTTGTTCATTTTCTTCTTTGGTGCATACATAATGTCTACAATCCAAACATTAAACTCTGGGGCTACGAAATTGAAAATCTGTCAGAATTTTGCATTTACCATTATCAAGAATTTTCCCTTTTTTTTTTTTTTTTGTGAATTTGCGATGTGCAATTGAAAGTTGATAGCTTGGTTTTGCAAATCTACAAGTTATTTTTGGCATTGCTTGATACTTTTACATATGTAAATTATGTCAATGCAGGTCGACTATTATGGCACCATAAACCTCGTTGAAGCTTGTCGCAAGTCAGGCGTGAATAGGTTCATCCTTATCAGCTCTATTTTAGTTAATGGGGCAGCAATGGGACAGATTCTTAATCCAGCTTACATCTTTCTCAATGTTTTTGGACTGACTTTAATTGCAAAGCTTCAGGCAGAGCAATATATCAGGAAATCTGGTATAAACTACACAATAATCAGGCCTGGTGGATTGAGAAATGATCCCCCATCGGGTAATGTTGTCATGAAACCAGAGGTATTGCCTCCATCTAAGCCTTTTTAGAAACTTTTCATGCTCTTTCTGTGCACAAGCCTTTATATTAAGTTAATTAGTATCTCTCGTTCAATGAATAGGATACCCTATATGAAGGCAGTATATCCAGAGACATGGTAGCAGAAGTTGCTATTGAGGCATTGTCTCGTCCGGAATCATCTTTCAAAGTAGTTGAAATAATATCAAGTGCTGATGCTCCTAAGCGTACTTATGAGGATCTTTTTGGTTCCATTGAACAACGTTGACTTTAAGTCCTGAAATTTTCTTTGGACTGAATGCTATAAAATGCAGGTATTTTCATGATGTTATAATCTTCATTTTTCTTCTTAAACAAGGATTAAAGCAGTTATAACTTGGGTTGTTTTCTCTAACGAGCCGACAATCTGACAGTGAAGGGTGAAAGAAAGCACTGAGGCCTTGAAACTCTCCTTGGAAAGTCAGTCTCAAGTGTTGCTTCTTGGAGGAAATATGAGAAATGAAGATGGAAAAAGCAAGCAAATGCCAGCAGATGGAGAGTTTTTTTCTTTTCCTTTTTTCCAAATAGAAGCTTTTCCGGCCAAGTAGTGGAGTGCTAAATTTATCTAAATGCTTGTAGCATTTCATCCAACTATTTTTAGACAGCATACCTAAAGTCAAAACAATCAGTCCCAAATCCTAGAAGTTCAAATGGGAGTTTCAAGTTAGAATCCAACAAGATGGGAGAACTTATAGCCGTGGAGGAGGAAGGATTACCATTGCATAGTTTCTGCACAAAAAGGGAAAAATGAAAGAGATTTTGCAGCGTTCGAAGAAGTAGCTCATGTAATCCTTGCACAAGCATCATAAAAACAAAGTTACCAAATGGAACAAACATTAAAGTAGCTCAGTGCTCATTGGACGCACTCATCAAACCAAGTGAAGTTTCCCGGAGCACTTGGCGGAGAGAGTAACGTCAAGATGGATAGGGAAGCAGGTCATATCTGAATATAAAATAATTTAAATATCTTTACGAGTCTAAAGTGCGAAGGCTCCATGGCCCAATGGATAAGGCGCTGGTCTACGGAACCAGAGATTCTGGGTTCGATCCCCAGTGGAGTCGTTTTTTTTATACTCTATCTATTTTGTGTCTTTTTCTTCTTTAATTAAACTTTAATATTATACACGAAATTCCCGGGGCTACATCATATACATGAAAACGAAACCAAAATACTACATTGGTGAACGTTTGCACACGACACTTTTGTTTATTCAAAACACTCCCTAACAATTAAATCCTCAACTGACAACGAGAGCCAAAAACTGAACAACATCCAACGTTTCTGGGAATGTATCTGTCAGCCATTATTATCAAAGCAGCTTGGAAGTTCACTTACAAGGCCATCGAGACACGCCCCACAACCGACGCTGGAGAGATCCCTTGTGCATTGAGCCAACCCGTAAAGTTTGGTTGAGCTGCAGGTCTCCCCCGGCTGCATACATTGTCTTGGTGGAAGAAGAAGCTTGACGAGCTAGTCGGCCTAGTAATTGCTTCCCATTTTGATTGAACGTCTCCGGAACGCTTACGTTTTGGACGTTCAACAAGGAGAACTCGTTGTTCTGATTGTCAATTTTCCCAAAGAACTCCTCGTTTTGAGTACTTTAGGAGACAATTGTCGTACCATATAATCGCTCCTTTGTTAAGCGGGCAGCGCTTTTGAACCTCCCTACTTGCATTAACAACACAGATTCTACAATCCAAGGGGAGACATCTCCTCTGCAGAGTGCCAGTCAATACGGCCGGTCTTGGTCTGATGAACTGCATGAACATTTTCAATCCCCTTTCATAAGGACCATTGGCATTGAAACTTTCATTGCTTGTGCAGTAATGAAGATGCGAGTCAACCAACCCCAAAAACAGAGTGGAGTAGCAGAGTGAAGGTTAGCAAATAGAAACAGCAGGAAAGTCTTTATTTTATTGAGTGTGATCATTGAGTTGTAGATTCATTTGGGGTTGGGATTGTACGTAGCCTGTATTTATAGATTAGTGACAAGCTCCCGTGTTAATTTTTTTTATTAAAAAAAAAAAATTGTAGTTCGTAGGGCTGACCCTTTCATTTCTTCTAACCTTTTCATTTGAAACCGCATAATTGCATGCACAGACTGCCAAGAAGTGTTCAGATATGGGCCGCTCGTATTCTTCCAGTATTGTAGCAGTTCGTTTCATTCGACTCTTGGCTCTAACATAAAACTGCCAAAAAATTAAAATTTAATTATAAAAAAAATTAAGACTAATTTATTATTTATTATTATTTATTTATTTATTTATTTATTTACTTTTATATCTCCCATTACTATTGTAACAAGGCCAAAATGTGCCACGAAGTGCCAACCAAGCATAATTCATGCTGTCCGTGAACCTGAACAACAAATTGTCTCATATTCAAGTCTTGTTGCGGGACCAGGCAAAAGTGATCCCACATTTTCGGCTGCAAACAGTTCAAACTAGATAAAAACAGTCCAAACCAGTTTTGTAATTGAGATGAGACCATATGCATGCATGCCAAGGCAACTTCCACACGCACAACACATTAGTGGAGCTTCTTCCCGGTTGCAACTTCCCAAGCTTGTAAAACGTGGTTCTCAATTTCTTCTACACCGATCCCGTATTTCACCTGCACATATCACACATTCTGGAAGATTAACTGAAACAATAAAGAGTTTTGCCAAACTCCTCGAGGGTATAAGGGGCAAAATCTGCAAAAAGGGTGAAAACCGTGTGTTTCTTAAGAGAAATCAGGAATTTTTTACATGTTCTGTTTCATTTGTTATTCTCTTTTTGTTTGAAGTTTTTAGGTTGTTTATACCAGCTGCATCATGGTAAGTTCCGATTACCTAGGGTAATGCTACAGCATAACTTGAACTATTTCAGAAATAAACCACAAGATCGTAGATTTTGTGATAAACAAATGCCACAGTGGCATTGAACTGACCTGAGCAAAGACAAATGGCCCTCCATCACGCATTCTAAGTGCATCGCGCTCCATGACAGCCAAATCAGCCCCGATTGCAGGAGCCAGGTCTGTCTTGTTTATGACCTAGAATCAGAGACAATCAACTCAGGCTCCAACTAATTTTTCTTCTTTTTTTTTTTCCTTTTTAATTGATTAATGATTTATGTCACACAAATTTGGTAAAAGCTGCATCAATTGAAGTAACTTTCCGTGAATAACATCAAATTGCTTACAAGAAGATCAGCTTGGGTGATGCCTGGGCCACCTTTCCGAGGAATTTTATCTCCACCAGATACATCTATTATATATATGATATAGTCAGCCAGCTCCCGACTGAAGTTGGCAGCCAAATTATCTGCACCAGACATAACTCAAGCAGTTCATGAAGTAATGGAACATTAAGCATAGCATTTGCTAAAGCTCATTTTCAGCTATGCACGTGATATAACCGCCAAAACTCTGGAGAAACTCAATGACATGCTTTTAGATCCTGATACCCAAAAGGAAAGCCATTTATTGGCAAATTACCTCCTCCAGATTCACAAAGAAGTAGGTCTGCTTTGAATAGGTTAGATAGCTCCTCAAGAGGGCCAAGATTAATGCTGATGTCTTCACGAATTGCAGCATGTGGGCAGCCTCCAGTTTCCACAGCGCGTATCCTTTCCTCAGGAAGTGCTCCATGCTTAATCAGGAACTCACCATCTTCTTTTGTGAATATATCATTCGTCACCTGGCATAGCAGCATGGCCCTTAAAATTCTCTAAATTGATCATTCACTCTAGTTAATCATTTGTTTAAGGCAACTGATTATAAAGGAAGCCCACAATTATGTACATGAGAATAAAGCAGTTCGACTAAAAGTTGTGGTCGGGTTGAGGGGAACAGAAACAGGATGGTGATTGATTTCACAGGTCCAATCTATTCCATGCTGAAAAAGACCCAATGGATTAACTCAAATAAGCAAACCCCCAATCCTGCATTGGAAAACTATCCCCGTGTTTATGATATAATCAGTTGTGAGCTCTTAGCAACAACTGTGGATTAAAAAGTCAGTCTTTAGGGGAGTGCTTTGGGTCCACTAGTGGTGCAACGTGAGGCATCATGAAGAGAAGTGATCCATCTGCCTCATGGGGCAACATGAGCTGTGCAGTCATTGAACAACACCAAAAATCAGTCTCTAAAGCAAAAAGAGTGGTGGTAGCTTTTGGAGGTCCTTCAGCAGTTTTGTTTTGGATGTTTGATGTTCCTTTGTTAATCCAACTTGATTGACAAAGTTCTAAGAATGAAGCTCCGGGTCTTCTGAACTTAGCACTGAATTACATTATGGTCAAGGTCCAGAGATGATGGATTGGGGGCACTCCAATCCATAACTTGCTTCAAGCTCTTCCAGCAATGGAAAATGTATGCATCGGACCATTGACGTTTTACAATCATGCATGAACCTTTGTAAAAGGAGTAATGAGAACCTCATACAATATACTTACTGCAGCAAGACTGTAGTTGTCCCGCAAGAGTTTACATAAAGCAAGCATCAATGCCGTCTTCCTACAAAGAGGATAAATGAAATTTCATCAGCACCCATAATTGAGCTTTATTCGGTATAGCAGAACAGATAATTATACAACCAAAGTGAACCCAGAAAGAAATAGAAGAGGAGGAAAAGAAGACAAAAGAAAGCTCTTGTGTCTGAATGACATAACATACTTGTTCATAATGTTCCTATTACATTACTTTATCTAGGATTACCTCCCAAGACCTTTTTTTTTTTTAGTAAGAAACTATGCAAACCAAATTCTTGCTTATTTTGACAATTTAATGGGAGCCTGAAATCAACATATTCATCCACATTGAGGTGAACGAATAACCAGTAGAGGTACCAAATACTCAGTTCCATTGTGAATGTTCTTGTAATCAAGCATTTCTATCAAAAGCCATTGCATTCTGAGCATCTGAGCAGGAACTCCAAATAAAGGCCTAGTATTTCTAACTTAAAAACTAAAACAACGATCACTGACCCAATTAAGATCATAAGCATGAACTAAATGGGAAACAAGGACCTGAATCTAGAGCTGCTTCGTTAACCAGCAATATCATCGATTTCTCAACAATCATAGAGCCCCAAAAGGAAAAATAAAATCCTAATAGAAGATATAATGAAATCAAGTTAAAATTGAAGGCCAAAAACGGAAGATACCCAGTACCAACAGGGCCACCAATACCAACAGTGAAAGCCCTTTCATTGAAATCCCTGTTAACAAGAGGTGGAGCTCTTCTGCTGAAGTAGCCAGGGGAGTATATGGGTTCGTGAGAGTGTGGCGCCAACCCATCGTGGCTATGGTACACCCTCCCGTCCGGGCCTACCCATGATGTTGTTTTCCTGTTTCCAATCAGTTACAGCAATTTTTAACACTTAATAACCCATAATCAGCAAGCAAGCAAGCAGCCTGAAGCATGAAGAAGAAATATTGTCTATTAGAAAAGATTACTCACTCGTCATGGGTGTGGTCATGGTCGTGGTGATCGTGGTCATGGTGGTGATGGTCATGGGGATGGTGACTGTGTGAAGCCATCTCTGACTGCAACTGTCTTCAGTGTTAACTTTTGGGCCGGTGTCTCAACCTCACAGACGGATTGCCCCTCCTCCTCCACTCGTTTAGTTTGGAGATGGTTGCAGCGAATCTTTTTTATAGTCGAGTATTAAATTTAAAAGTAATATTATATTTTATCATAAATTATTTTTATTTTCAAAAAAATATATGTATATATATATATATATATATCAATAAAATGATTTATATTTGAATTAATTAAAAGACACGGTGGGATATAATTTTATAAAATTGAAGTAAGTGTAAAAGACTCATTATCTTGGTGAAAATTATATCTACGTGAAATATTTTAAATATTTTTAAGTTAAATTTAAATATTTTTAACAACATAATATTTAAATAAAAATTTATCAAAAGAAAAAAAAAACTCAGTTCAAATCATTGCGATAACTAGAATAATCAAATTAGCTTAATTATGGTCAGGCTAAGAATTCACCAATAATTATTTGGAAGCTGCAATTTAGACACTTTCTCAAAAGCTACTTCTGTCTCAAGGTCAAAAGCGAGTTCTTGTGGGTGCTTATCTGGGGGGGGGGGGAGCATTTTAATCCCTTCTCCCTCTCTCATTTACTGTCAACTTAGAACTTGAGAAGAGTGACAACAGCCACAGCATATAGCGGCAAATTTGTGTCCCGGTCGCCAGGGTAGACACGGCGATCAAACGGGTCGATTTGGATCAAAGGTTCATGCGGAGTTCTTTAAAGAACTGAATCAACTTGGAGTCAGGGCAGGTCCAGATTTTAAAACAATGTTAAAGAGACATATTGTTTGGTGGATGCTGGGTGGGGTGGCATTTGCATGCACGTAGAGTAATTATTCTGCAGTTTCAGTGATATTTGCCTTGAAGGGTACATTATGAGGTCGGGTTAGTTGAGGTGATCATTCTTGACAAAGATTCCCCCCCACCCACCCCTGGAAAAAAAAAAATAGTAAACTCTCTAGCTACATTATAAACTGCACCAACCAATATTGCACAACTATTAGCTCAAAAAAGAAAAAAAAACAAAGGAAAAACAAAAATGTAGCGAAATCATCCAACAAAATAATCACCAGCCTTCACAAGAAACTTTTAAATGACAACATATGAACTTTGATCAATTAATTGTCAACTAGAAAAGGCTAGAAATTTGGCTGAAAATGATATTTCACAGGATCAGCAATGAAGGTTAAAATATCAAATTGTACTCCCCAGCAAAAGGTAAACTAATAAATGTATTCAACAACTTCATATTTTTTCTAAAACCAAAAAAAAAAAAAAAAAACAGGGGATTCAAATTTAACAGAAGCAGCTGAGATTTGGAACCCCAAATATAAACTCTGATCCTTCTAGCGTACAAAAATGAACCCAAGTCTTCCACTGACACAAATTAAGCAGTGCTACTTTGACCTCTCATAGTCCTTGATGCCTTGTATGTTGTCTTCAGCTTCCTGGATGGGGGCCTGACCTTCCTGAATATCAAAGGGAACTTGATCTTGGAGTTGTGAAATTGCTTGGTGCTTTCTCTCTTGCAAAGCTTAGCAGGGATGGTAGCAGTCTTGATAACCTGAATGCATGGAAACCTGACTCTGTGGCGAGAAGCCATCTCATTGTACATCTGCTCAACAGTGCCATTGAGAGTTGTGTCACAGAATTCCTTGTACATGTTGTGATATCCCGTTTGGGTTTGGTAACGCAGCCAAATCCCACAGTTTTTTTATCTTGGTTGGATTTTTCTCAAATATCTGCAAGCAATTATAAACAAAAGAACAGTCTAACTGACAACAGAGCCCGGTGCTAAATATTTATAAAAATTCAACTAAACCAAGCAGCAAAGGAAGTATAAATCAACATCAGGACAATCAATACAAAGAAGTGTAATCACTGCTCAATGAATGCAAAACCATAGTACTAGTTGTAGAAATTAAGTGACCAAAAAATCACTTGTGCCGCATCATATCAATCAACAAAAAATTAGACATTCATGTATAGATTGATTTGGCCTGTGCCTTTTTTTTTTATTTGGCTGGGGGGGAAGGGAGGGGAGCTGGTGCCAAATTTCACCTAACCCATTGGGTAACAGCATTATTTCGAAAAACTAGATGAACAGCTACATAATCTGTTAATGGGACAAAAAAAATACAGCATTGCTTCTAGTTCTGTAGAAGTTACAACATCCATTCTTCTACAAAATTCAAAATTAAATACTGCAGTTTGAACCAGACTAACTAATTAAGCCGAAAGACATGCCCTTGGAAAAAATGTGAACTGACATAATAAAAATATAGTTGCTCCAATGCTCCCCCCAGGCAACATTTAGGGACACCAGGGGGGAGAAATGAAAAAAGCAACACGGGCAATGTCGCTTCAAGGGAACGAGTCAAGAGGGAATCAACAAATCCACACTGACCAGATAGTGAAGCATTCCAAACTATTTTCAGATGTAACTTCAAAAGAACCACATTAGAAAATATATAATGGTCAAAGAAGTGACAGATAAAATTAGTCACTAAAAGACATTTCCTATGAAACCCCAAAGCACTAAGCAAACCAGATATTGTGCACTATGCCTTGTGTTGGCTTGCAGGTTTAAGATGAAATAAGTGTTCTGGCATGAAGAGACAACAAGAAGATAAGTCTAAACAAGAAGAAAATGCTATCCCAAAGGATATAATATATGCATAAAATTACAAAGAAATTACTACTTGAAGTTGAACAATCCATCTGTGTGACTGGATTGATCGTTCAACCATCAAATTCACTTGACAGCATCAGCTAACATTAAACATCATACACGGTGCAAATAATGCATCCCAATTTGCAGGAAACAGAATGATATTTAACATGCCCAATACAAACTACAAATCTGAAAAATTGAAGAAATCAACCCTCCTTTTCCAGGAAGAGCCAAAATCAGCACAATCTACCAGCAATATGCAACTTGAAAAATTAGTACCTCATTGATAGCAAGAACTTGGCCATTGCTCTTCTTGACCTTCTTCAGCTTTCTAAGGAAATACCTAATTGAAACCAACAACAAACAAAGCACCCCATGTCATAACTCAATCAGACATTCACATCCACAACGTAGTCCAACTGCATTTGTCTAACAACAACCACTCACCAGAATTTGGACTACAGCTTCATCCGGTAAATCTTGGGAAGCTCATTACTCTCTGTTGGCAAAGCCCTCCCAACAACCTGGTACTGGTGAGACTGCATCCCAACAAAACAAATAAATAAACAATCCAAAAATCATCATCCCCATAACAGAACTCAACCACTTAGCAAACCCTCAAATATAAGAAAATCGAAAAATCAAAAGAACTGAAAATCAACTGTGAACTCTCATGCTTTAAGTAGTCTCAATCACCCAAAAGCAAAAGGACACAAACAAAAATAAGAGGAAAATAATTTGATCATCTTGCATGATTTCAACTTTCAACCAAAACCCATATTCATATTCGCTGAAACAAGTAAAACCACCCCATAACCAAACACAATGCACGACATAAATTTACATCAAAAAAGGGATGGAAGAACGAAAACAAACGGAAAACAGAAGCACGAATATTGGAGGATATGTTGATGAAATACTTACCCTGAAAGAAGCCATTTTTACGGTGGAAGAGGAGATCTGAGTAGAGTTGGCTCTCCCTCTCCCTCCTCGCTGGCGGCTGAAGAAATACAATCCGGTTTTCACTCGGCCTTATATATGAAGCGCCAATGCTAATCGAACAGCCCTCTTTTGGATAATAAGAAAACTTATAAAATGGCCCGTCATGATCAGTAACAGGTTGTGCTTGGGCTGGGCTGAAAACTCCTCATTCGTGATAAGCTCGGACATTGCATGCGTCCTTAAAAGAATATTTTAGTGTTTAAAATTTTAAAATCTAACTTTTAAATTATCGAACACTCTGAAAAAAAAAAATATAAAATTTTTAAAAAAATTTATTATTATGCAAGTTACAGTTTAATAATTTTATTACTAAATAAAAATAAAATTAAATCTCTATTTTTTGAATTTTTGAATTGTAATCCTATAAGAAAGATATGACATTTATGAAAATTAAAAGAATTATTTTTATTATATAATTTATAGTCTAACAGATCTCCTAATAAATTAAAAAGAAAATATTTTATGTAGTTTTAAAGTAAGAAGAATATTTATTGAGTATTAAAAGTATTTTTTATTTTTAATTTTATTTATATAAAAATATATTCATTAATAGATCTAAAAAATAAAGTTTATAAAATAAATGCACTTTGCAAAGGTAATTATGATGAGATTATAATTATGAGATACTTTTACACCATAGTATTATTTCTAAATTTTTCTTGCCAATACATCATCAAAATTACAAATTGATAAAATTGTAAAACTAACATAGGTTATGTTTCTTTCTTATGAAAAAAAAAAATTATTTCAAAGAGTGAAGTATAAAGATACCTAAATAAACATTTAAGTACTTGTTAGTTAAATAAGTTCACTAAATTGACATGTTATAAGAAATTTTGAATTAAATATTAGTTGTGAGTTTAATAAATTTCTCATGTAATAGTTGTATAAATAATCTTTAACTTTGAAATCATCAAGATATTTCATATAATTATCTTTTACATCATCCTAATTAAGGATCACTTGTGGGGTGAATATTTAACATATTATAAATTACATAAAAATAAGTGATTAATGCATAAAAAATTCACCATAATAAGATAATCATGAAAGAATGTTCTATTTTTTTAATAAATATTAATTTGAGAAATCCTAATATAAGGTGGAATAATAATTCATAGGAAGTTATGATATCATTTATAGAATTAATGACATTAAAATTAATTAAGAACTAATATAATTTTAAAATATAAAGTAAATACTAATTTTATACTTTATTTTTAATTAAAACATTAGTATGATGAAATTATTAAATTACACTCAGAGACCTTATACAGAAGAGATTAGTTAAAATTATATTAATAATTTTAATATTTAGGTAATTATAATATGTAGTTAGATGTTAATCTTAATTTATAAATATGAATTGATTAATGAGATAATTAATGATAAATTAAAAGAATTTAATTTATCTAATCTTTTGAAATTATAATTTATATTTATTATTATTACGTTATGATCATAATACATTATACACGTAAAGATAATTAAGAAAATATGGAATAAAGATTAGTTAAAATTGATTAAAAAATTAAGAAAATTTTAGGTCAAATATATAATATTTGAAAAATATAGAAATTAAGGTTTAATTTATTAAAAATGAGTAAATTACTTGCACATAATTAATATATGCATTTTTAATAGGCCTTCAATCCCATATTATATAAAAATGAGAGAAATGACGTTAAAAAAATGAATTAATGTTGTTTTAATTTTCATGAACATTTGGCCGTAAAATTTTATATAATCTACTATTATTGATTGTATATGGATTTGTGTACGTGTGTGTTTATAAAAATTATAGATAAAAACAACATTGCGAAACATATAAAAAAAAAGTAATGAATACAATTAGGTGTATTTAATAAAATAATATAAAAATTATTATAATAATACAAAAAATATGTTAACAAAGAGAGAGAAATGAAAAAAATGATATTATCTTTTTTATTATTTCTAATAGTATGTGTCATTTTTATATATTTTTTATTAAATATTTATTATTATTATTATTATTATTATTATTTTAACTAACAAAACAAAGAATGTCAGTTATTATTTTTGTAAATCTAAATTAAAGAGTATTTACTGTTGACTTAAATTGACTTCTTTATAAAGAGAATGAATCATTTAAATAATAGTAAGTCTCAACAAAATTTTTTATATTTAATCACCATATATTAAAATAAATTTACTATATCTTTAGTTATAATTTTTTTCATTAAAAATAGACATTATTTCAAAAATTCCAATTGAATCAAACCGAAACCAAAAAAGGAAAAAAAGAAATCTTGTCGAACTGATGTAAAGCTCCCCACTTTCGGCTAGTATCATGACTGGATGAATAACTTGGAAAGTCCAAAATGACAGGCATCGGACAAGACATCATTAAATTGTTAATATCAATGTGATGGGACATAGCCAAAGATCATTTGTTTGAGGGGCAAAAAGATCCTGCGGGCGCCACGTTGTCCAACTACAGTGACATTCACAGACGGACATTGTGTGCATAAAATTGTCCCTCAAAATTATTTGTCCTCTCTCACTCCTCGCCCCGCGCTTTTAAAATATTACACAATCCTTTTCCGAGAGAGCCGTAAAAGTTTAATTAACTAACAAAATTGACTTAAATTTTTGATTAATTAAATTATATTTTATAATTAATTAATTAATTGCATTGATATAAATTGTTTTTTTTAGTTCGGTTATATTTTTTATTTTTAAAAAAACTATGATTGAATTCTTTTTTATATGTAGATTTTTTTGTTTTTTATTCTCATAATACAAAAAATTATCATTACTAAATTAGGAATAACAAATAAATTTTACAAAAGTGTTATTATGACTTAAATAGTCACTATTTATCTTATATATAATGAAAATATATTTTTTGAAAAAATACATCTAATTTATATTTTTTTTACATTCAAATTAGAATTTAAAAATTTTTTATTGACATTAATTTTCAATATTTCGATTGACTTTAAAAAATGAATTGAAATTTTTATTTTATCAATAATTTGTTTATTGAAAGTTTAGGTTTGGTCAATTCTTTGGTTCACAGTTCAATTAAAGGAATTGTGAGCTTCACTTATCATATTTGTACACATAAATGTGCCCTTCAAAAAAATATTTTTGATCTATAGTTGATCATATTTATTTTTTAAAAAAAATAAAATGTATGTTTTTTATTTTAAAAAATGCACTCTATTTTTCAAAAAGTATACTTCATTCTTAAAAAAAATATATACTTTATTTTCTAAAAAAATATATTTTATTTTTTCAGCTATAACACTTAATTTTTGTAAAAACTAAAATATATTGTATTTCAAATAATATACACATTATTTTCTAGAAAATGTACTACATTGTCAAATAAAATATATTGCATTCTCTTAAAGGAAAAAAATATTAAATTTAAATTACAATCTTGAAACAAACACTAATAATATGGAACCAATGAAACCAAAGTTTTACCTTTTTTTTTTTTACCTACTTATATTAACTAGATTCAATTCTAATAAAGATATGAAAAAGGGCGACCTTTTTTACATAAAATAATTTAAATGATTAATCATAAAAAACAACACAAATTAAGACTCATGATGTATACTAAAAATTACAAAAGCAGACTTAAAAGAGACAATTTAACACATTCAATTGCTTTTGACTTTTTTCTTTTTATAATAATAAAAAGTCCTTCTCATCTATCCTAATAAAGTTTATATTAATAATCCTACAAATGCTTTGCATATATACTAATAATAAGGAATCCATTATCATACAATCTTACTAATTTATTATTTAAAAAGTTATGCTTATGCCTATGCCTAACCTAATCAAACTTGCCTATCGACTTTTAATTCTCTGCATGACGTATTTTTACATAAATTGAACTCATAAACTTAGTTTTAATGCTAATTTACTATCGTCCCAAAAGATTAAATTACAGAACTTGAGTACATTCAAGTAGCCATTAGTTTTTAAGTTTAAATAGAAGTTATGAGATTAATTTTCATCACTATCCCTCCCTATCAACAACTAATGAACTATATGCAGGCACAAATTTACCATAAAAATTTACATTGAATAAATACATAAAGGAAGTAAAAATTTTAAAATCAAATTTTAAGATATGATTAAAATTGAAAATAATTCTTTAAGTTCTTTTAAAAAAAGAAGAATTAAAGGTTAATATTATTGTAACTTTTTTTAGCC
This sequence comes from Ceriops tagal, assembly GCA_021533255.1. NCBI lineage: Eukaryota > Viridiplantae > Streptophyta > Magnoliopsida > Malpighiales > Rhizophoraceae > Ceriops > Ceriops tagal. Next base: position 8,705,884 of record CM038606.1, read on the forward strand.
AACCCATTAGAAAGGCATTTATAGGACTTTTAGTTTTGAACTCTCATTAAGATATTTGTGTTAATTTCTTATAAATTAAACTTTAATCTTTGTATTTTTAAATATATCATATTTGACCTTAAAATTTTATTAAAACTTTTAATTAAATCTCACTTAATCTTTATTTTATATTCTCACAATTATATTTATGCTTGTGATCTATTATAATCTTAATATATTGATAATATATACGAATTATAGTCTTAAAAAATTAAATAACTTATACTCTTTTATTTTATTATTAATTTACCAATTAATTAATTTATATTCACAGGTCATAATTGACATTCAACAATGTTTTCATGACCACCTAAATGTTAAAACTACTAAATGATGGTTCAATGTATCCCTTTAATACACGGTCACTTAGTATACTAATATTCTAATTAAATATAAAAAGTAAAAATAAATCATTAATTCTATAAATAAAATTATAACTTTATATAAATATTCAATTTGCTTTACTTATTTTTTTTTTTTGTAATTACTTCAAGATGATAAATCCTTTATCAATCACTTAACCATCTTCGTGTAGTTCATATTATACCTAATGCAAGTCTCAATAAGCGATTCTTAATCAAAATAACTTAAATGCTAAAGTAAAGTATAGTAATTTTTATGTGAGATAATTTGGCAATTTTAAATTTAAGAATCATTTATATGATTGTCAAATGAGTAATTCTATAAATACGCAAATGATATTTTATTTAAAAATTCTCATAATGAGTTAATTTAATAAATTTATTTATCTAATAAGTACTTATATATTTATTCACACATCAATAAACTTTAATTTATGAGATTGATTATTTTTTTCATAAAAGAGAAACGAATGGAATATCTCATAATTATGATTCAATCATAATTACTTTTGTTGAGTATATTTATTCTATAAATTTTATTTTTAAAAGTTAGTAATAATTAAATTATTTATATAAATAATATTAAAATTTAAAAATATATTTATTAATAAATTATATATATATATAATATCTAATTTTTATTTAAACAAAAATTAACTAATTGATTAATATTACACACTAACACAAATATGGCCGAATTGTGTATTATTGTGAATTATAGTCACCAATACCACACTAACTACTCATGGTATCAATTTAAAGAGATATTATATTTTGAATAACCAAAAATACGACCCCCAGAGGAGAGCACACATGTTGGGAGAACGCACACGTTCGCCGAGAAAGGCATGACCAGCTTTTGTTTGTTTTCGCTGGCGACGGCCGAAGGACACGGACTCCAATACGGGCATCCCTTATAATAGACAGCCGAATGCCCAGTTAAAAACTATTGTGGCCCAACAGCAAAGTCGGTCCCGGGAATATAACTTTCTTTTTTTATTATTATTATAATATATATATAAAAAGGGATGCCCGTATTGGAGTCCGTGTCCTTCGGCCGTCGCCAGCGA
>CM038606.1:8712354-8985214 GCA_021533255.1 Ceriops tagal
ATTTATTTATTTATTTTTTAAGAAAAGGGCTCACTTACGATATATTCGAGCCTCGGCCTAAAAAATTTTAAATAGTGGAAAATTTCTATTAAGAAGAGGTAAATAAGTAGGTTTAAAAAATAACTGATGAATTTTTTTAATTAAAAAAGAATATATCAGTATTCAAATTCTTGAGGTGCGCTTCCACTGCGCAGCACTTGCTTTCCACTGAGAGAGAGTGACTCAATGGCAGTTGAGCTTGAATATAATAATATGGGTTAGTTGCTTGAGGAGAAATATTTTAGAGACCCAAATTTTCTTTTCTTTTCTTTTCTTTTCTTTTCTTTTCTTTTTTGTCAGCAATAGACCACAGTTACCGAACAATCCTGCAAGTCGATAATCTATGTCCAATCAAAACGCTAAGCTGGGGTCTCGGACAGAGACAAACACCTCAGACAACACCTCGGACTTGAAAGAAACACCATTTCCAATGGGCACCAATAGTCTGTTTTCGGCTTGTAAGGATATGGCGCACATGCACTTGTGATATGCAAGTTTTTTTTTTTTTTTTTTATGGAGGGAATCTTCTAAACGTTACGAGACAACCCAGAAAGAAAATATTATTTTGAACGTCAAATACGGTTCCTAAATTTTTTTCTGTTGGCTTGAAGAACAACGAGGCCAGTTCCCGATTGTGTCTTGATCAACGGTGGCCAGATTCTGGACAGCATTATTGGACGCCGGTGTCTGATTGGTTCAGCACATAACTTTATACTGTAATTGGCTCCTCTCAATGGATAAGCTAATTGATTATGCTAATTAATTTTCTTTTTTTAAAAAAAAAAAACTCACAATCTTTAACTAAAGAATAAAGTTAGTAGATATATTAAACAAAATAATACTAAATATTATGAAAAGAATTCAAATTTATAATAAAAATATTATTTATATAGAATTAAATAATTTTTTTACTAATAAAAGTGTGATAAAATACTTTGAAATTATCTATTTTAATAAAAATAGTATTTTGTAATAATTTGAGAAAATCTTTGTTATATTTAATATTATTCTATTAAATATTTTTTAATTAAAGTAGAAATCTTACCTTCCCCCACCCAAAACAGGATAATATATATATGTGTATGTATCTATAAACTAAGAAACTCAATATTAAAAGAACTAGCAAAATTAAAAGAATTCAATTATTCATAGTATAGTTATAATAAGGTTGCATAGAGGTAAATATGTATTTTTTTATTATTATTATTTTTACTTAGTCAACAGGTTATCATTTTATGATCTCATGTGTTGTACCCATTTCTTATAATGATATGATTTAATGTTCAAAAACAAAGTATATTGTAACCTAAATACTTCATGGATCTAAGGTTATATGGAAGCAATTGCTTGCAAAATTAACTAGTTCATTTCATATGATTGCCTTTTTTAATATCTTAAGTATTTGTTTGCTAAGGAATAATTTCTTTTATATATATATATAAGATAGGTGAAGGATAATACTTGAACTTGACACCGCTTAGGTAAAGAATATTCCTAAAGTTATACATCATAAGTCCAAAGTCCTTAGAAGCCCTAATCTTCTAAGTACTGCAGTGCCCTCCCTTAAGGCTGTAGAATGTATTGACTTTAAAAATGGGCATGGGGTCCCATATAATTTTTTTTCTTTTCATATATATATATGTGTGTGTGTGTGTGTGTGTATCAACAGGAAGTAATTTTACACAACACAAAGGCTATACTTATTCTGTTTTGAGTTAAACACACCCGTGGCTTTTGGCTATAGACAAGAATAGTCCTCCCTAATGTGTATTATACTAAATAAAATCCATCAATATTTGGCCAGCCACAAGTATAAGGAAAGACATTTGTGCCAATCCAAGTGCCTGGTGGAGCCACTTCATAGCCAGTGGCAGGCATTGTTCAAAATATAATTTTACATATAATGTGTAATGTGGCAGGATAATCTTTTGCTGATAGAAATTTTTTTTTTGTACATATAATAATTTTAAAAAAATGAAAAAACACATAATTTTAGTCCATATTCAAATTTTGGGAGGATAAATTTAATTAAAAAAAATAAAAGATATATATATATATATGGTAAGTAGAAGATGCAAGTCCTCGAAGTAATTTTTTTTTTTGGAAAGTATTAGAAATGTAGATAGTTATCTCCTAATTCTCACAAAGTAGACAATTTTGCATATTAGAGATCACTAATACATATCTTGTTAAAAAAAAAAAAAAGCAATGTTAATAACTTTTCTATATTATTAAATACCCCCCCACCCCACTGACTATAATTTCTGGATTGGTAACTGTGTTATATTATGATATAAAGATCACTTTCATAATCAGTTTGATGTGGATGTGGAAAGGCTCCCCATCTCCCAATCAACCATCCGAAACAATCTTTTGAGGTAGATTGGTTTATATCTCCCAACCAACGAATCATAATATCTTGTCTAATAAGACCATTTTTTTTTTTAAAAGTTCCATTCACATATCCCGAGTGAAAATCAGCACTCCATTAGTTCATAACTTCGAGAGATTTTATGGTCGTGAATTCGTTTTTGGAAAAGTACACTTATTTTCTCCTTTATGACTGTTGGATCGACTTGTTTGGAAAAAAAAAAAATTATGTTACTTGTCATTCAATCTAATGATTATAAAGAACAAAATAAAATTTACTTTTGCCCAAAAAACAAAATTAATATGAAATTTTGACCCAAAAAAAAGGAAGAATTAAGGGTGGGAAGAAAAAAGATACATACAATATATATATATATATATATATATATATATTCCTATTAGATGGTATCTCTGGAAGGTTAAAAGAAAAACTTTGAATTATTTCAATTTCATATTATCAATCAATTCGAATTGAATCATTGATATCTAAATTATTCGAGTAAGATCAGCTTTTACCAGGGCTAACTAAAAATCACCGGCTAAACAACAGAACTACTAGATCAAACGAAATATGTAAGAATCTTCCTAGTCAAAGAATCCATGTGCAGCAGCAGCCAGCATATCTGCTGTCAACTTCGCTAATGTGCCACCGCAAACCGTCCCCAGTAAAAAAAAAATAAAAAATAAAAAAGCGCGAAGACACGCCATTAAACAGTTGTCAAAGGCGTGGCAGGAGGACCGCCCGCCGGTCCGCTGTATCTCTCTGTCTGTCTGTCTTCTCTTCCAGACAGACACATTTTATCTCCGCGCATGCTTCCCGTCCCATTCCCATTCACTTTGTTCTGGCACACCCTCGTACTCTTTGATTTATGGGAAAAAGAAAAAAGCAAAAAAAAATAAAAGAATTTCCTAATAAAGGATCGTAATAAGGAGATTAGTCATCATTTTTTAAAAATAAATTATTAATGCCTTAATTTATTTATTTATTTTTTCAACTTTAAACGGAGCCCTCGTGCACCTAATTAGTGTATTAAAAATTTGACATTTATTGAGACATTTGCCCATAAATCTTCATTTATTTAAAGAAGTACATTACGTCAAAAATTCGAACTTCAGATACATCAAATTATGCCCAGACCCCAATATCGAGTAATGCTCACAATTTGATGTTCAACTTTAGCTTACCGTTAATTCTTGATTCATTTACAAGTTTCAAATGATTTCTCAACTGTTAACCTATACATTAAACCGCTAGGAGAGAGTCATTTTAATGGCTTAAGGGAGAGTCAGGGATCAAATCAAGAACTCTCTAAAATTTGAGCTGGGGACCAAATTATGGATTTGGCCCTCAGTTTTGGCATTAGAACAAAAGAATAATAAAAAAAAAAAAGGACTGTTCATGTTCATATACAGTATGACAATAGTAATGGAATATGATGTTCAAAGAAGAAAAAATTTTAAAAGAAAGTTTTTTTTTTTTTGAGGGGGGGGGGAATATCTTATTGAAACACATCAATTTGTTGGGCTCCACCCAATCCAATAATCCACCAACAACCAACCAATGTTCCCACACAAAGTTTGATCCAAAGAATCTTAGCCGCCAGATGTAGACACCCAGACACCCACAGTCATCATAGACACAGGAAATTCGACAACAAAAAGAAGGAAAAAAAAATGAAAAAACAAGAGAACAAAAGCTGAACATAAGAATGAGCCGAAGTGGCACAATTTACCGTAAGGGCATTATCGTCACTTCGAGGAAAAGTTGGGATACCTGGAGCAGCGCCTAGAGAGGAAAACGCTGCAGCCGTCCTGAGGGCAGATGGTGGGATTATAAACGATGTCATCACAGCCGTGCGTCCGGTGCCTCTTGAAGTCGATCAACGTGGTGAACATGGCGATGAACAACACCAGATGATTGGAGGCGTACCTCTGGCCCACGCACTGGTGGGGCCCGGCCCCGAAGGACAAGAAGTTTGCCTTGTACAGCTGGTCCTCTCGCCGCTCCTCCGAGAACCGGTCCGGGTCGAACCGGTCCGGTTCGGTGAACCCTTGGAAGCAGCTCTCGAATGTCGAGGGGAACACGATAGTCCCCTTGGGAATCGTGTAGGACTCCGTCAATGGGAAGTCCCTCATGGCGACGTGCGGGACGAGCGTCGCCGGGGGCCGGTGCCGCAGAACCTCAAGCGCCACCGCCCGCGTGTACTTCATTTTCCTTATCTGCTCTGCGGTGATAAGCTCGTCGGATTCCGGCGACCAGATGGCGGAAACCTCTTCTCGGACTCTGGATAACACCTCAGGATGCGAGTCGAGCGCAACCAACGCCCAGAGAAGCGAGGACGTGGAGGCGTCCTGGGCGGCGAAGAGGAAATCGAACAGGAAGCCGCCGATCACGGCGTCGCTGGTATTCGACGGAGCCGGTTGCCCCTCGGCTTCCGCCTCGGAAATCTCCCGGACCGTTTGTTGCATCCAGAAATCAGCCAAGCACGACGGCTCTCCGCCGCTCCGCATTGTCTCCTTGCTCAGCTTCGCGCATTCGGAAAGGGTCTCGACGAGGCGGTCAACGGCGAGCCTGGCGTTACGGAACGCGAAGCCAGGGAGGTCAATGGGGAGTTTCATCAATCCAACGTTGAAGAAGTTGTAATCGAACTTGAACCGTTCCCGAGCATCTTGGCTCAAATAGGGCCCGACAAAGACAGTCTGGGAGGTGTCGAGATTCATGTCTCGAACCAACAAACGAAGTGAAATGGGCTTGTTGGGATTCTCTGAGGAAACTCTCTCCCACAGCTTCAAGTGCTTGAGAATAATGACCTGCTGCAGCCTGATGTAGGTGGCAAGCGCTCTGGGAGTGAAGTTCGGGGCGATCCGGGCTCGGAGATCTTTGTGCTCCTGCCCAAACAAGTAGATCAAATTGTGGTCGCCGAACAGCTTCTTCCCAAACGGGTGGCCAACGAGCAGGAACCCATCCGGCCGCACATTGGAGAAAACCTGGTGGGACAGTTCGGTGTCGCGAATGAAGAGGATGAAGCGGCCGATTATGTAGTTGGCGCAGAAGCCGGCACCTTTAGAGATTGCGGACTGTGTGTCCCAGAACTTGGTCGGGTCCTGAACCAAAGGGATTGCGTTCCCCAGAAACGGAACCACAAATAAAGGACCCGGAGCTCGGCGTTTCTTAATTAAGTAAGAGATCTGCTCTAGAAGAAGAAGGAAAACAAGAAAGCAAACCAAGTATGGTACCATAGTCGACAGAGAAGAAGGAGGAGCAAACGTGGATGAGTGGTCGAGGTTCATTATTCTTGGCGATTGATACAAGACGATCGTTTCTTTGCCCCGTCGTATATTCTGTCGTAAAAAGGGAATGTTGCTATAAAGCACAACAACAACAACAACAACCCAAAAAAAAAAAAAAAAACAGAACACAAGAGGGTTTGGCTTATGCAATGGAGGTTGTGAAAAACAGAGCCTTGGCTATGGATGTGACGCTGCCGGTATTTACATACAGCATTTCCCTTTTCACTACTTACAAGTCTCGCGTCGCGTGCGGCCTCGGGCAGCCACCATTACCGTAGGAGGAGGAGGAGACAGAGGGACCAGAATAGGAAAGTGGGAGATAAATAGGAAGGTGGCAAAGATTCTCTGCACGGGAGCCCACGTCTTCCATCCAATCCAATCCAACCTTTTATTTGGGCCCAGCGTTCTCGATTTGGCGTCTAGCAATTTTCCCTTTTTTTCTTTCCTGTTTTTTTTTTTCTTCTTCTTCTTCTTCTTTCTGTTAATCAGAAGAAAAGTAACCATCTTTCTTAGGACCACTCTCCGAATCATCACTGAGAGGGGTCTCCATTTCCGCTCACAACGTATTAAATTTGTAATTTAATGAATAAAAAAGGCACATTAAATTAATACAACCCTCTTAACATTATTGAAAAATACGAGGACTCGTGATTGAGGAAATTTTTGAATAGAGATGGATTTACTCTTAATTCAAAGTTTTAAAATATCGAATTTGTGAATTCTTTAAATTTATAAGTTAATTACTTGAATTTTTTAATACAAAATTTTTTAATCCTACAATTCACATGTTTACACTCAAAAATTTTAATATACATAAAATAAGATGGTGTGTTTAGAATTGGCAATTGGTTTGAAATACATGATATTATAGTATTGATGAAAAATTAAAAATAAAAACAAAATCGCTATTATAATAATAATGGTCAAAATAAACAAACAAACAATCAAAAATAAAATAATGAATTTATAATTTGAATAATAACATTTATGTAATGGATATTCATGAAATTATTAGGCTTGTCAAACAAGGCGAGCATCAATCTTTTTCCTTTTTATATTGCATTTCAGGTTGCTAAATGTTTGATAGAACGGTTTATATAAAGCCACTAGTTTTTTTTTTTTTATCGCTATTGTTATTATTATTCAGAGGAAGAAAAAATGGTAAATAATTGGATAAGGAAAGACAGCTAGGAAGGGTTGGAGGTGACTTGGCAGAATCAAATAGGACATGTCATGTGAAGAAAAGGCATTTTTTTTAAACAAAAAAGAAAAAGGGTAAAGTTGGTTATTTATTTATTATTTTTTTTTAAGATCAGTTCTAGAATATTCAAATTAAACTGGCATGTTGAATTCCAATTATTGAATTTTCTCTGGAAGAGAACGTCCTCAAATTGAAAACCTGGGCAACTGGCTCCATTTCATCTGCATCTTTAGACCAAATAAATTCCGCTCAAATATGGAAACTCAAAGTCCAACTCAAAATAATGTCAAAACCCCATGAATTGATTTAAAAACCATTCAGACTCAAACCCAAAATTTTTTGATTCAGAATGCGTTGAAACTCCACCTTTATGGCAGGCTACAAAATTGCAGTAATCACTGAAAAAGTTCAAACATGTAAGAGAAGTTTGAACCGTGACTTCCATTCTACATATATTAGGGGAGAAAGAATTACTTGTCCCTTTTCTAACGTGAAGCACTGGAAGTCGGTCCTTAATGATGAATTTTTGACGTTAGAATTCTATAATAAGAAATCAGAAACTTCAAGCACGAACGAACCAACCAACCAAGTCATTGACCATCGATTTTATTCCTCTTCTTTCATTTATTTATTTATTTATTTATTTTTATCAAAAAATATGCATTATAAGTATATTAATTATTATATCATTAGACAAAAATAGAAAATTATCTGATACATATTCTTATTTTACATTTTTTTTTTTGCATAAAAAGAACCCATTATTTATACAATCTTAAATTTGGATGGCTATATTTTCATTTTCCGTTTTGGGTTAGTGTTAAAGAGTTAAAAAATTTCATATTATTATTTAGACATAAATTTTCGTTTTTCTTTTAAGGGAGTGGACAATAGTAAGATTAACTCAGACTCTTGTCCGTGTAAAAAGGAAACACACCGAACACCGGTCGCACCACCACATCAAGAATACTAAATTTCGAAACCGACGATCGGGCCCCTGAGATTTGATAACAGTTAATGCTCAGGCTCTGGTAACCAAAAATATGTTTTTGATCAAAACTGAGCCCAGAAATAGAATGAATTGTTGTAACAGAGAAGCACAGTTTTGACCCATAAGAATTTTAAATGCCGAACATTAATAAAGTTAAATCTTTTGGTATAACCTGCAAAAACTCCACCAAACACCGCGAAAGAAGTCAAAAGTTTCATGGGGACCCACGGGAACTCAAACGCTGAACCTGAATAAGCTGACTCTTTTGGTATAACTCGTAAAACTCCACCAAACGCCACGAGAGAAGTCAAAAGCTTCGTGGGGAGAACCACCTTAGGGGTGCTTTTGCAATTGTCTTAATGGAAAGAATAGCATTGGCGTTCTGATCCCCATTGTGAGCTGACCAATTGTGCATAATAAATGGTACAGGGGCACAAAACTCAGATGGGAAATTGGGAATAACCACTCGACTTGTTCTTATCATTAAAATAGAATGCAAATTTTGTGCATAATGAGCATAGCGTATGGACTACAAGGACATAAGTTAACTACACAAGCAGTCTGCCAAGTTCATGAGAGATCATTTAGTCATTTTGCTGTTGCTCCAATCTCGAGCTTCCTTCCACGATCTCATGGAGTAATGCATTGCCATTATACATCAATTTTTGGCATCATAAAGCAATCGGGTGATTAAGATTAATGATAAATTGATTGATGATAGATCTCCTAAAGATTTGGAAATTTGTAGTAGGCTTAAGGGAATCCAGCACATTGGATTTTGGTTCATGAAATTTTGGATCCAATTTTTCGTTTGGATCTTCAATGTAGTTAACAGTGTTGAAGTTAATCTAAATCAGAAAAGAATTAGAATTATAGAAAAAATTAGTTTAATTAAGTTTAATTTAAATTTTATTATTTAAATAAATTTAAATATATATTATTATATAAAAATTCTCAATCTAAGTTATTGTATATTTTTAAATTATTATATAGTGTTTTATCATATTAATAAAATACTAAATATTTATATAATCATCTAATTGTCTAATAATAGTATTATATTTTCGTCAATGATTTTACAAAAAAAATATAAGTTTACTATATAGAAAGAAAGTTTAAGGTATTTGATTATTTTAAGAAGTTTAAATTATATGTTAAAAAATAGAGTGGATGCTATATTAAAATTTTGAGAACTGATAAAGGCATTGAGTATATTTTTAATGAGTTCAAAGAGTATTGTGAAGTATAAGAAATAAAGTTTAAAATAATAATTTCCTATATTCTACAGCATCATATAAATATGGAAAAGAAAAACAAATCAATTATAAATATAGTAAGAAGTTTGTATTTTGGATAAAAGCTATTTTATATTTTGTCTACTTGTTAAACAGATCTTCAACAACAAGTATTCATAATGTAACTCCTAAATAAGTATGAAGCAGTTTTAAATTTAATGTAAAGTATTTCAAAGTCTTTAGTTTTATTATTTATACTTATGTTCTAGTAAAAATAAGGATAAAACTAAAAAGGATATAAGTTGTTCAATAATATGACAAAGAAGGTGATTATAAGTAAATATGTAACTTTTGTTGAAGATGAAATTTAGAATTTTAATATTAAAAAGGAGAATAACTCATAGAGACGTTTAGTTGTTATTTTGAGAAAAGAAAAAATTCAAAGTGTAGTCCTTAATGCCAATAAAGATGTTTCACTAGTTACTGCACAAAATTGTACACCACAAGTTCCACAAGATAATTGAAAACCAAGGAACACCAACAATCAGTTAGATTGCAAAATTATGAGGTAATCCATAATATTGTCATTGATGATAATGAAAATTTGGTGCATTTTGCCATGTTTACAAAACGTGAATTTATATCATTTAATGAGACTATTCAAGATACAAAATGGATGAATTTATGAATGAAAAAATCAAAGTAATTGAGAAGAATAATGCATAAAAGCTTATTACTATTTTACAAGGTCAAAAAGTTATTGATGTAAAGTGGGCCTTTAAGATTTAAAAGAAGTTAAATGGAGAAATAGAAAGGTATAAAGTAAGATTGGTCACAAAAGGATTTGAATAATAACTTGACCATAATTATCATAAAGTATTCTCTCTTGTCACTTAAATAGAGACTATAAACTTATAATTACTTTAACAGTACAAAATTGTTGAAAAATTCATCAAATAGATATGAAGTTAGTTTTTTTCAATGGTTCTCTTAAAAAGAAAGTGTTTGTAAAATACTTATTAGGTTTTGTGAAAAAAAAAAGAAGTGAAAAGAAGGTGTATAAATTGGAAAAAGTATTGTATAGTCCGAAATAAGCACTTAGATTAAGGAAAAAGTGTATTAATTCTTTCTTTCATGAAATTAGCTTTTAGAGGTGTCCTTCTGAGCATATCTTATATATGAAAGTTAATGATTCTAGTAATATTTTATTAGTATGTTTATATGTTGATGATTTGATCTTTATAAGCAATAATCTCAAAATAATTAAAGATTTTAAAAGATCTATGACGCATAAATTTATGATGATAAATTTGTACCTCATGTCTTATTTTCTTAGTATTGTAATAATTCCAAAAGATAATAAAATTTTTATCTATTAAAAGAGGTATGCTAATAAACTATTAAAGAAGTTTCACATACATAATTATAATCTTGTAAGAATTTTTATAAAAATTGATATTAAACTATCTAAAAAAAAGTAATGAAGTATTTATTAATTTTACACTTTTTGAACAAATCATTGAGAATTTGAAATATTTCATATGCATTAGATATGATATATATTATAAAATTGGTTTAATTAGTAAATTTTTAGGATTTTTTTGCCATATATAACTTGTTAAAATGATTTTACAATATATAAAAGAAATTTATGGTTATGACCTACTTTATTTTTTATTTAAAAGATAAATTTTTTTTGTAAATTATTCTGACAATGATTAAAAAGAATATATAAATAATCGTAAATATTGTTTCAACGTTTAGAATTACTATTTATTTATAATCGCGCAAGAAATAGTTTATTGTTGTTCTTTCGACTTGTTAAAGCAAGAGTATAGCTGCAACTTCGAATTGAAGAAATCGTAACTGATATTCGGATTGAACAAGTCATGCTGTCCTGGAATAAACGTTTTAGTTAATTCTTGCATAAATTAAATGACAATAATCAAGTAACCAACCAACAAAAAAAAAAAAAAAAGAAAGATAAAACAACGTATTAAGAAAAGTTAACAACGTACTGGGTAAAAATTTCACAAGTCAATGGCATGCAAAGTACGTTAGCACAGAGTACACGACATATTAAGTACGCTTTGCACACTAATAGACAATGAGAGAAGGCAGAAAGTGCAAGTTATCGATCGCCAAGCATGAAATAGATCTTTGTCCAAAATTTTAGACATTCCACCTTCAGTGGATGTGACCGATAATATCCCAGAAGATGCCCCGGAGAACCTAAAAATGATATTCACAGCAAAATGGAAATAAGAAGACAAATAAAGATGCAGAAAAATGCAGAAAACATCCTTTGCTTGATTTGATCCTTCCTGGCATTGGCATTGGCATTTGCTAAGGGGTCCCTACGAATCCGAATGTCAGTTCCCATCATTGATGGCAAAACATCTCTATTAATTGGGTATTTTCGTCTATCTTGTTCAGATCGAAGCCTGCACAAATTAACAATGACGTAGATCATAAATTTAATAAAGATTAAATAAAGAAATCAATAATTTTCTCTAATGAACAACTAGCCGAAAAGCAACCAACATAGGTACTTGTCTACTTGTGAAGGATTGGAAGAAGAAAGAGTCATTGACCCATCTTTCCCCCAGTGGTAAGTCATTGACCATCTTACTTGTAGGACAATCATATATGATATAAAATTGGGTTAAATATATAAAAAAGAAAATAAATAAAACATACGTTACAATTTATTTATTTATTTTTTTACTTAAAAAATAATACTAAGCTAGTTACTTGTCCCCACTATGCCCGGATTTCATTTTGAGTTTTATTGGTTTATTTAAAAATTATTATAAAAATATTTCAAAAATCTTTTAATGCCATGAAAATTATGAAATTATAATAGTATAGCATTGAGTAATTGATAAAAATACAAAATTTCACAACTAAGCCTGTACTTGATTTAGATTGCAATTATTTCGAGTCCTTTGATTATCATGAACTAATTATACTATTTTTTTCGCACTAATTTTTTTTATATCTACTAAAATATTTAAAATTAGATTATGGTAATTTACATACTTTTAAGTCTTTAACATTGTTAGTATCTTTTATCTAAACTACACTCAATTAGTTTTGGACAAAAATAACTTACTCAAATTTATAAGTTTTCTAATAAATGAATAATTGATGATTTATCAAAATTACTATTCATACTAAAAGTATATGTACATTCCTAAGTTATGCTAGTTGTTAGGCAATCTATGTAGTTGACATCCAAACATCTAAGTAAAATTCTCCTATGGAATACCCATCAAAAATTGAGGTTTTGCTACTTTTAGGAATAATCTAATTTAAAGGTTGTGAAATATCATGTTAAATGTTCATCATTGACACAAAAAAAAAAAAGAAGAAGAAGAAGAAGATGCTTGATTTTTTTTTTTTTGTTTTTTTTTGGGGAGAGTTTACCTTGGTTTTATAGTCACCACACAAAACCATAGCTGTAAATGTCTCTCATATGCATAACAAAACAAAATAATATAAGAGATTACGATACTCACAATAGCCCCACTTCAAACAACATTTTTGAAACACTGCTGTCATGCTTGTTTTAGATTAAAGTGGTGTGTAGGAAAACATTCATGAAGGAGACCAATTTCACCAGCAACAAATTGTGGCGAATTCAGAAGAAAATATTTACTGAGAAGCCCAACCTAGAAACACTTGGAAATGACTTGGGCGAGTACTTAAGCCAGTAATCATCCCGATCAAGAAAAACGACACCCCGAGGGAGACAAAGAGAAAAAAAAACCCATCAAGCTAATAAAACACAACAATTCATACTCGCCTTTAATAATTGAACCGTTCAATAAAAAAAATTTAAGAGAGAATTACAGCTTACCAATTCATCTAATTAACTAATGTGTAATCATCTCCTCACGAATCATAGGGTTTGAACAAATGGGAGCTAAAAGTTTCAATTTTAATCGCTAAATATTGCTCTCTCTCGATTGTGTGCATCCTTCTCATCTGCTCTATGAACCTCTTCATCTATTTTATGATTACTTAATTTTAAGAATTATTGAGAAGTTTGAGAGCCAAATTGATACTTCTTTATCTTTTTTTTATTATTATTTTAGCAACTATTCAATTTCTTGTAACTAGGGACATTGAATAAATCGGACATATGGAAGAAAGACCCCAAGTTCATACTTCTTAATGCATGGAATTGCAAAGGTCTAACTCATAATTGAAATTCAAAGAGAGCTAGTAGGTAATAAGAAGTTAATGATTCAAGAGTTGAGAAAAAGGACAAAAGAAAAAAAAAATGTAGAGAATTATGCTACTTGGCACACTAATGTCATCCGTTTTATATATAGATAGATAGATATGATCAAAACAATCTTACTTTAATCGATTGCATAATCAGCATACGATAGATATAATATGAAACTCAGAATTAAAATATTTTAGCTATTGATTAGCTTAGCATTTTCTTAGGTCACCGACGCAATCGACTAACTAAAACATGATTGCCCAAATCCTTGCAAGTATCTTTCATCTTTCTTGAAGTTTTTAAACTCGAACCAGTCCAATGATAGATTAGTAACTTGAAATTTGAATAGATCTGATTTTTTTTTTTTTTTGTAAATCTAATTGGACAAAGAAGTAACACAAAAGGAGTTGTTCGACTCGATTGATCTTAACGGTCAGTCAGATCAATGAATCGACCTAATTTTTACTAAAATATTTTATTCCTCAGTTTTTGAAACAAATTATATATAATTATTTTATTTTATTAAGAATACTTATAAAAATATACTTAGGCCTTATTTTAAGAGAATTTTATTTATTTTTATATGATATAATTCTTATTTTTTAAAAAAAAAAAACAAGAATTGATTCACCAATATGATTTGATTATCAAATCAACAATTAAGTTAATGCTCAGTGGGAGAAATTGGAAGGGGACCTATTGTCATCCTTATAAGACAACCTGTCAAGATGTACAGTATTCATATTTATATAATTCAAGATCTTCCTCTTTCACGACAATGTGAAATTTATTTAGTGTGCACTCTCTCACATGTTCCATTCAATCAAAATTTGATGTAGCCTAGCAACATATATATTTTATTATTATTATTTATTGATTATAGTGTTATCAGTCCATTTTAAATACTTGCTATTATGGTATTGATAAAAAAATATTTAAAAAATTAATATAATAATATACATTTATAATTGAAATAACAATATATATCTAACCAAAATTATCATGCTTGTCGAGTAAGGTGAGCTTCAACCTTTTCCTTTTCTACATTGCATTTAACGCTACAAAATGCTTGATCGAACGGTTAAAGTAATAAATTTAATTAGTTAACTTATTATAATAATAATAATAATAATAATAATAAATTACCAAATATCTGATTTACTGTAATAAATTATTGAATAATTTTTTTGAGATGTTTTTATTAATAAAAAGTTGTCTATTTTAATAAAAATAATATTTTTAATGATATATCACATTACTCTAAATAAAATATAAAACTCAAAATTAAAATATTTAGTCTATTATCTTGCAATCGACCAACACTAATATCAGCTCACTCAAGCACATATTATGAATTATGTGGAAGAGTTGTGGGGATAGAAGAGGAAATAAAATAAAATTTAAAAATGTTCCAAGCAAATCGCATTGGATTTAATGTTGACTCGAATCTTCAACTTCCCTTTTTTTTTTTTTTTGGGTTAATTGTATCAATTTTCTTTCCCCTTAATTTTTGTTTAGATCGTCTTCTTGTTGTTGTTGTTGTCAATAACAATTCAAACAGCCTGGCCTGGTGGACCCCTTTTGGATTTATTTATTTATTGTTCGTTTCCTTGGTCTCTAAGAATGATAATAAAAAAACTACAATTATTTTTATTTTATTTTATGGTTTCAAGATTAATTTAATCCAATTTGGTATTTGTTATCGAGCGCTTTAGTGGGAAAGTAAATAAAGGGGTTTGGTCTGCGACCAGAATATTATTAAATTTAATAAAAAATAAAATAAAATCTTACATTAAATAAAAATACATTAAATTTTATAAATATAAATACTGTATATCTGAATAAATTAGGTGGGGTGAAAAAAAGTAATAACCGGTGACGTTATACTCCCCGTAAACATACGCAGACGTAAGCCAACTCTTTTTCCAATATATTAGAAGAGATTTATTAGTTTCAAAGCCACAAAGATACGGCAAAACTCAAAGAGTTTCTAAGCCACGAAGATTAGAGGGTAAGAAAATTAAAGTGAAAAGGGGAAAATTCCTTTGCTTTACATTTTTTACTGAACAATTTACTATGCTGAGGACGTTGAGTCTTGTCTATGTAAAGAACCAACTGCAATTTGATCAAGGATTGCTTTTTTTTTTTTTTCAATTTCCCCCTTCTTCTCCAGTTGAATTAGATAACATAATTTTTTATCAGTAAGGTTTGAAGTTCAAACTCTAAATCTCACTCAAAATTTAAAATTTAATAATCACTAAATTATACTCGATAATTAGATTGGTAATGTGCTAAATAAGAAGAAAAGATTTCTTGATGCACTGTAAGGTTGAGCACAGCGGCTCCACTCTTTACATTTGATTTGTGATTGAATGAATTTAAGCTCACGCAGAGGAGAAATGATACCTACACAACGCAACTTCAAAATCACAAGCATTTAATTCTTTTAGATTTTGCATTCGTCCTTCCTTGGAACTTTTCTACATGACAAATTCTTTTCTCCTGAGGAAAACAAAGCCCCCCCCCCCCGAAAAAAAAAAAAGTGTGGTTTGACATTGGTTGTTAATCAATCCCAGGGGCTCCACAATAATTAGGCAAATTATTGATAAGCGAATGTAAACTCAATAGGAAAGTGACCAAGCTTCTAAGACAAAGATTTAGCTCTGTTTATGGAGAACCCTCTTAGCTTAATTAGAAAATTATTCTTTACTGGGTCCAGAATAAATAGAAAACTAAATGAACTAGAAGAGAATTACTAAATTATAAGCCTAGATAAAACAACCCAACGAAAAAAATCCAAGAGATCTTTTATTTCTCTTCATTAAGAATCACATTCACATCTTTGTCTTGTAACCCCAGCATTTTCTTAGTGTTTTCATTAATTTGGTTTTGGTACAAGAACAAAGTGAGATAGACTATGAAACATGCCCACGTTCAAAAAATCCAGTAAAATTTAGAATGGCCAACCAAAGAAGTTTTATTGGTTGTTATGATATTAATTGAGTAGGAATCAAATGTGTCAATTTGTTTTAAGTCAAATTCTTGACTCCTTGGAAGATTTACAACATATTTGTGAAGTACAATTTTTATTAACAGGATCACACTTAAACCACCGTGCTTAAACAAACCCAAAAAAAAAAAACAAAAAAGAAAAAAAAAAACAGGTGACACCGAGCAGGTAAGGTTTTCAACCATTTTGACACATCCATAATGCAATGTTCTAGTAAAAGACAGAAGACAAAAATTCCAGGTAGCAGTAACTTACCTGATGCAACAAAGTGTTCAACGTAAATTGTTTAATGGACAGGGCAAGCAACAGACAGTATTAAATTAGTTTGATAAATTCTAGCTGAATTACAAGAAGGCATGCATCCATTGAGAATAACCAGAACAAAAACAGATCTGACCCCACACTGGGAGCCAACTTCACAGCCTTCGACCTCTTCTGCCACCCTTTCTACGGGTGCTATCAGTTGGAATTGGAGTAACATCCTCTGAAATATTACATCAAACGAGAAACTCAACGTCATTACCAGAGGGATTAACTTCAATACAAAATAATAATGATGGAAAATTGAGGCACTAAAGCAGTTCAAGAGATGTGACATAGAAATACAACAATCCCAGACCCTCCCAGATTTTTCTTCAAAGGAAAGACAAAGGGAAAAAAACTAGAGACAAAACTTATGGGAAGATGAATCCATTGATTTTACCTCTAGTCCATCACTATTGGCAGAAGACTAGGCAATCAAAATGTAAATGGGCGATGATTGAGAGCTTTTAAAAGAAACAATAAATACAAATGCATTGTGCTCAATAATACGACCACTACGTCATTCCTATTTCAGATATCCGGGTCATCATCGTGTTTTGTCAATAAATTACTTTATGCTACAACAGTAGCATCTGTCCCTAATACTATCTTCTTCAACATACTGCAGACAACAGCCTTCTGAGGTTGCTGTATCATCTTATAATAATTATTCAGAAACTTTCAATAGTATCAAGCATGCATAGGATCCCACAATGAAATGCACAATTGCATTTTCACGGTTAGCTCATAAGCAACAGCAAAAATTCTCCTATCTTCAAGAAAGCTCTTCACCAACCAACCAAAGTAGAAAACAATTACTCTAACAATGTTCATCTGGACATACACAAGCACCATAAAAATATAAAAATAATAAAAAAGAAGAAAATATTATCAAATAAATAAATAAAAACTAATATGCAAGTCACAGGATGAGGAACTGAGCAACACCCAGAAATCAACTTTAGGTACAGAAAACCAGAATTTGAAGGACACTGATGAAAGAGAATAAAGCTGTTATGCACTTCATGATCAAGATTGGGATATAATGAAGAAAGAACAGAATGAAGGCTGTACCTATACGACCAATCCTCATTCCAGAACGAGCAAGGGCACGAAGAGCAGACTGAGCACCTGGACCAGGGGTTTTTGTCTTATTGCCACCAGTAGCACGGAGCTTGATATGAAGAGCAGTGACACCCAGTTCCTGCAACATCACAGCAACAGTCAAGTAATTTTTCAATAAATGACTGAATGAGAGTTATGGTGATTAATGCTACATAAGTGGAAAAACCAGTCAATAAATTTTCACATTAGTAACCAAAGATTGGCAAAAAAAAAAAAAGAGATTTGCAGAGCTGCATATATTCTGTTGGGATTAATATTATTTGAGTCAAGTGGCACATCTAATTAAAAGACAAGTGAGACAACAACAAAAACTAACCAAAAGGAAAACAAAAAAAGATTAAAAATCTCAATGCAGTCAAAAGCAGGGGGCAGCTTCAGGGGGCAAGACACCAAAAAAGGCACTTGCCCAAGCGAAGCAAGGATTTCAAGAATAGAGTTGATCAGTTGATAGATATGTAAGCTGCAGCCTATTATAAGTGAGAAGACACTGCAAAATCTACTGAGGTTTGGGCAAGGCATTAGTGCTCATGATGAAGGCAAAGCAGAAGACGGTCACATCGCCTTCGAAGCGCCAAAACACAGAAAGTTGCCTTGGCCAAAGAATGAGGGCAAGAGACTGTTAGAAGTCACCCTGCCCTGCTTGCCCCAACACATCCAAATTCCTTAGATGAGGGACATGAGACATTAACTGCATATTAAAATCAAAACAGTAGATAACAGCATTTGTTCACATAAAGGGTTAAAAACCTTGCATCTCTGCGAAACATCCTGTGCTGCAAGCATGGCAGCATACGGTGAAGACTCGTCTCTGTCAGCTTTCACTTTCATTCCACCTGTATTACAATGATTTCAAGACACCATGCACTTCATGCACAAAATATTGACTGATTAAAGATGTTCCATAAAGTGCACATAAATAGCAAAACAGACAGTGCAACAGATTTTAGATTAAATACAGCAGTAATTGTTAAAAAATGCAAATACACTTGTATTTAACCAATATAAGGAGAAAAACAATGTCATGATCATAGCCTTATATCTAATATCATATTTCAACATCCAGACAATTATTTCCTTGGATGCCTGGAACATGACAGAAACTAGCCTGGGCCAAAAAAAATAAACGTGATATATTGATACACTAAAATTGAATACAATAATAAGACCCACATACAATGATAGGACGTAACCTTAACACTCAATTAGAAGTATTATCTGATAATGACTGTTCCAAAGAAAACAGTATGAGGGACTTCAAACTATTTGGTACAAAGGAATTAAAGACACTGCCAAGTACCAGTAATGCGAACAAGGGTTTCTCTTCCAGAAAGATCAGTCACATGCTGCAGGTAAGATAAAGCAAATTAGCTTGTAACCCCAAGTAACAGAACCTGCTAAAGAACCATTAATGTTTTCAAAACTTACAATGAAGGTATCATTAAATGATGCATAGATATGGGCCACTCCAAATACATGCTCCCCTTCCCTCACTTGGGGGCCAAGTGTCACGGTTTCTTCCTTTGGTGCCCTGGTCTTTCTCTTTGACTGTAGAGGTCCCCACAACAAAGTATTCAAACCCAATAAGATTAAAATTCAAAAAATATTACCATTAACAAAATGCACACACACAAAACAGGAAGATAAGACAAAGCAATCCCAGTATGCATGCATGCAATGGGTCACAGCTGGTAACTTCAGAAGCTCCAGCACAACAACAGTAACATTCAAATAAGATAGACAGAAGAGCAACGGTACCCAGATCACATGACAATAAATCCAAACTCATCTAATCAATTTACAAAATTGAAAGAACGAAAAAAAAGAGAGAACCTTTTAAATCATCAACCAGAAAGGGTGCAACTTACTGAACTTAAATAGCAAAGTATGATACCGAATTTCTCATCTCCTTCTTTTCGAAAAAGGGATTCAGATTACAGAAATAGGTCACAAAATCTAAAACCCCAACCAAAAAAGATCCATAAAAATACCGCGAAGATCGAAGCCCCGTATGTTCCACAGAGAGAACAGAAAAAAGGGCATTAAAGTTATTGCTTGAACAACGCAAATTTTCAAAATTAAGAACCCAAATACATTCAAACCCCACAAATTCACTATAGATGACCTTCACTTCACGAAGCTCACCTTCCACTGACTACATCTCTAGATTAATCCATTGATGTCCCATGTATGTATAGGTGTATGTGTGTGTGTGTATGGAAAGGGAGAGAGAGAGAGAGAGAGAGAGAGAGACTTACCATGGCTGAGAAATGTGGAGGGTTTGGACGGCAAGAGCGGCGAAGTTGTGTGTTCTGCCAATGAAACGTATAAAAAAAACCCTAGCCGAGGCAGAGGAAAGGGAAGGGTTATAACTTGTAGCGGCTGGGGTTACTAGGAGGGGAAAAAGTGCAAGAATTTCTTATATTTCAATTTGAGGCAGGTAACTTTCATTTAATTATTCATGCCAGGACAATTTTGCTGATATTTCACTTTACATCCCTGAAATAGTGAATAATTATTCGAGAATCGGTGTGGTCAACTACAGAAAGAATTTCGCTTCATATTCGAGGGGTGGGTTCTTTTTATACGAAAATTAAATTAAAGTATCAACGACTAAATTCTGATTTATATTTTATATTTTTATACATATTATTTAACATAAATGAAATAATAAATAAAAATAAGAAACGAAATTATATACTTTCTCATTGAAATAATAGAAATTACACATTTATATGCAATATTCATAATTCAAATACAAAAATTTTTTATTTTATTTATTTAACCTTTTTTAAAAATTTTCTAATGAATGGGCTATTGTCAAGATTCAACATGACCCCACAATGGGATCCAAATATGTCCGAAAAAATAAAGTCATGAACCCAACCTAAAAATGGTCCGATCCAAAAATAACCCAAAACTCGAAAAATTGACTCTTTTGAGTATAGTGTTAGAAGTGCTTCCTCAAATTTGTAAAATCTCTTTAGCCAAGAGTCTTTGGTTGCGCTCCTTTTTGTTTACAATCTTGATCTTACTTGAGATGAGCTTTGACTCTCAAAAACTCTTACATTTGTGCCCTTCGCCTTCGCTAACGAAGTAAGTTTTTCTATTAGTAAGGCTTTTTCTTCCTAAATTGTTATTTGTTTCACGAGAACATTTGACATTTTTGACAATTCTGTCGTAACATCACACCTCCTTCAGTGGCCCCTGAAATCACAATAGAATAGAATAAGCTTATTACTCTTCCGCCGTGTGACTGCCAAAAACTCATGTAAATAATATTTTCGATATGAATTTTCCAATGTCAATTTAAACTTACGACTCCCAAGCGCCGAAATCAATAGGCCACAAAGCAGAGTTCAAATTTGTAGCAAAACCACACTCATGTAAATATACCTCACCATCAATCTGCCTACAAATCCACCGTGACAACGGAAAACCAAGCCACAGCCACCACTAGTTCATGCTGCATCTTCAAAACCCCCCCCCCATCACTTACAATCATAAGAACAGTATGAAAGATATATACATAATACTTGTAGTCAGATCATTTGCTGACTTGGATCAGCCGTGAAAGGCCGACCTCGTCCCATCGTAAATCCCCTGGTTCCGTCAGGTATTTTTGGGCCGGGAGGTGGCTTCGATGGTTCTGCGGCATGTGTGAAGGATGTAGTTCCATGCCCTGGAAAAATTCAACATCAAGTTAATAACCCTAGCCAGGTATCTTTAAAAAGTCGTCAAAAAATGTAAATGTAGACCAAGTGCCGAAATACCTGTCCCACTCTGGGGACGATACTTGTTCCTCCTTTGTCGCCTGTTTCGACCCCCCTGCCCATTTTTCTCCTTGGATGCATGTTCCACTTCCTGTTAAAAAAATTGAAATGATTAACATAGCAATGACTCCAACTTCCTTAATATGGAAGCTGGGGAAAATTTGAAAAAAAAAAAATTCCTATATATCCAATTTCTTGAAGACAACTACTAATGTGCTCGTCTGTTGTGGAAGACAACTCAAGAAGAAATGATTGCCTCTATGCACCTTCCATCATGCTCTAGTCAGTTGATTATATGGAGGAGAGGATGGAAAGAGAGAGAAAGAGACCCAAACATAAAATTGAATGGAAATAAATCTATCTACAGCAGTGTAGTTCTTGTTACATGTTTGACTCAACATAAATGCAATCACATCTTTGTTCCTCATCAAAGCTCTTGTGAAGTCATAAAGCAGACACAGCTCCACTGGCTCCAGCTACAGATTGGTTCAATCAACAATGTAATGCCTAAATATCTACACAAACACGCGATGTGCAAAAGGTTCTGTCATGCATCACAAAACACCAGCATAGTAGTCAGCATGCTTAGAGATGGTAACATTTATTAGTTTTGTGGTTATCCACAAATTGGTTAACCCAAGTTAATATTCAAGATGCCCAAACCTACTAGTACACTCATGACCTCCAAAGCAACTGATTGATGCAGGACTAACACAACATCTCTCTTATGATCACACAAATAAGGCCAACTTAGCCCCATGAAATACAGATGACATCAATGATGGCTCCAAATGTAAGTAACACCAATACCTCTTCATCAGCTGTGTCATCGCGGTGCTCACTTAAGTTATGATTCTCTTCATCTACCATTTGATTTGATGCATGGTCAGAGCTACTCTTTGTGGAATCAGATTCCCTCCAAAATTGTTTTCTTTGTCCAGATTTTCCCTACATCCAAAACAATAAATTAAAAGATGCTAGAATCAATGTTGAATATATAACACAACCACTCACAATTTGCTTAAGACGCTTGGCCCGCATGCCATTTCTCCAGTCCTGTTCCTTGTTTAAAGTAGAAACCTGATCCAGTTTCAAAAAATAAAATACCTTTATTAAATTAAATAATCAAGCAGTATAGAGAACAAAGAAGGAACTTTCACATTGAAGGAGACACTCACGGCTTTTTCAGCAGCTTCCACAGTCTCATATTCCACCACGGCACACAGCTACATACAGAAACCAGAATAAAGATTAAAGAGCCAATCAAATATGGTAAATTCTCACTAAACATCAATCAAAATACATGAATGGCTTAAGACACCAGTACATAACAGTTTAAAAGTTGGAAGCAAACAATAAAAAAAAAAAAAACCAAGAACAAGGGCAAGTTCTCCAGTTATCTTTATATGAAGCACATGGAAAAAAGCTTTCAATGGTAACCTAAAAGCTAAATCATTGATGATCCACCTGATGGGGCCAAGTTATGTGCATACACGAGCAAAGTGATTTCAGGAGGCCCACTAAATACCTAAAGAAATAACTTCTGGAGATCTATATGGATACTGTTGTGGCAGAAGGGTTTGAATCACAACTATGGGGAAGGCAAGAGAACATGTCATGCAAAAGCCATCTCTTAAGCAAGAAGAAGTATTGAGAGGTGTTGGCAATCTTAGGGATTACAAATGACATCTATGTGAGGATGAGGTAATAAACAATCAAACATCTTTCCAGAGAGCATTTTAGTGAGAGTCCTTCAATGCAAAAGTTGGCAAAAGTCCCTAATTATGAATTAAGATTGGTGTTTGGAGGTGCAATGGCCTGATGGGAGCAAGACACTTCTCAGCATTTGGTAGAAAGTGCAGAAGATGCACCATGTGTCCAACTAGTTACACAGGCCAAACTTGAGCCAACTATTAGACCAAAAGGGAGAGAATCCCCGGACAGATTCCCATCCTGAAAACAATAAGCCAAAACTCTTTAGGTCATCCCATTAATTGATTCTTATTCTAAGATCCTACTATCAATAATTAAACCCATAAACTAACATAACATGAATAGAACAAAAATTATATTTTATATTTTACATCCTGCGTGGAGGTCATCTGACTTCTAGTGAGGATCTTGCATCAATCCAGCATACTTGTAGGCCATAGAAAAAGTAGGTTATAGCAAGAGAGAGAGAGAGAGAGAGAGAGAGAGAGAGAGAGATGTTATCTAAGGACTGAGAAGGCATTTTTAGTGGCCAAATTTTGCCAATGGTGGGCTTTCAAAACATAGGGCACAAAATATCAGACAAAAGTAAAGTAATAATGTCTTAAGTGTGGTATCAAATCTTATTTTGTTTTGGACATCAAGTATCACTCGTCAACTGACCTCTAGGATAGATGGTACACTGATAGGCATCTTGACCTCATTGCCCCTTTGACCAATAAACCACCTTACTTCATCATTGGGGACTTCAAGCAAGTTTTGCATTAAAGTAACTTTCCCTTGTATGCCCTCCCTCTAACATGCCATTTCTCACCTCATACAACTTGAATAGCCTTAAGATTGCCCACTCCTCTAAATCCATCCCCACGGTTCTACCTCATTTCCTCTCCTCAAAAGCACTTTTGTGTGACATGATCTTAAATACACTGTAGAACCCTCTAGTAGTAACACAATTCGCAATTTTAGTGTGAACAACAATATAGCATGCAACCGGCATTTCCTAGCATATGGAGGATGCAATATGCAAATTTAGACAACATAGTTGATACTCCATCTGTAGAGTGTGGCTACCATTTTAGGAATCTTGGGTTAATATCAACCAATTGACAACAAGTTGAGAGAAACAATAAACGCTTTTCCTAATTACAGGCAAGAAACATTCACAAAGAAAATCAAGGCAAACAGTGAGTAAAACTGAATATGTACAAGATCTATCACATGGCAAAACAGCAGTCATAAATGACTCTCGAAGGAAGATGAACGTTGCAGGTAATTATGTTAGAGCAACATCGTCTTCCATACCTTGCTACTGACTAGAATATCTGATTTGCTTCCTTTTTTCCTTTCTTCCATAGCATGTGGGTCTTGAATAGAAATGTTTCTTATCCTGCTTTTTAAGGAAAAAAATATTTTAAATTTGTGAAATATACAATGCATCGAAGAGATAACACAATAGAAAAAACAGGAGAATATGACAAAAGGCATACTTTCCAGCTCCACCAAATAGTTTTTGCAGATTCTCCATTGAGTGCTCCTCTGGAAGATTCTCTACCAAAACAGTGCAAAACTACAGTCCACAAATTATATGCTGAATTTTCTAAGATGGCACATCATCCAATCAGAAGAAAGAAACATGAAGTCTGTTGATCAAAATACCTTTGGATCCTTACCTCTTTCAATGGCAAAGGATTAAGGCGCTTCAACTTCTTTCCATCTGAACTCACTATCTATTATTAGAGAAAACAAGTCACTAGAGGCCCAAGATCCTTTTTGCCAATCGGGCCAAATCATCATCAATCTGACAAATTATTGTAATGCAGCTGAAGCAACCAAAAGCAAAATGCTTTTTACCAGAAAGGATGACTCCCTAAGTGCAGCAACAATAATTGAATGGTCTCCAGTCAACTTTTTCATTTTCCGAAAAGACGCAACAACTGAAATTGGAACTGCAAGAAAAAGACATGCATTGAATTTATAAAGGAACATATGGGATAGATACAAATAGTTCCTAAAGTTTCAAGAATTGGGAATCAAAAGCATGCACAAAAACACAATTTACATAGGCATGGACAAAGGATTTCATCCTTTGTGTTCTTCACATAACACCCAGACAATGAGTGGAATCACACATAAAAATATATGCAGTGCAACCTGTGAGTTTCATCTCCACAAGTCCTAGGGACACTATAATTCCTAATTTCTCAGGTATAAAAAAGGCAACAGTTTGCCCTGCAATTCAAAAGGATATTTAAGCCTTAAATTTTAGGCTGGATAAGACATCAATGCACCATTACATTCTCAAACTGAGTTTGAACCATGTTTTAAAAAGGCTATCAAACAAGATAGGAAGGAGCCCACAACAAAAGTGCCAAAATTAACAAATATACATACCAACTAGCTTATTCTCAAACAGGTATCACGCTATCCTACTGAACTGGCCTTCACCAATGGGCTAAGAAAGAACCACATATAAAGTTCCACATTAACCTAAATCCACAAATAATTGAACATGGAAAACTTGAAGGCTAGAAAAGATAGGCAGAAACAACTATTTATTAACTATTGTTCAGGATTTGAGAAATATTGCAAGTTTCAATAGTATCCCCACCCATGAATTACTAGACAAGATAGACAGAAACAACTGTTTGGCTCAATATAAAAGGTGGCATAGCTGTTAACAAAGGAGGTGAAACTTGATAGTTCCAATTGAATCTCATCAGCAAATACAAGCTTTAGATCACAAGAAAAATTTATAATAGAGATGGAATCAGATGGAAGTTAGTTGTGAAGTCATTCAGACCAACCCCCGAAGCTCGGCACAACTCAAAAGGGCTGCACCAGGAAAACCTCCAAGGCAGGGCACCCTGTCAGAAGTACCTGTTTCACCTCATCATCTTCAACATCTCTATTCATTACTTGCCAATAGTTATCAATTTGAAAAAGAATTCAAACTCATTTGGCTCCTAGTCCCAGCAACAAAGATTCAAATCCTTTTTATGGAGAAAAAAAACAAAGAAAGAAGGAAAGAAAAAACTTGTGTGGGTACATATGGTGAAATTGAAGATTCTATCCACTAATGATAGCCTATCTACAAAGAGATAAAATCTGATTTGTGGAGTGAACACTACCCAAAAATCAAAAACTGTTCCCTTCATAGATAAATGATTTTTCCTGGTTTAATTTTAAAACTTTTCAGGCCCAGGTCAATTATTCATTACAATGACCAGTACAACCCATTTCTTAAATAATTTAGAAGTTTCTTTAGTTTTTTGAAAGAAAAATGAAAGACAACAAAACTATAGGGAACAAGTGTGAGAATACTTGAACATGGCCAGAATATTCTTCCCACAATAGGAAATCAATACTCCACATGGAGTATAATTCTAGGACTTCACGAGACATAACCACAAAACACAACAATTAAGAGAAAAAGTTTCTGCATTTCTTGTTTAAGTTGAATTGGGTGTGTATTAGACACTCATATACGCTTGAAGAAAATCCAATAACAGTAATCGAATAAATTAAAGAATCACTTACCAAACCCTTCCTTGTTCTTCCTGATCAAATTTATCATGTGCTTGTCATTCGGCAGATTCTCGTCGCTAAAATAATATTCCACCTTCAAGAAAATTTTAGAGGAATTTTAAAATGGCATTTTCTCAAATGAACATGTAAAATCCATATAACATTAAAAAAAAAATTGAGCATTTC
Source organism: Ceriops tagal (assembly GCA_021533255.1). NCBI lineage: Eukaryota > Viridiplantae > Streptophyta > Magnoliopsida > Malpighiales > Rhizophoraceae > Ceriops > Ceriops tagal. The sequence continues at coordinate 8,739,348 of CM038606.1, forward strand.
TTCCATGCCAATAAACTGGTGCAAGCTGTAATATATCTAATAGGGCTTCAATCAGTTGATACCTCTACTTAAAGCATTTTCACAGCATACAAGTGCTCTACACAAAGTTTGTTAACTCGCTAATGCCATAGTACGCCTTTTAAAAAAGCAAAGTTAATCAAAGCAAGTTAAAGAACCTAAAAACCTGTTTAATAATCCTATGCTTGAGATCCTCCGTTTGAACCGCGGGCTCCAACGGTTGGCCATCATGATCGGGCTCTTCATCGGGATCGTAATCTTGTTCTTTATCGGAAGGCGGAGCGCGAGCCTCGTCGGAGGCTGCGACCGGCAAGCATTCAGAATGGTTCGGCGGCGGAGACGCTGCTGGTGTAGAGGCTACGGTGCCGCCATGTTCGCCGTCCATGTTCCAGCTCCTGAAGAGGAGAGGATGGAATCGGCAAAAGCCCTCTGGCCCCCGGCGCTGCCTCCTCCTCCTGCTGTCTACCCACTCCTTTCTAAAGGGCTTTTATTGGGAAACGGGAAAGTGAAGGGCATTTTGGTCACGTCAACAATTTAAATTTTCAAATTTTTATTTTATCCACTATGAATGTAAACGACACCGTTGCGAAATATCCCTGGATGCAAAAAAAAAAAAAAAAATTCATTATCTCTCATGTTTGAATAATAAAAGAGAAAAAAAATTAAATTTTTTTCTTTAAATTGAAAGGAATGAATTTAGTAGGATAAAGAAAAAAAAAATTAATTATCCCCCCCTTCTGTTTTCTTCTTTTATAAAAATATTTTTCAAATGCAAACATTAATCATTTTTCTTCTCTCTCTCTCTCTCTCTCTTTCCTTTTCCTTCTATTAAGGTTGAAACAAGCAAAACATTAACAATTATGCTGATGTAGTGTCTGTAATTTATGTCATTTTGTTCTTAAACTAATCGAAAGACAGCTTCTGTCGTGAGTATATATATATATATATATATATATATATATATATATATATAGATCATATGCCAATACGACAAGTTTAATGTATACTAAAATTAAATAATATTATAATTTAATTTATGAAATTTTAGTAAAGATATACAAAATTGTAACCGATCCATTGAGTTTTGAAAGGCTGTGTTTTCTTGACTAGGAAGGAAAGGAAACGGGTGCCATATTTGACCCTTTTCATATTTAGCCTCTTTTTCATTTTTTGCAGCGCAAAATTGTTGTGCATTGATGCCCTTGTTTTGCCTTTCTTACACGCCGTTGAGTTGCAATCTGAGGCGAATTAAGCAATCCAATCCCATATAACCCAAATCCAAACCCATCCAGCATAAAGAAAACTAAAAAGGCAACAGAACAATCTCGAAATTTCCAAAGCACAATAAAATATATAGACTTAAAACGGAATTTCGGTTTTTTTTTTTTTTTTTACCCAAAACTCTCACACCACAAACCCACCGTTACCCACCCGCAATGGGTAAGTAAAACGACATGTTCTAAACGTCACGCCTATCCTAGCCGAACCTAGAGAGGCTAAATTAAGAACAAAACGAAGACCCAAAACCCAAGCCCGAGGCCTAACCTCGGCCATCCGAACCCATTCCTGTCAGCCCACGAAAACCACACCCGAATGTCATCCACCACCGGCCCGCAAAGGGAGCTCTTATCATCAGTCCTGGTATTGTAGTACACACTGTAAAATGCAATGCGAGTCCTCTCAGCCTTGGATGTGAAGTTCAGGTTAGCAGCTTGGAACGTGGAATTGGAATTCGGCGTGTAATGGACATTTTGGGCCTGATCCCCGGCAAAGGCCATGACTGCCAGTGGCTCCTTGCACTTGTCCCCCGCATGGCCCAACGAAAATCTCATGGCGTATGGCTTGTTGGGTTTTGTTTCAACCATTTGTGAAATTATGCCTTCCTTGCCGGAGAGCAATTCAATGGCACGTTTGCCTTCTGGCACTGAGAAATGGTAAGAGTCGATGTAGCGAACCGCCCGGTTTGACTCGACGGTCCAACCGGGCAATGAGGAGGTTTCTTCGTCTAGGTTGGTGGGGAGCAATACTCCCAGTGAAACGTTCCTGAACATCCATGGACCTACCTCGAGGTCACCATTGATCACTGCATTGTCTGAGGAAGAAAAACATTAGCAAATATGCATTATTGCAAAATTTGTTAAAAGAATTTTATAAAAATAATAAAATAAATAAATAAGCCCAAATAACCATTTATTTCCTAGGTGATAAATTCGATCCAACAAAAATAAAATAAAATAAAATAAAAAATCCTAGGGGCTCAATTAAACTAAACTAGACTAGTTAATAAACGTAATTTTACTAATAAATCACTTTTAACCAAAAAAAAAAAAATTCCTGTGACAAGAAGCATCATGCATTGGATACCCTTGCTTCTTAAGATCCTATGGTCAAAAAAAGCAAAACGCAATATGGGTACCCTGGGCCCCATTGCTGGAGGAATAGTCCGTGGAGTAGGGGCCCCCAGGGGGGGGGGGCCAAGCTCTGCCGTTTTGGGGATTGATGAAACTCCAGGGAATAGAAGAAAATTGTGTACCTACCTTTGGGTCTGTCAGGAACGAAAAGCTTCTTGATCGCGATGTCATCGATGATGGGCCCACAGGTGGGGTCATCCTCCATGCCCGGATTCCGAAAAAGCAGCATTACTTTATCATCCTGTGCCTCGAAAGCCAATGCGTAAGGGTCCCACCCTTGCACGCTATACAACGTCTGCAGGTCTATGGACTGTGATGCGGGTGGCACTGACACGTTTATTGACTCCAGCTGTGCGCAAGTGCGAGCCGCACTGAATGTGACGGAGTACACAGAGCCCTTCTCCACCGTCAGTTCCTGGCTCAGCTCAGCGTCGTTGCCCAATCTCGCGGCGTGTGTACCTTGGGGTACGATGAGGATCATCCCACCTTGTTTTTGCCCCGATGAGACCAGCTCCACGGTGCCGTTCGTTTTCCAGCCGGGGATTTCATCGGGCCCGCCTGCTGCGGCCTCGCTTGGGAAGCCGTTGGCCGGTGTTGTTTCAAAATCACCGTTGATCACTAATCCTGCAATCCCACCAAAATGGCATATTTGTTTCTAATTACTTTAAGAAGAATGGAAGGATACAAACAATTTTTCTCAAACTTTTTTAATTAACCTTGTTTTACCTAATCACATCCTAAAACAAATTTATAGCATTAACTTAAACCCCCCAAAAAATTTTAAATTTTTAAAAAAAAAAAAAACCCTTCTCATCCTGAACAGGAGCACTGCCCAAAAACATCATTTGTGTTTGCCATTGAGTCTCATTGGGACCAAGTGCATCAGGTGTCAACGTGTGGCACTAATTTTCTTCTCTCAATCTAAGCTAGAAGTCAAAGCACCCACAGTTATCTTTAGCCTAAACATGATGGCTGTGTCTTTTTCGACCAAGCTTCTCTTTAACATGAATTTTATGATATGCTACCATGATCTTTCAAATTTACATTTGAAATCACCCCATCGATTGTCCAAATGTGAATGTAACGGACGACAAAAATATACAATCAGCGATCATAATAATTCAGTGTACACCTCAACATTTAAAATGCGTTAAAAGGCACCGACTTTATGTAATTTTACGGAATCCGTTAATGCATTAATACACTAGCTATCCAAATTTCATGTGAGGACATTGCATGTGAGGACCAAATGGGGTTGTCTTAGGACAGGAATGTTCTGTAGGAAGACGTATTGCCTAGGTATAATTTAAGAAGGGCTATTGTAGGTATCTTTCGTTATCAAAGCTTTTTTTTTTTTTTTTTTCTGTGGTCAAGAAACCATCTCTTCTTATTCCTAGACACACATTTAGGGAATAAACGAAGCTTAAATGTTAAATAATAACTATACTACTTGCTCTTCTATCATTCTCACGTTGCTACTTATGTATTGTTATATACTAATATTTTAAAAAAAAAATGGTACGAAAGAAATATGCAAACAATGTAATGTATTGTGTCGTGTGGACAACGATGGCACGTGCACCAACTTATTTGCCAACCAATAAATTACAGTAAACACAGCAGCACCGACACTCCAAGTACGATAATGAAACGAGAATGGATACAAAATTAGGCTCATCTTATTCGCTTTCCTATCCTTCCACAAACAATGGATTATGATTTTGTGGAAGCCAACTTCGGGCATACACGAGCGGTTGGATCAGAAAAAGCATTTCATTTTGATGGGTTGCATATTTGTAAAAACCACTTTACTTCTAAATACAAGTAAAACGATAGGTTCATAACCCCTAGAATGCATTTTGATCCTGACATTTGACATGATACATCACACGGACCAAATGTTAACCAAAGCATACATAATAAGCAAAACCACAGGGAACAATGAGGTGCCAAAAATAGAAGGGGAGGGGGGGGGGGGAGGGACAAATGAGCACAACCAATGGATAACCCTTAGCCATATTGACAGGCCTCAATTGCAAGAGAACTAATGCCAAGATAAAGAGAAGACAACGCAGCATCCACCAGGAAAATCTAAAACTTTGTGCACCACCCATGAAAGGCACCTTATTTCTAGCAATATTTTATTTTTCCCTCTTTCTTTGATAAAACGGTTTTTCTTTTTTTCCTTTTTTTTTTTTTTGGCTGGGTTTCGGCCTTTTGGAATCTCAATAATACAATACAGTAAAGCTGAAGCAAAGCAATGATGGTGATGGTGCATGCACACGCAAAAACACAACAGTCCAATGGAGCGAATCACTCGACCAGAGGATGGGGCCTACCGAGCCAATTTGGGCCACCTTCACTAACCCGCAGTCCTGCCTACTTTGACTAGACTAGAAAGCCCATGATTTTACCGACCACTTCCATATTCCCAGCTAGAGTGCCGAGAAGAGATCGCAACAAAAATGCTTAAGAAAATTTACTTTTACCGAAAGTACGCTTGTCGTTTTGCTAGTTCAAGTAAGCAAAAGAACTACCATTTTGGCGGGAATATGGCCTACACCCCCCCCCATTTCATCGAATCATGGGCCATAACTCCTGACGATGTTGAAGGAATCTTTTTTCTTTTTAAGTAAACAAAATTTGCATTATTACAAATATATTCATCATTCTACTTTTACATGACAAATAAAAATAAAAATTATTTGCTACTTTTTTCATTCAATTTTTATATAAAAATATAGAACTTAAATGCTATTAAATTGAAATATTTTTTTTTTACATTTAATCTTACTATTGATAAATTTAAAATTTAATCTTACGTCTTAATATAAATTTCAGCTTTTTTAGAGTAACACTTAAGAAAACTCAAAATCCAAACTAAAGATTAGAAACAATCACTAATTAAATCATAAAGTAGCATTCAAAATTTGCTATTTCTGTCGCTATTTGTTGCTAACGTGGGAAGCACTAAAAATTGCTACTCCTTTCGATATTAGTCTGTCGACCCCAATATTTCCCGTAGAGAGGAACATATTCATCGGCCAAAAAGACCATCATTTGGAGACAATAAAGAAAAATAACATCTAGCCGTAGCTTTCGGCTTCGAGAGCCCATTGAAGCAAAAGAATCCTTCACGGAGAAGAGGAACCCCATTAAACAAAAATGAATAACCCTGGCAGGCCTTAAGTGTTCATCTGGACTCGTCATTTCACTTTGAGAACGAGTTTAAGTCCTAGTTAAACTTGCCATGACTGGTTTCAATATCATGTATGCCGACCATCAAGACAAAATTGACAAGTATATGCATAATCGTAAGGACTAGACTCAATGACCAATCAACAATGGCCTTCTTTGCCAGAAACAAGTCCACCCACAACGAATCGAACTTGTGAGTGTCCAAGTAAGTAGATTGTCAGTCCGATCTCAGATATAGCAATGACCCACTAAGCATATGAAAGAAGAAGACAGAAATGGAAGGCTACTGATGGAAGTTGGAGGAGTATATACGCAAGATGAGGGTGGAATTTGAAATAAAAGTGAAGAAAATCCGAAATGGGTTGATAAAGAAACAGAGAAATCATACCATCTTCTCCAAGTATGGCAGTAGCAAAAAGAGCAAAGAAAAGCACGAGCAGAGCGAACCACTTGCTTCTTGCGGAGCTTCCAGCCATCTCTCTCTTGCCCAACTCTCTCTCTCTCTCTCTCTCTCTCAGAGTGAGTGTGTGTGGACGGGCAAGGTAAAAGGAGCCAGAGGGAGTTTCCTTTTATTAAAGATTTCGACTTTTATCCTCTTTACCTTTGGCAACCAACTCTTTGTTACCTTGTGCTTCTGTCGTACGCAGATCATGGCGTTTATGGAGCAGACGCGGGTTCACTCGTTTGTTGTCTCCATTTATTTATTTATTTATTATTATTATTATTATTATTATTATTATTTTCGCACAAAAGATTCTTTGTTAAAATATTATTAAATTTAAATAATTTTTTTTACATTAATTTTAACATTAATCAATCTAAAATTTTGTTATTATGTGTTTTAATATTTACATTTATTTATATTAAAATAAATTTTGAAATAAAAAAGTAAATTTAAAGTAATATAAAAATGGATTACATTATTAATTTGAATTACTATTTCCAATTTTACATCACACGCTTTCTTTCTTTCTTTTTTGATTAATAAATTGATTTTATTCATGCTTGATTTGACAACAGAGGACGCCTCTTTCCGATTAAAAGGATATCTCGTCCGCTCCGAAGTTCCCATCAATAAACAGTAATTCTCTGTTGTTTTTCTCTTTAAAAAATATCTGTTGTACGCCAATACTTAGATATGATTAATATAAAAATAATCAATAAATAAAAAAATATATCCTTTTATTAATTATATTCAAGTGACAAATAATGTGACGGTAAATTTATTTTTTTAAAAGTAAAAAACATTTCATAAATATATTCATCATTATATTTATTAACATTCATATTTAATTTCAAATTTTTATATTAATTTTAATTTTAATATTATATATTTGATATGAATTTTTTAAAATAAAAAAATTGGAATTCAAATTAATATTATAAAATAAGGGCGCCGAACCACAAGGAAGAGAAAAGAGAAAGATTTACAAGATTAATAAAAAAAATGAAAATTTACATAGGAGAGAAAAAGAAAGTAGGCCAGATTTTCCATGTTCTTTTTGAGTCGTGGGCTCTGTCTTGTCTTGTCGACCCCAACCGCCGTAGCAATTGGCACCGCTGATTTGAAGACCTCAATTTTACAGGTGCGAGCGAGAGTGTTAAATCGTAAGGTGGGGGAAGTGTGAAAACAAGACTCTTTAAAAAGGTCGTCAAACGGCGGTAATTCGGTGTTATATATATATATATATATTATATTATATTTTAAATTCTTTAATGTTAAAAAAAATCATTTGAAACCAACCAATAATACTGAAGTAAAGAATTCTCTCAAAAAATAAATAAAAATATCAATAAATAATTTTTAGTATTAATTTATAAATAAGATTATGGATGCATGCGATAAGCAAATTTTTTTTTTTTGGGTGGTGGGGGGGGGGGTTCATGGTCATGACCGCTCGGGAATTCATCCCCCATTTTTAGGGGCACATGTACCCTAGAAATGTTTCACTGCAAAGCTTCTTAAAATGGTGTTTCCCCGTGAGAGGACCATGACAGCTCAGTGTCTCCATCCAAAAGGAACCGTCCCTGACCACTAACTTTGACTTCTTACCCTTTGAGAATTTTATGAGGAACAACTACTGCTTACCCCTTCTCCTCAACAAAAATTCACAGCTAAATCTTATTTTCTTCTTCTTTTTTTCTTTTTTTTTATAAAGTCGATGTATGTTATTGTATATTTTAATATTTAATAATATTTTAAGGTTATTATTATTTAAATAATAATAATAATAATAATAATAATAATAATAATAATAAAACTTGGTTAGAAAAAAGAAACCAAGTTTGACCACCAATTGCCGAACCCAACATCTTAAGTCATCGGGCACTTCGAGGCAAGGCGTGTTAAAAAAAAAAAAACCTAGAAGAATTTGGTAGATCTAGGCTTTGGCTAAGGCCATAGTTAAACCAATAAACAACCCAAAAAGAAGGCCCAGTGGGCTCACAAATCACACTGATGGCCCAACTTTAAAAATTAATTTTTTTTTAAAAAAAAAAGGAAAGGAAGAAGAAGAAGGTAAAATCTAAAGAAGATCGGAGGTGGCTTTGAAGCTTGGGGGTTTGGACCCTGACCGCCGTCGCCAGTTCGCCAGTACACGGCCATCGCTCAGCTCTCTAAGCAGAAAACTCTGAGAGAGAGAGAGAGAGAGAGAGAGAGGGATGGCATCGGCAACAGCTCTAAGAGAATTGCAGCGCGATCTTGAAAACAAAGCCAACGATCTCAGCAAACTCCAAAAAGGCTCGTCTCTCTCTCTCTCTCTCTCTATATATATATGTGTGTGTGTGTGTGTGTGTGTGTGAATCGGAATTATGAACCCTAACAAGCAGCAATACAAATATCTATGGCAGATATTGCTAGGAACCACCAGGTGAGGAAGAAGTATACCATCCAGCTCGGTGAGAACGAGCTCGTCCTCAAGGTCTCACTCTTTTTATACTTCTTCCTTTTTTTTTCTTTTTCTGAAAACCAACACAATAATTGAATTCGTATATATTGATTTTTGTTTGGATTCGGTGTGTGTAGGAGTTGGATTTGTTGAGTGAGGACGCAAATGTGTACAAACTGATTGGTCCGGTGCTGGTGAAGCAGGACTTGGCCGAGGCCAACGCCAACGTCCGCAAGCGCATCGATTACATCTCTGCTGAATTGTATTTCTCTCTTTCCTCTTTTTTTTTTTGTCATTTTCAGTGTTGGCAATTCTTCCTATGCTGATAAATTAATCAGAGTTTCTTTTTTATTTCGTTTTGATGAGTATTGATAATTTTTTTCTAATAATAATAATAATAATTTTTTTATATATAAAAAAATTGCAACGATGCTTGTGAATTGTAGGAAGCGACTGGACGTAATGCTTCAGGATTTGGAGGAAAAGCAGAATAGCAAGAGAGATGCGGTCTGTATTTCTTTCTTTTGCTTCCCATTTTCGTGCAGTTCGGGATTGCTCTGTAAATATTTATTCTCAAATCTGCAAATTTGTCATGAAATTTTGAGACTTGAATGACGTGTGAAGTTTGCCTTCTCCATTTTATGCTTTGTTTCTATGTCAGGAATGAGAATTTGGAAATGGAATTGTTTTTGAGATTGTTTTTCTTTTTTATTCTTTATTCTAGGTAGCCAAAGGGTAATCATGAATATGCTTTAATTGCTAAATCTCACATAACTTAATTCCTGACATTGTTACATTCTGCATTTTGTGCCCATTGCAGTCGCTTTTATGACCAAGTTGTTGTTAATATCTCCGTTAATCAAGCACCATTATTATGTCCTTCATTTCAAACATTTATCATCTCCATCATTTTCACGCATAGCATTGCCACACGTAGCATGTTTGCTTGATGGTGTCATTTATACATTCAATCTACAGTGCAACATTACACACTATGGACCATCATAGCTTTTTCCTCATTTAATTCTATGTACTTGCTGTAGAAATTAAATGGCTAAAAGTACAAAGACACATGGTTCTATGCATTAGAGAAAAGAGGTGCTTTTTTTTTTCTTGGTTACATTTCATGGCTTCTTAAATATGTAGAATATTAAAACTTAAAGTGATTGTTATTGATATGGTGGCTCATGCGATAAACAAATTGGCCTGGAAGGTTTTGTGTGTAGTGGTGTTGCACGCAGGGTGTGACACATGGAAATTTTTTAGTTTGTTTAACAAACAGGTTGAATAAGGGAAAGGAATCATTTTGGATGGTGTTTCAATGGTGTAATATATGCTGCTCACTCTTTGAAGTTGAGTTCATGCTTCTAGTTCAGTTCAGAAGTGTCTGAAAGGGATGCTTTTTTATGTTTTATCATTGTATGCCATGTTAATGTTGATACAAAATTATGGGTCCAATGCCTCTTCACCTTTAAATCAGTCTGTACATTTATAAATAAAGATACAAATATGAAATACCCCTCCTCAAATTGTATACAAAAGAAGATTTTTTTTTCCCATAGTAACTTTGGTGCTATCTATGAAATCAACTATATGCAACTGATGCAAGAGTAGCAAGAAAAAATGCTAAGCTTTTTCTTCAGGACCGAAAGCCCTTCTGTTGAGACATTTCCTTCATTTTTTATCTCCCAATGTTCAAAACTCCACCTGCTTTCCTTGACCTTTCAAAGCTTGCCATCCTACCCCTAGTCAGAACCACCATTCTAAGCCTTCGTTAACACTGTGCATCAGTATTTCTGCATCAACAGGTCAAATCGAACTCCTTTCCTATTGATAGCTGTTTTTCCATCCCTTCTGTTTTTTGCCAGGACTCCCTGGCCGGGTAGTCCTTGTCTTTTCTTTTCTTTTTTTTTTCTTTTTTTTTATCACCTCTTTTTTAAATACTATGTTGAAGTTGTTGTCTGAGTTTGCTTATTAGGAGTTTGCTTATTATGACTTGTTGTGCTCTGAGAAAGTTGTGCGTGTCCTTGTATTTGTGTAATGGCAAGAGAAACTTATAGAACATATTGTCAATTGCTGAGTGCACAAGATTCATGGATGATAGAGTCTGAACATCCAGATGTGCCATCTAACATTTTTTATGAACCACACATAGGAAATAACACGGTAGGAATAAGAGAGTAATACAATATTTTTTTGTTCATTTTCATTTATTTGTGGGATTAAGTGAGATGTGATTGGTCCACATTTTTCGTTGCTACCATGTTGCTCTCTATGTGTTGTTATTTAGTTTCTCTCTCTCTCTTGTTTTTTTTTTTTAGCTGTGGAGAGGGGTGTTGCTTGGTTTCATTACTGTTCCAAGTTGCACTTCAATTACATCCTCCCTTTATCAGCTTATTGTAATGTCTTTAGCTTCTTCATATGGAGTTGTGTGGTTTACATCTTTAGCTTTCATTGTCTGTTGTAGATCATGTGTATGCTTATCACCTGTTTATGGTTCCAATGATTTTGTCATCTTTGCAGGTCTTAAAGATACAACAGAGAATTCAATCCCTTCAGGCTGGAAAAGCCAAGGCATGAGTGTCTTTTGTAGGTGGGCTCACTTCTCTAGTTATAATGTTTCTCATCAGAGCATTTGATGTAGATACTTTTTGTTCCTTATTGTAACTACATGGTGTTATGTTTTGGTCATCATGGTATGTATGACTTGCATCAAAATTACCAGGGTACAAGTTTGCTTCTACATAAAAACTTGCAGAGAACAAACAGCGCAGGGTAAGGTTGTTAAAATTGCAATCTGGATCATTGGATCATATGACTTAAAATGATTTAATTTGCATACAAAATCACATTTTCATAGGACCAGCTAGGATTGTGCATAGGTTTGGGTTAGAATTGTTTCGGATTGTAAGTAGGATCATGGTTTGTAACTGCACTTTATTCTCTTTTCTTGGAAAATAGTTTTAAGCTTTTAATTTAATTACAAAGCATCTCATTCACTGTATCAAAAAGGAAAATCCCATTTCGGACTATTTAGTGTCATAATTAAACTAGAATCCAATTTATTACTTTTACTAAGTCAACGGTACTGATTGATCGGTAAGAAGTAATTAACAAATATTTATCAGGATGAAGAGAAAAAGAAAGTCATAAATTAGTACATGCATATGTATGAACGCAAAAAATCATTCAACAACATATGAGAGAATATAATACTAAGAAATGAATCAATTTTGATTGATTTTTTTACGCTTTATCCTGCCCTTTTTCAATTTTTAATTAGTCTAGTTCTGAAAAAGTGGTTTTACATGCTATTTGTTGTTTAATTTTTACTTTTTAAACAATAAAAGCTCCTTTTTTTTATATATATTTGAGCTACTGAAAAAATAATAATAATAAGATTGAAAAAAAGGTGGGATATAGGGTAGGATTGTTGGATTGATGCCTTCTGAGGATGCACACGTTTGCACCAAGTCGTTTCCATCCTGTAAGCATTTTTCATGTGGGGCTGTTTTATCACTTTGTCACTTTCGTTGGTGAAAGGTGACACTGATCTTCCCAGAAATCCTCCACTAATGCCAACAATAAACCATGTTGCCATCTGAATTCTGAAAGACTGCCTCCAAAAGCCAGTCATATTCCCAAAGTGATCGCAAATTCTAGCTTGCTGCAATCTTTCATTTGACACATGAGAAGATAGATATTGCTGATTTAACCCCCCACCCAACCGATGCCTTGTGTTGGCTGACAAGGCTACGCGTCTTTTACGGATTTTATGGGCACCCCAATGAGAGCAGATGGGGTCATCTGCATTCCAATGTGGGTGCAACTCTTGCTGTCATGGTGGTTCTTGAAGGTGTGTCTAATGTATGTATGCATCTATGTATACAGGCACACACATATGCAATAGATATATAGCTGCAGATAGGCTCTTACATCCACTCGATGCTTTGCGAACATGGAGAATATAGCCCTTTTAACGAACTCAAACATAATTCACATGGTTGTAGTTTTTGCTTTATATAAAATTCTGGGGGAGCTAGCCTAATTGATGAACGAATATACTTTCTAAAACAGGTTTATGGATTCAAATCACAGCAAGATGTTTCTTTATCAATTCTCTAGCTCCGATGAGCAGCACAATGCATACAAATTGACTCAAGACATTAGCTAACTGCATAATTAAAAAGGAAATCAGGAAAAGAGAACACAGAATTTTCTTTCATAACCTTCATCAGTGTCAAGGCCAATTGGCCAGTCAGCCAATACCGTATGGCTTTTTGCTAAAATGTACATTGGTCATATTTGGCCTTCGATTAATTAGTTGAGAATATGTGAGGTTGCTAAGTACTACCAATTGCTCTTTTCGTAATGTTCAATTTGGGGAAGCGAAAAAAAGAGAGAGAGCGAGAGCGAGAGAGAGAGAGAGAGAGAGAGAGAGGGAAATTTTAGTTTATTAATAAAAAAATTTATTAATTTCAATTGTCAATGATTGGTCCTGTGATTATATAAAAGGAAGGCACGGGAGTTTTCTTGCGTTAGTACAAACTTTCTGACGGTTTATTGATAAAAGCAGTTTGAAAAAAAAAAAAGAAAGAAAGAGGTAAAATATTAAAATTGAGAGGGGTCTGGATTATTTAGTTAAATATTGAAATAATAGTTGTCATGTCCTAATGGTAAATGATATTAAATTTTTTAAATTTTAGTTTCATGTTTTAAACCTTGATTTCGACAAATAAAAAAAATAGATTGTAATATGATGTAGGATTGGGAAACTCCCAACAGTTTCTCAGGAGATATTCTTCCGGCTCTCCAGTTTTAGTAATTTTGAAATATTAAACTTTAACCGAATACCTTGACGAGGGAATATTAACCTTCTTCCTTTTTCTTTTCTCTCTTTTTTTTTTTTTCTTTGATCTTATATGAAAAGAAACGAAGGAATATATTATATGAAACGAGAGATTATAATGAGGGAATATTAAACTTCTTCTTTTTTTTTTTTTGGGTCTTATATGAAAAGAAATGAGGGAATAATATATTATATGAAACGAGGGAATACTAGCCTTCTTTAAGAAGCATATATTATATGAAAGAAAAGGGTTTTGGACAAAAGAAGAAAATGGAGATAGTTACACATCTATGTTTTATAACGAGGGAATATTTTTCTTTTTTCTTTTTTTTTCTTTTTTTTTGGTTTTCTGTCACACCAGCAATTATGCCCTACTTTTAGGTTCCTAAGCTTTGAATTGGGAGAGAAGAAGAAAATGTGGATAATTACATAACTTTAAAGCCAGGGAATATATTGTCAATTGCCCAAAAGCATTGCAAAGTCAACATTATAATCAACCATGCCACGAGGATTTGTTTCTTTGTTCCCAATTTATAGATAAAAAAAAAAATATAATGACAGATGGTCGGGAGGGGGCATTAGGGAATAAAGAATAAAGGCAGGCGATCTGGGAGGTTATGGAGCTTTTCTTTTAAAGAGATATTTGCTGAGATCGGAGAGGCAATCATGAGTGGGAAAGATTTGCTAATCTTTAGAAAATTTTCACCTGCAAATTTATTGTTCTTTTGAATGGCTTGTGTTCCACTAGAGAGCATTGCCATTGTTGACAATTATCAATTCCTTGAGGAAATCAGCTTAAAAGTATTAGGCTTTTGCATAAGTGAGAGAAAGACAAAACGCATGTGCTAGGTGGTAGCCTAAAAGCTTTGAGTTGGGGGGGGGGGACATGATTAAGTGGCACTGAAGCAACACAACTAACCCACAGTCTGTGGTACTCGCAGATACTATCTGGCAATGCAAAAAATGTTCAGTTAAAAGTAAAAAAAAAAAAAAACAGATTAAATTCTATTGCAGAGATACGAGTAATGATTAGATAATGGACTATTTTCTGAGCAAATCAGATAAAAATGGGCCATAGGGATTCAAGTGCTTTGGCAAGAGTGATAACCCAAAATTTCATTTATTAATCAAGGGAGATTTTGACCCAAGGTCTGCCCACCTAATCAAATCCATGGGAGAGACATTGATATAACATGAAGAAATGCAGAACCTGAACCTATAGCTAACAGGTCACTTGGCAAAAACGAACTCTTATACAGTGCTCCAATTCTGTAGATTCAGTATAAAGTGCACTCAATTAGTAATCTGTTGGTTTCAAGTTTGAGCATCTCAAACTCAAACGTCCTAGTAATGTTCTTCAGTCACATCATCGCATGAACATTACTAAGCGTTAATGTTGTTTGCACGTATATTTACAATCAACAGTTATAATAACATCGATACACAATCAATCATAATTAATAATACAAATTATACATATATAACTAACAGTCAAAATAATGTCATTTTAGATGTGTGGATTTTATGTTAAGAAAATTCGCATTGCATTATGTAATGAAGCCCCTGCATAAATTTTCAGTGTCAATATACCGAAGCAGCTTTTGCAAGATATGAAAATCATGCATCTGCAGCAACCCGTAACGCAGCAGCAATTGCGGCAACCTTGTGAACGCCGCCGTGTTATTACTTACCTCTGGTGGTGCCGCGCCAGACGAAGCTGGTAGGTGTTGTCGATGCCAACTTGAAAACAAATGTGACCATGTGGTGCCATGGAAACAAAAATCTGAATCGGGATCTGAGGGATGTCCAAATGGACCACTATGGAAGAAGAGTTTGACACTTCCATTGAGAGTGACTACTCGACCGTCTTTAGTCCTTATCCAAAGATAATTGAGAATATGGGATTTGGTTTCCATTTTGTCATGTATCATACACATGTTTTTCTTCATGTTCGAAAAAACCCTTTAATAAAAGCATTGCGAATCACCGCATGAAGAAGTAACTTGTATCTTTTTAATATTAATCTAAATTTGAGTTTTGTTATTGTCTTTTTTTTTTTTAATATTAGGAATATATATTGCATGTCCAGTAATAAGTTTTAAATTCATTAATATTGAGATCATATATAAAAAAAATTATTTATATTTAATAATATTTAAATAATAAGTTATCTCTGTAAAAAAAAAAAAAAGTTGAATGGAACCTTAAATGATCAACATACCAAAATATTGGGACTCCATCTAGGAAAATGATTAAACACTAGTATTTATCATTAGCACCATGCTAATATTTGGCTCAAATCAAAATATTTACACGAGACATCACATGATGTCAGATCAATATCGATTACATGATAAGCTAGGCTGGTTGTATTGTTACTTGTTAATTGCCTCAGGGGTTCTCTTTTACCTTCTTTTATAATCGACAGAATTTAGAGTTAATAATAATAATAATAAAAGCCTTAATCTCAAATTTGTTATGAAAGAGGATATCAATATTATCTCTTGCTCTTCAATCTCAATCTACATCTAGGTGACAAAAGGATATCCTGAATTCTTTCGCCGCCCCATTTGGCCAAACAACTGCCAAATTAAGCATGTCTTAGCAAATTTTAAGGTTTGCATTGAGTCATTAGAATAGCCGAAAAAAGGTAGCCAGCCGTGCCCATTTGGGCACGTTGGCTAGAAGGATAAGCCGAACAACTGCAGCCCACTTACTCAATGTGTGGACCATGAAATGTCTCATCTCCTGAGGTGACTGAAATGGTGCAGGCAGCTGCCCATACACTCTACATTGGAACAAAATCCATCTTGCTAGGCATCCATTCATCAATCCTTAATAGAGAGCGATCATATCCTAAACTATCGTTGGGTGTACAAAAAAACAAAAAAAAAAATTAAAAGTTTGCTCGTTGCCATGTTCTGAGTCTCACTTAATGCGTTTGCACTGGCTGGCCAAGCACCAACTCGTGAATATATCTTTGATATCATTTGGACTATAGAGAACGTTCATGCCATCCCCAACTCGAAAATTGCAATCACACTGGTAAATTATCCATGAATTCCAGGTAGTATTAGACTTTTTTCGTCGAGTGAAAATGACTAAGCCAAGCGGCCTCTCAGACCCGTCTCCTAGGGGGGTCGTTCATTGCCCCTCTAGCCTGTGCTACAAACTTCACTGACTAATGTTGTCTTCCCTGCCTTTAGACTAGCCAGACCTAAATTCCTAGTAATTAGCCTGCTCATGTCACCATAAAAACTCACCATATCAAGTTGTCTTTCCCGAAACTATGAATAGTTGGAGCACCCGCCAACTCAAAGTAAGTCTCGCATATATATTGTGTCTCTTCATTTACGTTCTTTTCTTCCATTGATTAAGTATCGAAGCGTTACTGCTGGACCCAAGCCTGACCCTGAGTTGTTTACTCGTTTTCTAGGTGGCTCAACTCAACTTTCTAGCCCGGAACTTAATCATTGAGTACAAGTTAGAACGAGCCAATCGGGTGGGCGAAATAGCGCATGCAATATGACAAAAACGAACTAATTGATCCCCAAGGCAAAAATAACAGACTGAACGCTCAAATATTTCATCAATTGACATCATCCGCAGTTGATTTGGTTTCTTTTGAGGAAGGACCAACACGTACATGAAACAAGCCAGGATAGGGATCCAGATTTGGTCTACGTACGGGCCAAATGAAAATGTTTTATAGAATCTAGGCTTTTAATTCATTAAAAGACTAATAAGATCTGAGATATTGAGTGAGTTGGCTCCAATTCTCACATTCTGTGTAAAATACACTATTTATCACAAGATTTTATGACAATGTGCAGGGTCATTATCCGACTCCAATTTTTTTTTTTTTTTTTTTGAAATTGCTGAACTACTGTCGGGTTGAAATGTCACTCACTTCTCATTAAATGTTATTAAAACATTTTAATATGGTAGTGATGTGACGTACAACGTGTACAACTACGTGACTCTTGTCATGGAAAAATGTATTTTTCAACGTTTGCCTCTACGTACCGAAAAGGAAAACATCCAACGCGTAGTTCCTTTGTCTCTATGGTGTTTTTTTTTTTTTTTTTGACACAGATGATGGGATAAGACAAGACACGAGGAAATATAAGGTAAGTAGAACACTGAAAAATATTTTTCTCATTTCGACTAATAGGCGTATTAGTGTAATAAATGTGAAATATTTGTACGAGAAGAAAAATACTTGAAAACCTATGTTTTACCGCATAAGGTGATAGTGTGGTAATATGATGTGCCTCCACCAACATTTTGAAAATTTAAGAATCAAAGGGTTCAATGCCAAATTTAAATGGATTGGAACACGTAGCAAGACAAAAATCATGTATTTTTTTATCATCCCCGCATGCAAACATGACCATATAAGTCTATTAAAACGTGGAACGGTGTTCCCCCCCCCCCCCCAAAAAAAAATTCTATAGGAATCTCTAGAAGTTGTGGAAGAACCTGTCTTGCACGGTTGTGGTTCTTCGATGGAAAACTTGTACATTCGATGTTACAATAGGTTACATTATTCTCATGAGGTTCTACATCATGAAAAGCCACGTTTGTTGAACATCCATTGTTTCTGAACACCTTGTTATTAACGTAATTAAGATTCAAACCTTGATTACCGACGAACTTAACAAGATGACTACCAATGGCACTTATTATTTCAATATCAAGTCGTTTATCTTCCGAACATTTTCGATAAGATACTTTGTTTCTTATCTTTTCAAAAAAAAAAATTGATCATGAAAATTTATAATACGTCTCTATCTCAAACGTACCCCACCAAAAATTAGGCTCCGAATCTTAATTTATAATACGTTTTCAATTACAACAATGAATATCATGGCTGAAGTGTTAAGGACAAGAAGTAGCAGAGATTCCTATATATGATTGGAAAGCAACTTGTTATGCACAAAAATGGAAAATTTATTACCCAAGTCTCTGGGCGCACGAAAGTAAATGAAAATTTGTTCTTATTTGAAGAAAAAACACACAAAAAAAACATTAAAGTTAATTTAAAAGCAGAATCAAACTTTTTTTTCCCGGATGACTCTGCTAGTTCATTTCTGTTTTGAAGTGTGCAAGTGTCCAACAAAATGACTATCGCAAACCGGTGCCTATGATTGGAAGATGTCCTTTATGTCCCTAAGATGGAAAGAATCCAACCTTTGTGTGGTAAAGAGTGCAAACTTTGATATATCAAACATTACTACAAGTAATTGAGCATGTTTGCTAGCAGAACCCAATTGGTTTCCCTTCATTAAAAAAAGAAAAAAAAAACAAAAAGCCAATTGATGTTGTCTTACAATCTATGCATTTCAATCTCTTCCACTTAGGGTGATTGGAATCAAGTAGATGAATCATATTTCATTATTCTATTATATTATGATCTAAATTTAGTGCAATTTGCATCATGTAAATAATTTTTTTAATCATTACTGTGTTTTACTATGAGCTAAATTTTAGTTAATCTTTATAAAGAAGTAATTTTTTTTACATAAATAGTATGACATGGATAATTTGTTTTTGATTATACCAAGAAGTGCAACAATAGTAAATGTAAATCCATCTATGATATCATCTAACCATAATAATTCTCTTTTTTTTTTTTTTTAAAAGCCAAAAGTTGGTTAATTAATGCAAATTTTGTTGATATAATAAATGGACCACATAATGAACACGTCTGGAAACGTAGGGTAAAATTCCCCATGGATCGATCAAAATCATTTATTGGGACCACTGCCTGCATATTTAGCCAACGCTTATTCAATAATCACGATAACTTTCTTCTTCTTCTTCTTCTTCTTCTTCTTCTTCTTCTTTTATTTTTTTTCCTCCTCTCATTTCATTTGTCTTTTTCCTTCTTCTCTTTCTCATTTAGCTGCAGAAAATCCTGGAGAAAAGCCGTGATAAACTGTTGGCGTTAATGCACAAAGTGACAATCACGAGAACTTGGGTGTGTTCAACTTTGTAGGAAAGCTTTTCTTTTTTGTTTTCACAACTAGGAACGAAAAAGTTGATACAAGAAATCTCTCAGTCATACTCTAAACTAAGCGCACGATCTCTATTGTCATGATTCTTAACGAATGCCCATAAAGTTAAAATATGAGATTATGTGTTTATTTATGTAATCTTAAATTTATTTTTATCACTAAATTTATGAATCGTTACGAATAGTAAATCCTTTCCCTTCTGAAATCTTCCGCTCGCAATTTTGATTCAGATCACCAGGAATGATCTTCCAGAATTCTTTCAATGTAAAGCATTGATTTATTTCTTTTTTTCTGGGGGGGGGGGTTTTAACATGGTTCTGTAATTAGCACAGTTCTCTAAACGCCAAACATTATGGGATGGTTGACTTGTACAAGTAAGAATGTGCATTTTCGCGGGGCCCATTCCTCTCTACTGCGGCCAGCAACCCTCGTGAAGTTTCAGCGGCTAAAGGTGTTAAATTAAATATCAATCCATCATCTCCACGGAAAGAATCTTCAAGGGATGCCCATGGCCTTTTGTCTGCATGGGTCCCTTTAATTTCTTTTCACATGTTAAATGGATGGCAGCTTTCCCCCGGGTAGAAGTGTACAGCCTCCACGATGAACCGGACATCTCCATTTTCCGGGAACAATTTTGGCACTTTCTTTTTTCCCGACTAATTCTCCGGGAAATTCTCTGATAATTTAGTTTTTGACAAAAACAAAAAAAAAAACTTCTTATTGCTTGTACCATTGTCATTTAGATTAGTTTCAAAGTGAAGCTTCAACAAATCACGAAATAATTAGGGCCATTAAGATATATATTCACGAAACTAAATTTTGTGACTGCTAGGGTTTCGTGAGTAAAAATTTCTGGGGGTAACGGTACAACAAGATTTTCAAGCACACATGGCAAAGTTTCATTTGCTATATCCATAGCTACCACATTGGGTGGACCAGATTGGTCCGAGATTCTTCCAATATAACGTGTACAAAAACAACATGAACTGTCCGGGGCCATATGAAACCTGAAAGTTCCATTAAAAAGAATCTACTGGCCATGATCTAATGTGCGTAACAGCATGAACTATCGGACCGTACCGAACGTGGAAGTTCAAATACTACAAATTCTTTGGAAGGTAAGTAATACAAGTACGAAAGTCTAATGTGCACGCATCGTAAGGACATCAATAACCAATGAGAAGTGGGTGAAATCCATGTGGGGATAAAGTGTCGGCTGGCAGAAATTGGTTCAAAACCACAAAGAAAGGGAAGGAGTGAGGGAAAGCGAGAAACGTTTTCCACACATATGGTCCTGAATGAGTTGCACAGAAAAACAACCTGCTAAAGTTAGTTAGGCTTTTAGGAGGAGGAAACAAGAATGAGCTAAAAATTGGTCTTGTTGGAGGGGTATCGTAATGTTAAACAGCATGAAATTGCACCCTTCAAAATATAATGATTTGATCTAATTTATAATATCTATGAGTCCCACCATCAATTAGCTTAAAATTTTTAATTGATTGATCTCTGATATGACATTGGAATCTGATTACTACATCATCTACATTCTTCACCATGTGATTCGGTACTTTCCATATATTCTGTTTAATTGGTTAAATCTAGTGCTAGGAGGGCCGATTACTTGAGCTGAGTTATAATTGCTGTGGTTTTCACCACTTGCTAGCTTTGAACATTTGGGTGAGCATAAAGTTATGAAGCGTCCACAAAATGCTGCAACTGGTCCACCCGGCATCCACAATTTAGGTCCCCTCGGCATAAACGAAGGCCTCTGGTTGAATTCTGGAATCTGAAATGAAAACACCAACATATTTTTACCATCTGTCCTTGCACGATATTGTCTATATATGATTCATACATGCCCCACAATTGTTGATCATGGACCTTCCACCACAACACCGGCGGCAGCATCGTTACCATTGTTTTTTCTATCTCCTGTTGTTTCAATCACCCTCTCAATCTCACAGAATTCACCACTGCAGTAGCATTACAGCAAGCCTTATGTCTGCCATTTTTACTGCTTTCCTACTTTGCTTCTTTGCATCCTCTGCCGGTTCTCTCTGTCTTCCTTCTTTGTTTAACTTTCTTGTTCGAACAGGAAAGAAAGTTCACCCATCACCTTTCTGACTGCTTTCTAGTCCATTCTTTAGTGATGCGCTAATTGCTTAAGCTTCCTGCAGAATCATGTCAGACACGTCAGTGGTACTCGGAAAAAAGCAATAAAAAGGAACCTTGACCCGTGCCACCACTCACAAGCATCAATATATAAATAAACGTACTTTGACAAGAGCATCAGGCATCAGGCATTCAGACTCCTCCAAAATGTCACGCTCCTATGCCAGAAACTTCTTCCGACGTTTCTGCATTGATGATGTTCTGCCCCAAAGTGACTTCTTTTCTAGTGATCTCCTCATACCATCCCTTGGAGCCAGAATAAACCAGACAACCAAACTTCGAAGATACATAATCTCCCCCTACAATCCGCACTATAGGTGATCATGATAGCCATAGTTTTACTCCAACCATAGTTTGTCTATCTCGTTCTATATTATTGTTGCTCCTTCTCATGTCATACTTCTTACAGGGCTTGGGAGATGTGGCTGATTGTTCTAGTCATTTACTCTGCTTGGATAGCTCCATTTGAGTTTGCATTCATAACTTACAAGAAAGACGCACTTTTCATCATTGACAACATTGTCAACGGTTTCTTTGCCATTGACATTGCTCTCACCTTCTTTATTGCCTATCTTAATAGGCAATCTTATCTTCTTGTTGATAATCCAAAGAAAATAACAATCAGGTTAATACCTTTTTTTTAATGCATCATTTCACAAGGATTTTGTTACTCTTATTATTATTATTATTATTTTATAATTTTCTTTCCAAGTTGATTAGTATGTGGCTTGCAGGTACTTATCTACCTGGTTTATTTTTGACGTCTGTTCAACAGCACCATTTCAACCCATCATTCTCCTCTTCACTGATAACAGCAGTGAACTAGGCTTGAAAGCACTCAGTATGCTCAGACTCTGGCGTCTCAGACGAGTCAGCTCCCTGTTTGCAAGGTGCACAACAAAATTCTAACCTATTCTTTTCATCTGAATTAATTCCTATTATCTCGGAAGGCTCATTTAATGTTAGCCAAATAATAACCTTCAGACTGGAGAAGGACATTCGGTTCAACTATTTCTGGATGCGGTGCACCAAACTTATTTCTGTAAGTCATTAAAAAACTTCTCACTTGTCTCCTCGGTAAGTGATTTATGAACTGAAAATGCTCTCCTGATGTTTTCAGGTAACCCTGTTCGCAGTACACTGTGCTGGATGCTTCATCTATCTGATTGCAGATAGATACCCTGATCCCCAAAAAACCTGGATTGGTGCGGTCAACCCAAATTTTAAAGAAGATGGCCTTTGGAACAGATATATAACTGCAATGTACTGGGCCATCACCACACTAACTACAACTGGTTACGGGGACTTCCATGCAGAGAATCCAAGGGAGATGATATTTGATATCTTCTACATGCTGTTCAACTTGGGATTGACATCTTACATTATAGGAAACATGACAAATCTTGTAGTTCACTGGACCAGCCGCACTAGGAATTTTGTAAGTTCTCCTTCACTTGTTGGCTCATATGTCAAGTCCCAGGAAAAAGTAATACTCGAAAACTTGACCGTCCAGGCAGAGGACATATGCCCTGCTAACTCCCTTCCCCCCATCGGGAGTCCAATCTTATGTGAGAAACTTAGAAGAAAAAGGACAACTAGAGGACTGCTTAGAATCTATTTACCCGCAATTTCAAATCACAAATCCTATATAACTTCATATTCTATGTGATTCATTGAAGCATTTCAAGTATCTGCTTTGATGCGAAGATAAATTCTGCTTCTGATTTTTAGAGGGATACGGTCAGATCTGCTACAGAATTTGCTGCGCGAAATCATTTGCCTCCTCGCATACAGGATCAAATGTTGTCACACATATGCCTGAAGTTTAAGACAGAAGGGCTGAAGCAGCACGAGACATTGAATGGACTGCCAAAAGCCATTCGATCGAGCATTGCATACAATCTCTTCTACCCCATTGTCCAAAAAGCCTATCTTTTCCAAGGGGTTTCTCATGACTTTCTTTTCCAATTGGTAATATTCTACACTTTTCATATGGACCTGTCTCATTTTTGTCCTCGCCTCTTTTATCATTTCTGCCTATTGCAAACAATAAAATAGCAAACTCGGTGTTATATTCACCCGATTCACAATATAACGCAATTTTTGAACATTCATAAAAGGTTTCAGAAATGGAAGCCGAATATTTCCCACCCAGAGAGGATGTAGTTCTGCAGAATGAAGCTCCGACAGATGTTTACATTCTGGTCTCTGGAATGGCGGTAAGTAAGCCTATTTTCTTCTCTCAAAACAATCTAAGTTTCTTAGAAGTGGCTTCCATTAGCATTAGCTTAAGAACCATTACTTGTTGCAGGATCTGCTATGTCATGTTGATGGACATGACCAGGTAAAATGCCGAACCTTTTCGAAGTCGTAAAATCCCTGCAGAATGAGTGAGGTAAACCATAATTGACATTCTCACATGAAACATACAGGTCATTGGCAAGACATTTGCAGGGGATATATTTGGAGAGATTGGAGTTCTATGTTGCAAGCCACAACCTTTCACAGTCCACACCAATGAGCTTTCTCAGTTGTTAAGGTTAAACAGAACTTCACTCATGAACACCATGCAGGCAAATATGGATGATGGGCACACTATAATGAATAACCTTTTCATGGTACACAACATCATAAAGCACCTTAAGTGGTAAATATTTCATTGTCCTTTCTTTTAATGTAGTGGATGCCGACATTGTGTGCCATACGTATTTACAGAAACTGCATGCACAAGGTAGCGTGGGCTCTGAGGGCCAGATGACTGATCCAGGATTTATCCTCAGTGAGTGGCTTAACAGAGGACCAAAAGAAGAATGGTATTCCAGGGATAGAAGTGAAGACTACTCGCGTGGAAATCCATTGCATGAAGTGAGAGATGCAAGTTTCCAAGGATCAGAGTCTACAGGAAAAATTGAGGTGGAGAGACATTACAATTATGCTAGGAATGCGGTGGAGGTAAATTCAGCTGTTGAAAATAGGCAAACAGCTCTCCATGCTGCTGTTTGCAGAAGGCATGTTGGAAAGGCCAAGTTTCTGCTACAGGGAGAGGCAGATACGAACAAACCAGATGCCAGAGGTCAGACTACAAAAGCACTAGCAGAACAGCATGAAAATAAAGGCACATATGATCTCTTACAGAGTTATGAAAACAGAAGGTTGCCGGATGAACATAGAATAGATTTTCTTGGAACAGAAACCATAGATGACAACAGCAATAGTAAGGGCAAATGCAAAGAAATCCATGGGGCGACTTTTCACAATTTCCATGCAAAAACCATACCTGCATTCTCCAGCCCATCGATTCCCAACAAAGCAAAAAACTTTACGATGAAAAGAGTTACCATTCATACGGAGCTGCAAGGCAAAGGAACATCACAAAGACAGCCTGCGAAGTTAATCATCCTACCTGACTCCATAGAAGAGCTGCTCAGAATTGCCAGTAAGCACCGCTTCACCTCCATAGAATATCTGAACGTAAACCTGAATATTAGGCCAAGTCATATAATTATCAGAAATGGTACAAGAAAAGGAGGCAACTGAAGCCAAATGAAAAAGACTGCTTGAACCTGCTCAAAACAAAATAATGATAATAATAATAATAAGAAGAAGAAGAAGAAGAAAGAAAATGACTGCTTGAGCATCCAATAAGTATCCGTTAGCTTATGAAAGAGTCTTCATTCTCTTAGCTACATACAATTAGTCTTGCAACATTGCAGGTGAAAAGTTTGGAGATTACAAGTTTACAAGAATCTTCAATGATGAGAATGCAGAAATAGATGACATAGGTGTTATTCGAGATGGTGATCATCTATTTCTCCTCCAAAATGAAACTGAAAACATTTACATTGCAACGTGACATAAGAAGCACTCAGTGGCTAATGTGCACCATGCAGACAAATTGTAAGTTTTGAGCTAATGTACAATGAAACTCGACAAAAGATAGAATTCATATCTGTTGACGGAATGAGCCTCCAAATACAATCATGAGGGAAAATTGAACAAGCCAATCACAAATTGTGTCACTTTTCTCCACTAATTTTTGGGTAAAACCCCAACTATCTATGGAGAACTTTGGCAAAACCAGTTGCATCTAACAATCAAGTAATAATCTGGTGGGCCATTAGATTAGTTACCAAACTAGCCCTTTCATTCTGTATACACTGGAGTGGAGAATAGATTAAAAACTACTGCTTGCACGTAAAGAAGAAGTCTGGTCACTGAAAACTTCCTTGATTATCACTGCCTCTTCCACCGACCAACACGCAATAGCGTATTCCTGTATTTTGGAAGGGATTTGAAATCATCTCCTCCACGAACACAAGCTTGTGTATATTTTTTCTCCCTATAAAAGTTCATGAGGAAAACTCAGAAACCATGATGTTCTTTTAATAGGAAAAGGATGAGCTTTGGCATTAAAGACAAACTTCAATGTCTTCCCTGAAAAGGATGTTCCCATCTTGTCTCCTCCCTGAGCAGGAGGAAATATTGACACCATCTAAAGAACTATATCTACCAGACAACCTTCGTATGCTTCTCAAATGCTTCAAAGATCTGCCAACCCCATTCATCGATATTTACAATGCAGAATTTCTAGTTGAATAACTCAAGAATAAGGAAACTTTAATAAGTTACAGTAGTCTTGACAAATATTTGTATAATGACACATAATTTAAAATGTGTATTTATATAATGACAAATATTTAAATTTATCTATACAATATAATATAATTTTTATTATAATTATACTTTTCTCGTAATTTAAATTAAGTAAGTAAGTTACAGTAGCAAATATCCATACCAGTGAAATTTAACTAGAGATAAAAGGCAAACAAGCGTTCGAACAATCCCAGTTGTCCACTTCTTTGCACAGTCGTATGCTGCCGTTTTAGATTATTTGAATCTAATAACACCATTTCCTAATTGAGTTTTATAACGGAGATGGGTTAAATATATCAAGACGAGTCCATTGGTTACAATTACACGCTTTTTTTAATATATTAATTAATTATAATTAACAATTGTAATAAATTTAAGTCTAATCTCATGTCAATTTTATAAATTTTGTAATTTTTTTTACTAATTTTTTATTTTTAACTTTTAAGTTAAGTAGTGGGGCTAAATGAAGCATGAATTACCATCGTCGTTTAATTGTGATTGAAATGATCCCAATTTTGATGCAAATCCAACGGATTAAGACCTCTCCGAATTACTGACAAACCAACACAGCCTACCTAAGGAGCCAACTGGTAGCTGACACACTATGGCATTTTAATGATCGAACCGAGAAGGCAAATTGGCGAGAGATGGAGAATATACGACCAACAGATCGGAAAATGCGATAGGCATAGTTATTCTTTGTGATCTGAAGGCCCTCGCGCAAGTGGATTTTCAAAAGCAGTCGTGATGACAGACAGGGTCATCCTATTAACTGGGAACTGGGATTTGTCTGAAAATAATTTATCGGAAAACAAAAGGGCCGGTTAGCCCTGATATGGTGATGGCCGAACTCCAGACAATGACTTCAGGGAAACAACTGGGAATTGGGTATGGTGGGACATTTTTAGGCCTCATATAGCACCAATTCAATTTGGGCTTTCTGCAAGGAATCCATGTTAGCAACAGCAGCAACGAAAACCCAACCACGCACCACGGGGAGGCAAAACCTTGTCCACAACCATTTGATCTTTTCTCACAAACAGCAAATGTTCATGATCGATAAAGAGAAACCCTTTGGGATTATAGCAACACTCGTTAATCTCATTGCTCTAGCTCTCCGAGCTTCCCACCTTTCTCTAACCTTCTTTCATTTTAGTACAAATTGATGCCCCATAGCCATAGCCCATGCTCCAAGTTGTCATGGGTCCTTTCCTTATCCTTCTCGTTCCCATGGAATCCAACCCATGCTTCCCTCAAAAGAACCTACGCCGACTAGACATCGAGCGCTAACTATTACTCAATACATGGCATTATTATTATTATTATTATTATTAATGTGAAAAACATAGGCATTGTGGATTGGGAAGCTAACCATTACTACTCCCAATCTCTTTCACGAAACTGAAAGTTTGGTACTTGTAAGCATTTCCCATTTGGGTAGTAGCCCTACACATTGAACTGGCAATAAAAGGAGCAAAAATAAAGAAATGAATAAATAACACCAGAGAGAGAGAGAGAGAGAGAAAAGAAGATAAAATATAGCATAATCCAATATGACAAATGCCATTAACCATAGAGGAAGACAAACTAAAATCACATTATTCAGACCATATATTGGCACCAAAAAACCCACCTTAAACCCTCGAACCTTTCCCAAAAGTCTCGAAATTTAAAACAATTCAATCCATCCACAAAAACCCAATAAATTAAAACCCTTTTTTACTTCTTCTCCTCCTCCTGAAGCTCAAACGCCGACACGGGAAACGACCTGGAAAGCCCCGTCGTATTGGCGAACCTTATTTTCCCCACATCCGACCCATCGACGAAAATGTCGGAAATTGTGACCCATACCAGAAGCTCCTTGCTCTTGACTCCGGTGACCCTCCGCATCCGCCGCTGCTCCACGAACGCCGTCACCTCTCTCTCGTACGACACCAGCTTCCCCACCGACCGGAACCGGTGATCCTTCCTGTTCTTCTGCTTGAGCCACACGAACCCGGTGGCCCGGTTGTAGCCCACCTCCTCGATGTCGTTCAGCGGGAGAAGGCCCTTGGGAAGCTCGATTTCTGCGAGCAGGTCGATGGACTTTTGCTTCCCGAGGGCGTCGCCGGCGTATATCTCCGCCCCCTCGCGGTGGTTCTCGATCAGTTGCTGAGAAGCCATTCCCTTTTATTTCAGTTCGCGCGGAAGGTAGAGGGAAACCTACGCAGCATCTTCGCCGTTTTATAGGGGCAGCAGCGCGGAGGGCGAAAGGGATCAATTTCAAGAATGTGAAATGACGAAAATGGGAATCATTTCATTGTGTGGGGGCCCCTTCATTTTGGGAAATGTACATGGGTAGTGTGTGGAATTTGGCAAGCTGTTTTTTTGGGGGAGGGGGGGTGGAATTGAAATTTGGAGGGGAAAGTGAATGAAATTTGGAGAGGCTTGGCTTGGTGGGGAGATGAGTTGTCTGTTGCGGTTACAGAATTGCCCTTGGGAAATGCTAATTAAAATTCCTTTAATTGAGCAATGATATCTCATTAAATTAGTGCATTAATTCTCACATGAATTAAAATGATTCTAGGTCCATTACTTTCCTTTTGGATGAATATTGTGCATGTGATTGCATTCTTTGATTACCTAAGGTAATCGTAAGTCTCAAGAGAAGAAAGAATTAGACAAATGACCCCTCAGCGAAGACAGAACTCAAATTGAACACCTGCAACTTTCAACGCACATGCCGTTTACAACTCAAAATTTTACAGTGTCTCAGGTCTAGAAAGCAACTGGCTAGCCGGCAGTGACGCAAATATAATGTATTTTACATGTCTAGACAGAAATAAATTGTATCGGCAGAGTTTTCTAATGAAATATTGGGAAGAGGCTTTACCTGGACGGGTCAATGGGGTGATCAAGAAGGCCCATGGCCTAGGCTGGGTGGGGCTGGTGAGTCTGTGCCGGATGGGACGACGGTGCTCATTCTCTCTGTCTGCACTGAAATGGGGGACCGAAAGAGGTGGCTTTGGTGGAAGTGGAAAGTCCTGCATCTTATATTTTTAATTTCTATTTGAAAACTTATAATTCAATTTGTTTCATCTTTTAGTGATCATGAGATGAAGATTGTTAGGGGAATCCAATCTATAATGATTTTCCTTTTAATTTATTGAAAATTCTATTAAACTATAAATTATAATGAAAGTAATTATTTTCATTCTTATAAATTCTACCCTTAATTTAGAATGTAAGATTTTAAGAATGAAAATCTAAATTTTTATCACTAAAATTGCCTTATTTCCATTTCTAAGTTTTTTTTTTTTTTTTTTTAATAAATCATCTCCGAGTGAAACAAATTGGGCTCTTGGACCCGAAACTTGGGTTCACAGAGACACCCGGTTGGTTAGATGCATCAACAAAAGCCCAATCACTTGCTGATGATTGGTCCAACAGTCTTGCCCCACATCAGCCCATATTACTCAAAAAGATAAAATAAAAATAAATAAATAAAGGGGAAAAAAAAAAAAGAGCAACTAATTTTAGTCACCATAATCCTGCCATCTAGTCATAAACTATAAAAATTTAAAGTTTAACTATTAATTAATTATAATTTTACATAATTTCTTCAAAATCAATAAAAATATTGTTTAAAAAAACTTGAACCTAAGTAAATAAGAGGCAAAATACACTAAATTATTATTATTATTATTATTATTATTATTATTATTAAACTTTTGCATCGAATGACAAATATAACAAATTATTTGTGTCATCATTTAGGTAAACTTAGCTGTCTAAAAGGATTGCTGGCCACCCCAGAAGCCCTTTCAAGGAGTTTAACAGACCTTGAGAGGCCTAAAAGAGAAAATATGATATGTTCCTTTATACAAAAAGTTAAGAAAGGTTAAAAAGCTTAAGTGGAGTATATGAAGATCGTCAAGCCTTCTACCATGGGCGCAGCAGCACACGGCTAAATGAAACTATGCTTGGGTGAAATATCCCAGAACATTACATTTCATATCCCAGAACATTACATTTCAATTCACACATGCACACACAATGTAGAGAGATCAAGGGATCAAAAGATCAAAGATCTCCAACCCCAACTCGTTAGAATGGAAATTGACAGTAAACTTTTATTCCACCCCCCCCCCAACCTAACCTCTTTTATGAAATTTGGACTTTTGACTCCTTTTAGGGTGTTTTCTCCATCATCGGCGTGCTCTCCCCATCTCTTTCTCCATTAACCTTTTCGCTCCATCGCGTGGCATTTCAAACCTTAAAGTTGAAACTACGTGTCGGCAAAAGTTAGCAGCGGGCCACTCCACCTACCTCGCTCCACTCCTTGCCGAGGCACGTCGGCCCTTGCAAGTACATCAAATAAGTCAGCCTGACTTAGACCCAACCCGGGTAATTACTCAAAAGTGTAATTGTACAAAAAATTTTCAAACCATGGAATTAAGTTGATGTAGTTTTTTACTTTTTTTTAAATTGTTCTTATGATGTGTTTGTGAAGTGATACTTTGTGCTCTAAAAATTCATACCAAAACAAAAAACAAAAAATTTAAGCTAATTACTGAAACGAGCACATCTCCATCTTGTGGGGCTAATGTTCATTTTTAAAATCAGGTTGTAAGAGATGAACTTAGCGATGTTAGTAACTTTACCCAGTCAGAAAAAGTAAGACATGTAAGAATTATATTGATATACTATTATTTAATACTTTAGCAGGCAATAAGCTAGTTATTACTTATATATATACATATTAGATATTTCATTAATATAATTTATTAATAAATATATTTTTTATTTGAATATCGTTTATATACATAATATGATTATGAATAAATTTTAAAAATAAAATTTGTAAAAATAATTATGCTTTGTAAAAGTCATAACTATTTGCATCAAAGTATTATTTTCAAATATTTTAAATTGATGTGCTATTAAAATTGAACGATAATAGAGTTTGGAGACTAGCACGTATATTCTTTCACTCTTAAAAAGGAATGTAATCAATTTTATAAACTAAAATATTAAGATATTTTAATAAATATGGATGTGCTTGGTAAATGAATAAATTCACTAAATTGATCCGTTATAATAAATTTCAAATGCAACATTACTTTCATATTTATAGAATTACTTATGTTATAGTAATATAAGTCATTTTCAGATTTAAGATAATCAAAGTGTCTTATACAGAAATGATTATACTTTAATTTAATTTTTAATTATTTTAATTAAGAATCATTTGTGAGGATTTGCATGTGACATGAATTATATAAAGATAAGAGAGTAATTTATAAACAAATCAATACTCTCAAATAATCCTAGAAAGATACTCTATAGGTTCTCAATACATATTGATTTAGGAACAGTGATTTTATTTTATAATCGGATTTAATGAATAATTTAATGTTTTTACAAATCAGTTTTAAAGTCTTTGCTTTCACAAGAAACGATTCTTGCAATCTTTACCAGGTACGTCTTACCGAAACATATGTGTATCCATGGAGCTAAATACTCAAACAATAAATGAGGAGGGCTTCAGTGCTCGGTTGGAAATATCAGATGACAGCGAAGATATAAGGCCACTTTGCTTCCAAGTCCATAGATTATGGTGAACTGTTCCACTACCAGTGTTCAAACAGGTCATTAGGACACATCCGTACGTCCACTTCATTGACAGCCACTCTTCTGACATGCAATGAATGTTTGTAAAGTATTGGCTACCAAAAAGCACTTAAAAAAAAAAAACAAAAAAGAGCTGTTTTAGTAGTACCATCTCCTCACTACCTCCATGCCCAACTTGTACTGCGATTCCCTAAACTTGAAGACCCTTATCCAGAATTCCCAAATTGTCAAATGTCACCCCTTTAAAATGGGCAACAATAATTTGAGTAATTATAAGTCCAGGAATATTCTAATACTCCAATTTGATATTTATTGCTGCAGAGAAAAGGGCAGGATTGGGGTAGGGATGAAGGGGGAAGTTTGGGGGCTGTCAATGTTGAGTTGGGTTGGGGCCTCGGGATGATGGTTTTTCGCTTGTGACAAGTGGAAGCTAGGTGGCTCCCTGCAAGTTGGCTGGCTAGTGGCTCACCCCTGCAAATATGCGAGAGCTTGACAAGCATTACCGAAATAGGATGCACAGTCAAAATAAACGACCGAATCATTTGAGCTTTGAATTTTGGGTATTGGAGCCGTGTTGGGGTTTAAAATTTTTGTATGATATTTGTAGGTTTGAACTATACTGTGTGCTCTGAGCTATCGCGCCTGATCGTTACGTCAAACCCCGTACGAAAAGATGAGATTGAGAGGTAGATTTTGATGCGGAAAAGCTTGCAATCTAAATTAGATTCACACATTGCCTTGTAAAGGCTCTGAATTACATATATATTTGTCTTTCACTGAATAAATTGCTATAAAAATTATAAATACATATTGAATATTTATAATAGTTTAATATAAATTTATATTTAAACTAAGTCAAAGTTATGAATGTTTATACTATAAAAAATTATATATATTTCTTTTTTGAAAAAAAAAAAAGAAAAAAAGGTTAGCAAATTCGTCTTCTCCTTGATATCTAGAAACCTACGAGTCTTATCTTTACCATATATAATTAGTCAATCTGCTTTTGCTGACTACTAGAAAGTTTGATACATTCGTGGTGAACAAGGAGGAAAAAAAAAATATCCATACTGTGTGCTGCTTGTTGAAAAAAGGAGATCCGTATATAGGGGTCACTTTCTCCTTGACTTGAAGAATTTGTGTAATTGCAATTCAAAAGTTTCACCATCCTATCATCCGTGGCCAAAAGCATATATAAATAGAGAATTTGGTTAGATACGCATCAGAAAGAGAATTGAATAAGGAGATCCATATCTATTGAAAGCTACCATTTACCTGCATACAACGTCTTATCCAACCACCTACGATTAGACTCTTTTTTTTCTTTTCTCTTTTTTCTTTTCTTTTAAGATAGTACAACGTTTTACTCCCTTAAATTTTGGCCTCAGTCACACTCTCCGAAGTCTAAAATTTCAGATTTTACATTGGATTCTTACATTTTATTTTAGTCGCAATATAACCATCTTTTTTGGAATTTCTCAACATTGTCATATCATGTAATCTGATGCAGATAGTGTTTTGACTGTCTGTCGAAGCATATATAGAGCCCTTTTATTTTATTTTATTTTATTTTTTGTTAATTAGTTTGGATTTGAATTCGAGTCTTCAAGGTGACTCTAGTATTAAAATAATAGGTTAAAATCAAAATAAACGAACTAGGCAAGAAGTTGATAACTATTCTACCTATTGTGGCACGCCTAAGCTCATTTTTCATAATGGAACGTTAAAACCCCTTGCTCAATGCACATTGGTTAAAAATATGCCATTGGTTCCAATGTTTATAGGACTCAAGTTCACGATTGTCGGCACGACACTTAGAAATTTAAGCTCTTTTTTGTCATGTTGGTTAGGATTGAAACTCAGGACTTGAAGCCCATCCTAGATACAATTTCAGTAAGATTCAGTATTATTCTATATCTAGTTATGATGTCTAAGGAGATATCTGTTGATTGCAAACTCAATTTACTAGATGGGAAGGAAGAGATACAAATAAGATGCGTGATTAATCCATAGTCCCATTAATCGGCAGACGAACAAATTAAAAAACATAACCACCGATTAAATCTACGTGGAATGCTCAAAAAACATCTTTCTCTTTGGAATACCAAAAACTAATTTAAAACAAAAAAAAAAAACACAAAAAAGATGAAAGTATTTTGCATTCCAGGCCATTACTGTCCAATCAAGAACTCGTGTCCAATCACAACTCAAGAGTTTGGCCACAAAGCGCTCTCTGGAATGAGCTGCTTGCCAAAGGTGACATCGATCGAGCCCTGCCCACGACTCGCTGGTGTAGTTAGAGCTCTGAGGTGGCTTTTTACGTCATTGCACTTTCAACAATGATGCAGTCCAGGGCGGCGAAAGTACTAGGAACTTACGTGAACTTCAATCCTTAAAATGAGCTGGTTGCCAATGGTGACATGGAGCCCCACGACACTCATTGGGATAAGTGGAGCTTCTGTGGTGCCTTTTTATCTCATTATGTATGTCATTGCACTTCCAACTGTTGATGTTTTTAAGGGTGGTTAAAGTGCTAGGGGACTCGTAGGAACCTCATATCCTCTCTCTCTCTCTCTCTCTCTCTCTCTCTCTCTCTCTCTCTCTCTTTTTTCTTTTTTGGAAATGGCAATTTATCGTCTAAAATGTAGAAACTTCAATCTTAAGCAATGATATGGAAGATTGTTGATCGATGAATCCTAACATTTCGGCGGTCTTGGATTCAATCGATGGTAGGCATCATTGGTTCTTTGTACCTTCTGAAAAGCTAGCCATCCTGCATGTTGTCAAGATATTGATTGAGTTGCACAAAGAATCCACAAATTCTAATTATTTTATTTTTAAAAAAATATGAAATAAATATCGATTTCTTTATACGAGTCAGATGCAACTGTACAAAAATATCACTGTATATATATAAGACTCATCAGAAGCAACAAAACTGTCACTTCATATACCATCATAGTTCTGTTGCACCTTATCGATGAAAATTCACGTTCTTTTTTTATTTAATTATCGTGGTTTACCTTCTTGATCTAAATATGTTTGAACAAGAAAAATAGCATAACAATCTTTCCGATGGAATCTTTGCAAATTGTAATTCCGACAAGGAAATAAAAAAAAAGGTTCGGGATTTGCTGAGGGGGTGAGCTTGGATAAAAACTAAACGTTGCACATATAGGAAGCACGATACTTTCTCGCTTCTTTTTTTTTTTTTTTTTTGAGGTAACGTTGGCGTCTCACTCTAATGCCAAAAGTTTGTTGAACAAAATTTTGTCGTCTATTTCAAAAAGTCCAAATGGGAATGTACTGCAAAAACTTGATTTATTTTTTGTATTTTTCCCCTTTTTTTTGGAACATATTATGGCTTTTTACTCACAGCATCCTGAAAAAATAAGGACACCCTAAAGCTACATATATACATACAAGGTCCTTCCGAGGAAACCCATGCTGCCCAAAACATCGTTTTTGCTGTAATTTTCACACAAAAAAACTGTGTAGTTAATTAAAAACAGTAAGAAGAACAAAAAAAACCCAAGAGTTTGAATAATTGCGTTGCACAGTGTATGCACGATTAATTTATATTTGCCTCGGGACTTAATTTTTCTTTTTCTGATTTATTGATATAGGCAACAAATCACGATGATTATTGATCTATACATACACGCAACAAATCATGACTAGCTAGGCAATAAAATTATAGAAAATTTTAATTCCACAAATAGTCATGATGATTAATATTTCATTTTCCTCTTAATTCATCCCATACTTTGAAATATTTTGCGTCTTAAATAATATTTTTCGTAGAAGCAATATTACACTTCATGCTATGTTTATCTTAGGCCGCATTAGATATTATCAAGTGGTCTTCCCATCTCAAGTAAACGGACAGTTGCACTCTTAGATATCAAAACATAAAATGGAAAGAAGATGATGAAGGTGAAGAATTACTAATTACAACAATGTCATCATGCAAGTGGATAAGTGAACATCTTTCTCCTCACGGTGTGCAGCATTATTTTCGTCTTGACCGCTTGTCATTACGAATCTGACATTCCGCGGGCCATAACTTTCAAATGTTTGATTATATCTAAAAGGTGAGTAGTGCTAATGGCCATTAACTCAAACTCTTGTCCTAACACTACGTTAGAGATTTGTCATATTCTTGTCATAACTCTTTCCATCTAAGCTTTGCCTTTTCGTATGACATAATGAATTGTAAATTTATTTTCTAGATGTCACGATAGCGACTGGCACCGCTTAATTACAATTAATTAATTAGAGCACTTCTAAATAGTTTAAGTTAATTGAACTATGTTCATAGCAAGGAGAAGAATGCAACTTCGAAAGCATAATTGTTTATTGACAATTGTTCTGCCTTAGCTTCAGGGATAAGTAAAAAGGGAGGGAGTAAAAGTTAATTTGATGTTAATTGGTTTTAATTTTACTAGAAAAAGAGATTTATTAATCTGTTCTGAGATGTCATTCCTATCTAATGTCTATATACCTTCGCATTGCAATCAAGTGATATTTTTCTTTCTTTCTTTTCTTTGTTTGTTTTATCAATAAGTCAGTCAGAGTAATTTTATTAAAAATACAAACAACAATTACAAACATGCTACTCGTAAAAGTGCAAGATTTCTAAAATATTATATCCAAACCATAAAATTAGAGCTTTTAGTAACCATCTGTTTAGCTAAGTGTGTTGTTAGCATAGTTTGTTGCTCTATTAGTATAAACAGAATCATAATCTTAAGTGAAGCATAAAAGTGATATTTTTCTTGACGATTAGAAATCTCTTTTTAAGGGAAACTCTGGTCACTAGCATGGCCTTATCTGCCTCTGCCATCAAGTGATATTCCAAGAGACGCTTATCTAATTCAATCAAACATATGTCCGTTTTGGCTAGGACAAGCTCGTCAATTTTATTTTATTTTTTCACCTTCCTATGACTTAATTTGAATCTAAATTTATGATAATAAAATCTTAAAATTAGGCTTTACTTAGAGACTAAGTCAAATGCACACTCATTGATCAACTCGGAGTGTATTATGTCTAACTAGCAACTCATTACTAAAAGTTGAAAGCATGTCGTTATTGCCAACTTAGCCAAACACATGTTAAGTCAATTCTCCTAAATATTCTCTTATGTTATTCTTTGACAAAAAATTATTTCTCTAATTTCTTTCCTCTATAGCAAAATATAAACATTATTAAATAAGTCTGCCACATACCCTTTGATTATGAAAATTGGTGGGGGGTTCCAATCCACTGGTATAGAAAAGAAGTTTCATTCTATATGTTTGTTTGTCTGTTGAAATGTCAATATTAGCAAGGGAAACCAAAACCTCCCTTTTGATAATTTAATTAATATGTGGATTTTGTGACTTGAACTAAAATAATTATATGTGGATTTACGAGAGATACCTATATTACCAGATGAAAACATAAATAAATCATTTGGATTACTTCGAGTGGTCATCTTGCACTACTTTGAGAGCTAAGACATGGGTGTAAGCTAGACTTGGAACGAAAAGATTTTATAAGGATATGAGAATGCAGCTATCTCGGATACTTGCATTGTGTGTGACAGGAGGGAAAAGGAAGAAAGGGAGAGGGAAATAGAGAGAAAAGGGTTCATGTTTGTGATTCGAAAATATTTTTGAGAGACAGAAAAATTGAGAAGATGAGAATTGATTTTCTTGCTTAGTTCATCGAATTCATTCTTCCCAATATTAAGAGAAGAATTATTGATTCTCTGCCACTTTTATTAGGAGGCTATCACCCCTATTATATAGGCAGTATTTTTATTATGGAGAGTGAAATTGACGTCTTATGCATGGAATTATTTTTTCCTCACGTTCCACTCTTTCCCAGACACGAAATTTTTCTTTCCTCTCTTTGATTACATTTTCCCAAACACAAAAGGGGATGACAATTTTTCTTTACCTCTAATTTTCCTTTTCTCCATTTTTTTATCTCCTAACTTTTCTCTCCTCCTCCTTTTTTATTCAAACACAGTGCAAGTCTAGTCAAAAGGGCCAAAAGATTGTCAAATGCTATGAAAATAGCCAGTTACATTCAGATTCCCCCTACATGGGGTGTAATAATTTTGAGAGGAGAAGACTGTACTTATGCAATTCATGATCCGAGAAATCTTCAAAACCAAAAAAAGAAAAAGAAAGAAAGAAAAAAACAGAGAAAATTTCATTCTAGGATAGTTAACTTGTCTAGCCAAAAGGGTAGGAAAAAACGACGAAAATAGTTAGCGGTGGAAGGAATGACAATAATTAAGGGTTGCACACGGTGGGGAATGCAGAGTCCGAATGGAGAGAAATCTAAGTAAAACTTAAATAAATAATATTTTTATAAATTTAATAATATATTTTGATAAAAAATTAAGACAAATCTTTCATAGTTATATGTTACTTATTTTTATTTCTTTTATTTATAAAACATAAGACATTTAACACATTTACTCTTAATATTCAAATATTACATACAAAAAGAGAGAAGACAATAAATACGCTCCCTGTAAACACTCTCATGTGAGTTCTGCAATAGGGAAAAGAAAATTTTCCTGATTTTGGATTGCTTCTATTTCCATATAAATCGATGGCTCGGGAAAATAATAATAAAAAAATATATATATACCATCCTGGAATATTTGTTCGATCCTATATTTTAGCTGACTAGCTTGAAGATCAGCTTGTAGGACAAAAGGTAAAATTATTGAAGATGATATGACAAATATCGAACCAAAGGCATGGTAGCTCTGCATCAATGCGCTTGATATTGGGGATCCTCTTCATAACATCAGGGTGTCTCTAAAAACTTTCCGTGTGCTATCATAATTTGGCTAATTTTACAGATGACCAATCAATGTCGTGAGCAAGCTTGAATTCAATCTGAAGACAAACACTTTCAACACGGGCAATTTGGCACCTTTATTTTTCTGGTCTGGATGAGTGGGACTCGTGGGTTGTTTAAACACTAGGGGAAGGGTATAATACATTGTACTCTTAATTGAGGAGAACCAGAATATTTGCTTTTTTGCATGGCCTGTGCCCAAAAGATCGCGGCTTTAATGTTAGGAATCACATATATATATATATATATATATATATATATATATATATATAT
Source organism: Ceriops tagal (assembly GCA_021533255.1). Taxonomy (NCBI): domain Eukaryota; kingdom Viridiplantae; phylum Streptophyta; class Magnoliopsida; order Malpighiales; family Rhizophoraceae; genus Ceriops; species Ceriops tagal. The sequence continues at coordinate 8,778,310 of CM038606.1, forward strand.
TTATTAAATAAGCACATAATAAAAATTAATAATTTAAAATTTAATTTTGTAAAAACAAGCTAATTACTTATTACATATGACTATAAAATTATTTCAAAAGATAGTGTTATTATCAAAATATTCTTGATTTTTCTTGTTGCAATTTTTTTTAGCAAGTATAGATCAATTTTTATGCTAGTATTTTTTTTTTTAGTATAAAAGTTTTATTTCAGGAGAGGAAGATGAAACTCTAACAAAAATCTATATTAACAATTGAAAATAGCCCTTTAAATCCTTTTTAAAAAAGAGTACTGAACGTCAATATTATTTTAATAAACTAAAGCTTTATTTGGTTTACATGTTTAATAATATTATTATTTGTGTTAATTGTTAATTATTTATTAAAAAATTTAAAAATTATTTATTTAGTTTTATACTTGTTGCTATTGTTGATTAATAAAATGACTAGTTTAAATATTTTGTGTGTATCAATATATCATATCAATGGAATTAATTTTATTTTTATAATAATACTGTAGAAATAATATGAAGCCTTTTTTTTTAGTTAGTTTTAAATTTTGATAAAAAAACATTAATATTCACAAGATAGTAAAAGAAATACGGTGTTTGAGATATTTCATTATCGATGACAATATTAATGAAAATTTGAAAAAAAAAATATTTAAGAGTTGTAAAAAAGAGAGAGGATATTGTATGTATATAAATATTTGTAAAATAGAGACAAAGATTTCAACTATATAACAAGTAAAAAAGATAATGACGTAATGTACATATTTTTTTTTGAGTAATTTAATCCATATAGATTATTTTTAAGCACTAAGAATTGAAAACCACTAAAAAAAAAAAAAAACCCTCCTAACTTGGTTGCTTTTCTAATCAGCTGCTTTTAGATAATTATATAAGGAAATTAGCAGACTTCAACAGCCGTTTCCGAGAAAAAAAAAACAAATTCCTTTAAATTCATTGTTGATAATTTGACCAACAAACAACAACACTTAAAATTTAAACAAAACACCTTCTTAGCCTCTTTGATCAGATCAGATCAGATCAGAGAGAGAAAGAGAGGTATTTACAAGAATTCTAACCCCTAAACCTTAGGAAAGAGACAGGTATTGATTTTTTTTTATATAAATTATACTTTACGTTTTGTATTTTTAAATATCTTATAATTAACACCATAAGAAGTTTGTTAAACTTCCACCATAATTTGAATTCTGTTTTATATTTTTTTATAATAACTTTTATATGCGTGACTCATCATAATTATGTTGACAATAAATATAAATTATAATTTCAAGGCATCACATAAATTAAGAATTTTTAATTGATTAGCAATTTGTCAATTAATTAATTTATATTAATAAATCATAAATAAAAAGTGAAGAAAATTGGGACTTAGATATTAAAAGAAATTTATGTGATAAAATATTTAATTAATTTTACGTTAATTGTGAACCCATTGATTCGGCTCAAGCGACGTCTTACTCAACAGTTACTCTATGCTTTATCCCTATTTATAGCCTGCGCGGGTGATCATCCCAACATAAAAGAGCTTTGCTAATCTTGCGTAGGGGAATTGGCTTGCGCACCGGCATTGAAGCACAGAAAGGAAGTTTCCTCCTCAAATCTTGAGAAATGAAGGTAAATTTGTACTTTTAGAACATTTAAAATGAGTAACGTTTCTTCTTCGTTTGTGAGAATCTATGGGTGTGAAGTCGAGATAGAAATGAGACCCCACCCACCCCCTGTTTTTTTTTTTTTTTTCTTTTTTTCTAACTCTCCCTTTCTTTTATTATTTATTTATTTATTTATTGTTTCTTTTGACCATGTTTCTGTTTTTCCATTGCTGATGAAATAAAGACTTGAAAAAATTTAATATAGATTATAAAAAAAAAAAGGAGGAAGATATTAACGAAAATATATTAAAAAATAAAAGATAGAATCAATTTTTGGGATAGATGACATAAACACAAAGCCAGATGGCTTCACATAGAGTTGTTAGCAACGCCTTTGGCCCTCCCCAACCCATGCATTACATATTAACTTATTCCCCTCCCCACACCAACCCCCCCCCCCCACACACACATTTAGCCTTATTTATAGCCATTATCTCGCCACCTTCCCAATCATCCAAACTCATCTCTCTCTGTCTCTGTGTCCATCTTTGTGTTGTGTATTAGACTGGTAAGACTAAGGCCATGGTTGTTCTGTCACAGCCAGCTCTAGACCATTTCTCTCTGATCAGAACATACAAGCCTGCTGGCTTGTTCACTGGGGTTCCAGTGATTTATATGAAGGACCCTGATGCCAAGAACCTTATAGTCAAGGCTTGTGAGGAGTTTGGCTTCTTCAAGTTGGTCAATCATGGAGTCCCATTGGAGTTCATGGCCAGGCTGGAAGCTGAAGCCATCAAGTTCTTTAATCTCCCTCAGTCTGATAAGGACAAGGCTGGCCCTCCTGACCCTTTTGGGTATGGCAACAAGAAAATTGGCCCGAATGGTGATGTTGGTTGGGTTGAATATCTCCTGCTTAACACTAACCCCCAAGTCACTTCCCACAAGACTTTTAACATTTTCCAGGAAAACTCCCATATTTTCCGGTAAAATTCTAATCAAGTCACCTCCTTTTTCTGCTCACTTTACTCTTTCTGTGATCTTTTTTTGATTTTTTTAAGAGCAGTGGTTGGTTACAATCACACTCTTTGGCAGAGTTTTAAACTTCAAAAGCAAATAAGTTGACTAATTAACTTCTGCCTTCTATTTATTTGGTTGCTGTAGCTCTGCCGTGAAGGATTACATATTGGCAGTGAAGAACATGGCTTTTGAAGTACTTGAATTGATGGCTGATGGGTTGGGGATTGAGCCAAGGAATGCGTTGAGTAGGATGCTGAAGGCTGAGAACAGTGACGCTTGCTTCAGGCTAAACCACTACCCACCCTGCCCTGAGCTGCAAGCATTGAGTGGTAGAAATCTGATTGGGTTTGGGGAGCACACAGACCCTCAGATAATTTCTGTCCTGAGATCCAACAACACAACTGGCCTGCAAATCTGTATCAGAGATGGGACTTGGGTTTCAGTCCCCTCTGATCAGACCACCTTCTTTATTATTGTTGGTGATGCCTTGCAGGTAACAGTTTTATGGTACTTTTTTATTAGTTATTTTCCATTATAACATGTGTGTTTTTTTTTTTTTAAATTCTCAAACGATGTTGTTTTTTTTTTTTTGGTTAAAGGTCAAACACTCTCTTTTACTCGTGGAACTTGTTGATCTCCTTGTAGTTGTTTTTGTTATTGGGTTTTCTTTTTCTTATTGATTCTCCCTCTTTTTGTCAAAGGTGATATTATGCCAAGTCAAAAGGAATCTTTCTTCTAAAATCCCATTCAGCAGTCATGTAGTGGTCCCCACCCAATTTTCAAGTAAAAAGTTTCATATGGCTTTAATCTTTTTATTGAATTATGTGTGTGGGGTTTTGGATGCAGGTAATGACTAATGGAAGGTTTAGGAGTGTGAAACACAGGGTTCTGGCTGACCCATTGAAGTCAAGAGTCTCTATGATCTTCTTTGGTGGTCCACCTCTCAGTGAAAAGATAGCACCTTTTCCCTCCCTCATGGCAGAAGGAGAAGAGAGCTTGTACAAAGAGTTCACATGGTGGGAATACAAAACTTCTGCATACAAATCTAGGTTGGCTGATTACAGGCTTGGGCTGTTTGAGAAAAAATGCAGCCCATTAAATGTGGTCAAATTCTCAAACTAGCAAAATTTAGGGGTTTTGTCCAAGCCCACCAAGTTGACTCAACTTTGCCACAGATGGAAAGAAAACAGGTTGTTCTTTTATTGTTCCTTATTATGACTTTTCCCTTTTTGTAATTTTCTTTCTAGCTTTCTCTCTCTGTTTTTTTTTTCTTCTAAATTTTCTTTGTCCATCTCTGTATCTGTCCCTGTCTTTTTCTGGTTTAAATGTAACAGCAAGTTCAGTTCTGCCGTTAACGAAAGTCTATCATCCCCATGTCAACACTTATATACACTGTCTTAAAGCTGTGCAAAAAATTTTCCAATTTGACCCTGAAATTCTTTTATTCCCCTTTTGCCTTTCCAATCCATAACTATTTTGGGACCTATCTGGATGCAAATGTGAACACTGCTAGAATGCTTAGGCAATTGTTAGATGGAATGATCATACAGAAAAGTTGGGCAATTCAATTGTCATGGAGAAAACTGGTTATCGATGCATTCGTAGTGTATGGCACTTAATTATTCATGGAAATTCATTACATGGACACGGTCAGTTGGCCCTTTCCTAAATGCAGTTTCAAACTATATCATAAATGTAAATTTTGTTCTTTTTTTTTTTTTTAACTGTAATCATATATGAAAAATGATCATAATAGTGCTAATATATGAATTTATGTCTAAAATATTTTAAATTAACCACATTCATATAATTTTATTGTATTCATTTTAGCCCAGAGCCTCGACCCCAGTTGGGGGCATACTTCACCACTTATCTCAGCTTATGTGGCAGGGCAACTCTTTTCCTATCAGATTTCCAATTGTGGACATTTTCTCTACTATTTTGGCAAAAAATTATCACCGTCACATCAAACCATGAATCACAAAAGTTTTTATAAAAATTATTATTTGACTCAATAATGATAATAACATCTCTGGCAAGCCATGAATCACAAAAGTTTTTATAAAAATTATTATTTGACTCAATAATGATAATAACATCTCTGCAAACCAAATTGGCCCACCTTCGCAGACAAGCATGTGGTAAAATTAAGTGGGTTGCCTGACAACTTCATAGAAAGTTGTTATTGCAGTCATTCAGAAAAAAAAAGAAAAAAACATCTTCAGCTGTTGTCACTTGTCAAGCTTTCCTGCAGTGCTGAAAACTCGGAAGTGAATTATGAAGGAATTGAGGGTTTAAACTTTACCATTGTTGTTCTTTTTTATTGGAGGTTGAAGATGGTCACTCGGCAGCATTATCTTTTAACTTTACCATTGCTCCAAAGTTTGATCTTATGTTTGAATAATGATATTCAAATCCAAGTTCAACTGATTAATTGGAAACCCCGTATTGCCATTATACATAGAAACCCTTGTAGACTTACCTATGCTACCAGTGGAAGGAAGTGATTGGACTCAATATTTCCATTAATAAAATGGTTCATCCACCTACATTTTTGGGTTCAAAGCCATGGTTTTCAGATGGGGCGCAGTTATCTCACCAGAAAAGGAAAAGGCTGAGAAGATTCTGACGGGAAGGCTTACTTAAAACGACTCAGGTCTTTCTCTGAAAGAGTCTTTATTGACCATCCAAGTGCAGTTCACTGTCTCAGTCACATCCCCACTTTTCTGACTCCGCATTTCGTCACCATTATTCTACACGGCGGGAAATGCTAGCCGTTGATTTGGGGGAACCTTTATTTTCTCTCATTTATATAGCCGAACATGTAGCTGTGGACATTGAAATCGAAAGGGACAGAAGGAAAAATGGCGTCCTCAACGCTATTCAACAGCTCCTCCTCCTTCTCTGATTTGGTCTCCAATAATAGCAAAGATCAGCATAGATAATGAAGCACTTTATCTTTGAAGCACAATAATGGTCATCTTCAGGGCCACGCCCTGGAGAATTAAATATCCAGTAGCAATCCATGTGGTCACTTGATTTATCAGTTCTAGCAGGGGTGGTGCATGGAATGATTGACACGTTGAAACCTTTAAATAAACAAATCAGTGGACAATAACCATATTCCGAAAGGCAGCTTCCGAGTCCGCATCCTCAACCCTGAACGCTTTAAAGCTAAAATATTTATGCATGTGTACGCTAACGTTTTAAATTGCTAGTCGCGGATGATTTCCGGGCTTATATCATTATTGCAACTAATGAAGCCGTAATTATGATTACAGCAGGTAACAAAAGTTGGCCGATCCGAATTATGTTTATCTATCCAAAATCTAACTTAACCTTCTTTGTATTAATTAAAAAAATTAATGACTTGTGAAGTCAAACCCCCAAAATTAAAATTCAAAATTATTAGATAATTAAATTTAAAAGATCTGAAATTTAATATATTTCTATCCCCATGAATTTGGTGTCTTTTCTTTATTTTTGGAATCCGCAACCTAATGTATCCAAGATGCGATAAACTCAGAAACAATTGGGACGAATTTGACACGATTCACGGCTTGGCTACCTCTAATTGTGACTAAATAGTGTTACGATAATAACATTATCCCAATGTTATCGCAGCATAAGCAGTTGCAAGCTGCAATGAAATCCTGCTTTACAAATCCTGTAGAAGTCTATCTGATGAGTTTATGAGGTACACATTACTTCCACATGGACTCCAATTCAGTGGATCTGCACACTGACCTTTACGATTAATTATATATATATATAAAAACAAAAAGACACGGAAAACAGATGGGATTTGATCAATCAACTTTTCCAAGTTCAGGGATGGGGCAGCTATAATGCGGTTCTTTTTATCCATTACTGCATTCCAAAAGGTGAGATGAAATGACGAGACATGGTTATCCAAAAGAAGAAAATTGAAAATTGCCCGTGAATTTTATTTGACTGAAAATCTCAGGTTTTGCAGCAGACTTGCAAAGCTTTTCGCTGTTCAACACTTTAACTTCAGATGTGATTGCTATTTGTGTCAAATCTTACATTTTAAAATCAAAAGGATGGCAGTTTTTGAATAGTCTCAAAGGCTACGATTATTCAGTCAAAGAAATTATTCATAAACTTTTAATATAACATAAAATTTCAGTCATAAAGGCTACGGTATTCAATCAAGAAATTATTCAACTCTAAATATAAATTATATGTTAATCCAGTAAAATACATCATTGGCCACTCAATCTACAGAAATATTCGCTTGCCTAACACTAGAGGACCATTTGAGTGACTTCCTCAATGATTCGTTTAAAATCTTTTTGTGACTTCTTCCCATTCCATTTACTATCCTCCTGTAATATCAACTACATTACATTCAGCTTTGTTGCCAAAGCAAAACCCCTTTAATATTAGCTACACTGGAGAAAAACCACAAGGTACCCTTTGCCTAATAAGTGGCATCAAGGATTTTGTATCCTGACATTGTATTACGAAGTGGTAATAAAGTTATTAGTCACAAAATTTAGTAATAAAATTATTTAAACTTTGAATTTTATGTTTAAAATTCAACTCTTAACCTCTATAAACAAAAAAGAGACAAGCAATAAAATTACCAGCTATATTAGTCATAAAATTTAATGATAGAATAAACTAAACTTAGTTTTACGTATAAGATTTGATTTTTTTAACTTTAACAAATCAAAAAATAAAAAGAATGGTAATTTAAGAAAGACTTATACAGCGTTTTGAAAAAATTAGAATCAGAGTATAAAAGCAAATAATATTACGATCAGGGTTCCTCTCCACAAAAAGAATATTACGTTCGGGTGCCAAATTTCATGTTCGAATCTGCAAAATAATATTTCACAAGCATGAAGCCATTCTTACACTGTGTTGGGGAAAAAGGTTGAAAAGGAAGGAAAATAGAGGAAAGGGAAGCCAGAGGAGGGAAAGGCAAAGTGAAGGAAAATTTTTAGTTCTCTTTATGTTTTGAAAGTATAGGTGTGAAGGAAAAAGAGTGAAACAAAATTCTTTCTTTGAACAAGGGTCAAAAAGATGAGAAAAAGGTTAAAAAGATTAGCCTAATCTCACTTGGATCCTCGTTCGAATTTTAATAATTCTGTTTTCCTCTTCAAATTGTTTTTACAGCCCAAAACATAGAGTTATTATTATTTTTTGATAAAGACCCCCACTTGATTGGGATTTTGCCCATATTTAGGATATAATATATATATATATATATATATATATATATATGTATCAGTAAAGCGAGCCTCGAGGCTTTGTCCATAGAGCATGTGAATGACATCCCAACCGTGTATTCTTTTCTACTTATCTTCACTTTAACTAATTCCTTGGTGGGGAATAAGGACTTAAAGTACTGTGTTTGTTAAAATATACAATGCACCCAATCATCTTCGCATTATATATATGTGTGTGTGGAAAACGTTTCAAGTTCCTTCATTTATCATAGAACGGGCACGATTCCCAAAAGAAAAGGCAGGAGAATATTTCTACTACCATTTATCCTTGATAATAGGTCTTGTAAGTCCATTTAATCTATCAGGAATTATTTGGTTCATACATGCGACAATTGTACACACTCAAAAGTTTGTGTTTGGTTTTCCGTTTGGTCATACCCGGTGGTTTTATATTTTCTTTGTTAGACTTATTATCAGGTTTAGTATTTTCAGAAAACGGTACTTATATGAAGCTAAATATTAGTTTCTCTAATAGATTTTGTGAAATTAATTAAATATCTAATTTACTACTTAATTACCAAATATCCTAATAATTATTGGTTTCAAGTCCCAGTCGCCCCCAATAAACTATATATATATGTGTGTGTGTGTGTGTGTTGATTAATATTGTGGCGCAATGTTTTTCCAATATATTAGTGTAATATATGTATATACTATATTAATGTTTTGTCACGTGTAAATGTAGGGCGGCATTGAATAAGCTAGCCATGTGCTAGAGCGTTACATACGTGGTCATCTTGGGTGTTGTGGTAATAATTATGATTGTCGTCATCGTACATTGTATGTTGAATCAGTGCATCGTTTCAAATGCAAATGAGCGCATGAACTTGGTAATGCAAAGCACACAAATTCGACAATTGAGTTGATATTTTATGTCTAGGACATAATATTGGAATGTATAGCATATATATACATATATTTTTTTTTGCTATTAGCAAACTAAATGATTACCTTCCATTACATCTTACTAGACATATCGTAAATAATTACGACTAAGTTTAATTATAATGATTTTGGTAATTTTTCTTTTTTACAAGAAATTAAGCATAGAAAATGGATGGTGGATTAAGAAAACTAAATAACGACACTCAAAATTTAGTTGAGTGGTAAAGTTGTTAGGCTTTTAGTTATCAAAAGAAAATTTGGTTGGATTCATATAAGGCCTTTTTTTTATGTTGATATATGAAAATAAGTATATATTTACACTAAATCAATAGATAAAATGGTTTTTGATGCAGATAACAAATACAAAAATTCTTATACAGTCGACTTTTAAGTTCATGTCACTAAATTTATGTAAACATTTTATTAAATTTAGTTAAGATATTCGTAAATTAATTACATTTAGAAACTAAAAGATAAAGGAAACTCAGCTTTTAACTCTATTATGAATGTTATAGAGCATTAATAATAATTTTTAAGATTTTCCTTTCATATGACTTATTCATGTAATTGTAGTTTGAAATCACTTTCGATAATTAATGGATCCCTACATGTATTATGCCATTGACTTCAAAGATCAATTGCCTTTCTAATTGCAAGCAATTTGGCTTCATGAATGCTAGTAACTCTAACTATTTTAGAGAACATACAGACTACCTTTTTATCATTATTACGTAATATGTCTCCTATACCTGTCATCTTACTCATGTTGGTCATTACAACATCGTTATTGAATTTGTATGTACTTTATACTGGCAAAGACAAATTATATCTTACAGATATTTCTTTTTCTTCACGATGGGGCACATACCTTTAAAATTCACTGTAAATGGGTCGAGTGGAAGGTTACAATGTGGTTATTGTGCTTGTGACCACCATCACAATCTAATCCAAAATAGATCACAAATTCCATTAACCAAAAATGACTTACTTCTAAAAATGTTGTCATTCATTCTTAATCAGATATAGTGCATTATAACATAAATGCAACTTTGCTCAATCCATGCTATGTCTATCATATGTCTTTGATTAATCTTGAAACTACCCATAAGACACCCTATTATCATAAACACATACATTATATTGTCTAAATTTGGGGATAATGGAAAATTGAATGAGCAACTGATTCCAGCTCTATTGAGCAAAATGCATAAGTGATGTTGCTATCAGGGTTCCTAATAATATGCAATCTCTATTTAATTAGGAGCCAATTTATAATCAATTGTCACTTGAAGATCTCCATTTTAAGCGAAGCTAGCCCTTGCCATATACTTAGTGTCCCACCTTCATTGGACCACGAATACAACCTCAAAAATTATAAAAAGATCTAACAGAGAATTGCCCATCCATTGTCCAATATCATATAAATTTATTTGACTTATTTGCTGTTAATTGATAGGCTAAAATAAGTTTCATAAACTTGGCATATAGGTTCTTTTTCTAATCAAGCAGCGTCCGCTATCAATAAAAATTCCATGTTCACTAGTTATTCTCCTATTTTTCAAAACTATTTATTGAAACCTCTTTCTCTATTGATGGTATGAAAAGTCTCAAAATTTGGTAGTTAATGATATCTCACCTATTAAAACTTAATTTTAAAAATTTACTTTTCTATCGCTCACTTACTTAAATACTATTGCTTTTATTATGGCAAACAAATACGCTGCGACGGTAACTCCCAAGGCCATAAACAATGTTCCTCGTATGAGATTTTAAGAATTTTGACCCAAAATATGTTATTGGCATTCTCTGCTCTTAATAGGTACTTTGACAACAACTTTGTTAGTATCATGAGGTTGTCAATACCCAACTTTATATCTTTTATTTTTTCGATATAAAAAGTTTAATTGGATTTTATGCATTCACTTATTACTAACTTTCTCGTTCCAAAGAAATAATCTCACTCCAAAGAAATAATGATAGATTTTCTCAATCCACTTTTTCATACTTTTTAGCATTCTAAATAGAAAAATAAAACATGAGAACAATAATTTTAAGTAAAATTTCATGATTATTACCCACTTGACAAAATTTGCAATTTTACTTTGCCAGTCGACATTTTATTTTCTTCGTAATCGGATGCCACGTCAAGATTTAAATAAAACTAAATGTAGATAAATTCTTGCATACCCTGATAAGAACAAGATCGCAGCTTTAATCCCTAAAATTGTGAGGAGGAAAAGCAAGGCAGACAAAAGAGCTGGTACAAGGAGGAAGGGAACCTCTGCAGCAAGACCCCGGAGGCAGCTAGATTCGATCCCACCAAGAAAACTGCAAGCCAATATTCATTCCTTTTCCTCTTCCATTTTCTTATTGGACCACGACAAATATTTTATGTTTTCAAAAATATTAAGTAAACAAAAATTAGTAAGCAAGATAAATAAGATGAGATTTAGACCAATTTTATAGTTAATATTCGCGCTGGTCCAATTTTTATATCTACTATAAAAAATACGAATTCTGCATTTTCCATCCCATCTACTTAAGATTTTTTTATAAAAAATAATAATAAATAAACAGTAACCAGGTCAATTTAGTCAGTGTCATGGAAAGATGGTGAACCCGGCCCACCTGGCTCCCATTCCAAACATCTCACAGCTCATGTCATCATAGGAATTTTTTTATAAAATCGTTTTATTCAATTTAGAAATAGCTAGTAATTAATTGTTCATTATTAATTAACAAAATTTTTTAAGTCTTTTAATAAAAAAAAAAGAAGCTTTTTTACTCCATTCTACTTAATGTAAAAACTGTAAAAAAGATAATAAGATTTAATTTCAATACGTTCTTCTCAAGTTCAAGGTCTTGAAGTCAGTTGAGTTGGTTCAAGTGATTTGACATTTCTCCTTACTATATGCCAGCCACAGAGCGGTCGATGGTACTTGATCATAAATAAATAGGACCTGCCCTTATTGCATGGAAGTGATGAGCTGAAAAGTGCTAGTGAATAAGGTAGGGTGCAGTTCTCGATTAATAATTGCTTTTCTTTCTCTCTCTCTATCTCTTTTATATATATATCTATATATATATATATAAATAATATGTAGACTATGGCTTTGGTTGAGATATGTGATGCATCAAAATTTGCCTGGGAGTTGGGAGGCATCTCCTAAGACAGGATTGACCATTGAACATAGATAAATGGTGACTGTCCTACAATTCAAACCATTGATATATACAAGTTGATGGGGACGAGGAATTGTGGACAATATTCAAAAGTTGTTGTATGGTTGAATAGCTCAAATGAGAGCTATGGGAGTGTTAGGTCGAAAGAGTCAGTAGTAGTGTGAATACTTTGGCTAAAAACGAGCACTTGTGAATTAATGGACATGGTAACATGATTGTATTTAAATGTGTGAGTTTTGAGGATACTATAACGCTAGTTGCAAGTCTTGGGCAACTTCGTTATTTTCGCAAGGGTTTTGAGCAGGAATCTTTGGATCTGCTTTACTTGGGGTTTTTTTTTTTTTTTTCAAATGCTCCAAATTGAATAATAGAATTTTGCGATAAAAGAACAGTTGATGGGGATGACAAATTTCATTTGGTGTGTGCTTTCTCATGCCATATGATCTCTAGACTATACAAAATGATCTCTTGATTTGGGGGGGGGGGGGGAAATACCCATTTGATAAACCATTTGTAATCTTCTTTTTAATGTTAGCAATAGGGTTCTCGAGGTTCTAATAAAGGTGGGATTTCAATGATCTAAAATTTTTGTTGATCCTGTTAGGGTACTTTATTAATTGAACTTTCGTCATCTAGGGGAGAAGAGGGGAAACTTTTTTGACTTATCTCCCTCAAACTGCCGTCCCTCTTGTCATTTGCAATACATATGATCATGCTCACAAACACACTTTGAATTACAATTACATCTTGACATTCCAAAGCATATAAACTGCCGTATTCCTTTAAGTACTCATAATCAGCCTAATAGTTGTGAGAATAAACCTGGTATAGTGTAGGTTAAATGTGATCTGAAATTTGCCTGAAAAGGATTTTTTGTTATTGAAAAAAATCAAGTCTATTTACTTTTTTTTTTCTGTCCTTTTTTGTGCTCAAAATTTTTTCATATTTCCATAAATCCTCTTTTATTACAGCTGGTGGTTTGAGGATTTTCATTTATAAATTTAAATCCAATCAATTGCCGTTGACAGTAATAAATTTCATGTGTCCTTGCTCTGGTAATGAAGTACCTGACCAATTTATCATGTTTCTACTTTCTCCGATTATCAAGGATTTTGTCCCCAGCAGGTCACTTCGGTTGAACTTGAGGGAACACACCAAGCAGAGTCCCTCCAAGCTCTGGCTATCTGATCAGTCTATTTTACCTAAGAAAACAATGTGCAGTATCGCTTTTGGCCATGAATAATAATACTCAATACCCAAATTATTAACCCCTTTGGCCCCGGAAGGATCTTGGTTATAACAAAACCAACTAGCTAGCTATACCCATCTTTGATTGCGTCATTTTTCATTTTGGGAAATAACGCCTACTACATTGTTTCATTGTGGGGGTGAATATTGCAACACAAAAATATGGAATGAACATCTATCTACTCAAATGCGTGGCAGATCTACCCTAATTTCAGAGCTATAACTGGTTTGGTTGATAACTAATAAAAATGTAGTTATTCAGTACTTATTGGTTGCTTTTACTGAAGTTTGTTCCCAATGTACGAGATTCTTATGCTTAAAAGACATGAAGCATGATTAAATATATGTAATTTTATATTTTTATTTTATTTTTGTAATAAAGATGATGCTTTCGTGATTAATTATCTAACTCGAGTAATTTTATTTGATACTTTTAGGGTGCTTTTACCAATTGAACTTTTATCATTTTGGGGGGAAAAAAGAAATTTTTTTTTTTTGACTTCTTTCCCAATTATGAACTTTCATCCTAATTGTACTCACAAACACACTTTGTATTAGAGTACATCTTGAAATTCAAGAGCATAAAATTATCATGTTTCTTTACCTTTTTCACCAAATGGATATCTAGAGCTTTTCCTTTCTTTTTTTTTTTTTTTTTACTTTTCTTTCATTGAAGGACATGGCAACACAAAGGAGATAATTCTCTCCTATTTCCATCAAATCCTCTTCTATTACATCTAGTGGTTCATATACGAGATTTTTCATTTATAAAAATTAAAGCCTCAACTATCGTCATGGACGGTAACAAAATTTCTTGTATCCTTGCTCAAGAAATAAAATATTTGACAAATTTACAATGTTTCTACTTTCTACAATTATTTAGGAGCTTGTCCCCAGCACGTCATTTCTCCTTGATTTGAGGGAATACACCTGATAGAGTTCCCCCCAAGGCCTGGCTGGCTGTCTGATCAGTCTGTTTAACCCAAGAAAGCAATGTGCACTACCATGTTTGGCCGTAAATGGTCACTTTCGTGCATGCCACCCATCACATCAATTGGGGATGAACATTGTAGCGGATTCTATCATGACAACGCAGAAGGAACATTTACACCCATACATTGCAAATCAAACGTTAATCAATAGCTAAGCTATCGGTTACTTTTTTACTAAACACTAATAGTTACTAGCTGTATGAGCTATCACAACTATTATTTTTTTAAAATCATTTGTTAGCTATCCAGCTATATGTATGTAGGTAATAAGCATTCAGTTAAATAATAATAATAATAATAGTTATGCAACCAATGAAAAATTGAGAGAAATTTGAGATTGAGAGAGTAGAGAGATTGCGAAAAATGGTATGAACGGAAGAGAATAAGTCGTTGGATAGCTAATTAAGCTTCCTCCTCTCTCTCCCTCCCCCTCTCTCTCTCTCTCTCTCTCTCACACACACACACACACACACACACACACACACACACACATTGGAACCACTGATTTGAATCGGGGTTCCAACTGTTAAAGAAACCACCAGTTAAACTAGCAGTTCTTGAAAACTGGAACCTTGTTCAGATCAATTTTTCCTTGGAATCAAAACCAAAAATTCAGTTCTGCTTTGATTCTAGTTAATTAACTCAGCTGGACTCCCCCCCCCCCACCCATCTCAACCCCCCCAACAAAAATAAATAAATAAATAATGACTAATGAAAAGCATAAAGTTATAAAATATTAATTTTATTGTACTTCTTTTCCTTAGATTTTTTTCCCCCCTTATATTGTATTCAGATTATGTTAATTCTTATTAACACTTAGTGATTTTTATTAAAAATTTTAAATTTAAAAAATGAATGATAATATTTTAATTTCATAACATCACTCAAGCGGATACCGTGGCCCGCAGTCTGTTTTCTTAGTCCCAATAATGAATGGGACACATCTGCAAATCCCTTTTATCCCTCAAAGCAAATCCCGAAAGTCTTCCCTTTGCCGTCCAAAATCCTTAAAATAAACATAATTTAAACGCGTGGAGCAAACCCAGCACGCTGTCCGGGAAGATGCTAAAAAGACTTACCAAAACAAAAAAGATAATGAGCTTGACTACGAAGCACTGGGAGGCACAAATGCACGTGCCCTTCAATCCCCACCCTCCATATTTATTTATTTATTTTATTAAAAGGAATCGCAGTGCAGCAGATTGTGCCACGTCATGCGTTCCCACACAACGCACCCTAATAACGTTAAACCATGTAGCTTTTCTGAAAGATAATTAACTAACAGCATATCCGTAGTTGTTATTAAGGGGACAATTGACTTATTGATTTTTGGAGCCGACGGAATGAGGTGCAAGAAATTTTACTAATTATTATAAGTGATTTCTCAACTACAATTATATAAATAAATAATAAAAATTTTAAAAATTTTTATTAATATTTTACGATGTTAACAATACAACTAAAAAACAAGTTTATTTCTATCTTTTAGTTTTGAAAACCTAATTGGTTTGCAAACATTTTAATATGAATTTAATGACTTGAATTTGAAAAACTTTACTAGTTAAAAGTTATTAATTAGGTGAGGTCATCTATAATCTCTAATGTTAATATAAATTATTCTATTTACGAGTTTTTTTTTTTATCAATACAAAATGTCTTTTTACTTGTTACCTAATGTAAGTGTATAGATTTTTTTTTTTTTTATGTATATAGATAACTTGAAGTTTAAAAATATCTATATCCAAGATAATTAATCTCTCTCCCTCGTTTTAATGTTTTTTTCGGTATATGAAATCTTCTATCTTTGACTTATTGAGGGCAAAACTTTGAACTCCAGTCCTTTTGATTTCAAATCTTTGGAAAAATTTTGTTGTTCTTGCGTTAGACTAAAGTTTTATCATCATCATTCTTTTTTTTTTCCCCGTTTGTTGTTTATTGGACCTACTTTATGTGGTGCTTATGCAAGAGATTGCGCCATGCATGGACGGTGGTCTAATGAAAAATTCTTCTTATTCACTCTGCAGAGAGAAGAATGTTGTAAAGGAAGTCCAGATTTTGAAGTTTTAGCTTCCTCCATTTGTAAAAAACTTTATTAGGTTGATTTGGACTATACAGCCAACACCACCGACCCACACTTTACTAACTCGTGTTGGGTGTCCCTCTCATTATTTTTTTAATTGTGACCCCTGAAAATTTTGCAGCCTTCCTTCGGAGTTCCAAGTTCACTGAATTCTTAAAGGCATGTCTAATCAGTCAAGTCATTTTGAAAAGAAGGGAGAGTGGCCGGTCAAAGAATCGAACATGGCAATTCCTTCTTCACAAAGGTAGATTTCTTGCTCCGTTTTGTTTGTTCAATTCATGATGACCGCGATGTACTCGAATAATTGAAGGCTTATTGATCTTTTTCAATCGAATAGAAGTCACTCAACAAAGAACGGTCATCTCTTTGCCACATCCTTTTCATTAGAGGCCTAAGCAAATTCTGGTCGGGCACTCTACATGTAGACGGTTCATTCTGATGCATCTCAAACATGAATTCATGTATCATTCTGTGTTACATCATAACTAAAAATAGAGGATCTAAATGTGTATGTAAAATTTCTTTGAAACGTGTCAGATTCTCAGTTTTGATCGCAAGTTTCGTGGCCAATTGACAGCACCAATAGCATGTCCCACTACAAAGAAAGAAGGGAAAGAAAGGTTAATTAGCTGTCAACTTCAATGTGGTACCAAGTACCACAAATAACCATGTGCCTTGAGAAAAGAAAAGGCCATAAAGAGGCGGCAGTAATGGCCGAAAAGAGAATCTTTAAAAGAGTCAATGTTAGAGGGCAACTCTATCCGACCAAGGTCTCAATTATTAATTCAATGATTTGAATCGAATTGGTCTAGAGGGATGTTCAATGAACAGAGGGCGAAAAGGACCCTTTTTCGCTCTCAAATATCCATATCGATAAGAACTAGATGTTGGATTCAGATTGTTCGCAATTTATGGCACGTACAAGTGTCTTACCCTCCAGCCACACCTGGGACTGAATTGGCTAATGGGGTCTCAACTTTTGCTCACTGACACGTACTGGTCGAAGTAGTTACTTACTCTACGTGTTTTCTCTTTCGTTTCTCCTTGGACACCTGTTGCATAAGGACAGGGCCCCTGCTATTGTCTATGGGGTAATGCAATGCAAAAGTGGCTCAAATATCTAGCTTGATAATAATATTGGTCCAATTCTATCATTCCAACTATTACGGTAAAATGTTTTCTTTTTTGACACTAAATATTATTTATATAATTTTATATGATCATATTATATTCATTAGATAATATATTTATGTAATGAAGTCCAAAAACGACAAGGTAGAGAAGGGGTATTTGGATACGGTATTTTTTTGACCATACATATTGGAAATCGAGGCATTTAGACTTGGAGATGCAACCAACTATCATGCAAGTGCATGTTTCTCCCCCTTTTCTTTTCCCATGGCCATGGGTTAATCTCATGCACACGTCAGTTTGATAATGTGTGACAGTCCCTGGAAACAAACAACAGTTACTTTCTTCATGAATATTAAAAGATAATATTGTTATTGTAACTTAAATCTATTGCATTTATACAACGCTAATATTCTTGTCATGTCCACTATTTATCCTCTCTGACAACAATTTTTTGTTTGTTTGTTTGTTTTTTTTTTTTTCATTTGGAGGTATCGTAGGCATTCAGGTTAATATGATGGGAAGCTCTGAAAATGTTATTGGATACATATCTACTTCTAACTCTTTTTCAAACTATGCAGTGTGGAAATTTAGTGTATTGAATTCTTTTATTTTTTTATTCCAAATACATAGGTCTACATAGTAGATCCAAATGAGATTTGAATAATTGATATGTCGAATATTAATTGGTTTAATCTTTTCCAAGTTTATCAATCTAATAACTACCCAACATTTATTTTTTTGTGCGATATTCAACCACAAAGGGTGGAATACAAATGGTCTAAAATCATAAAGCCCACTTGAGAAAAGAAATGATGACAAAAACAACCCTGAAGTGTGATATTAAAAACACTTTCTTCTATTAAATTTTGATTTTGAATAATTTCTTTCTTACCATCTTTTGGAACTTAAACAAATACTCGAATTTTAAGCCTTAAAGGTTCGTCTTTGCCTACATATCTACTATTACGATTTTCATTGTGAGCCCAATTGAAAAGAGTTTTGAATTCTTTTTATTTATTTATTTATTATGTTTTTCAAAGAAGAGTTTTGAATCTAAACACCTCCTTTCCTCTCAACAGGCCAACGTACACTTTCACAAATTCAGGGCCTTGGCTTGTTTTGGACTTTTGTTGTGAACTTAATCAATGGGCTTGGCTCAAAATGGCCCAATTTGAAGATTCGACCAAATTTTTGGGCAATAAAATAACGATAAAAGGTGACCAGTCTGACTAGACAACATGTTAACACAACAACAATGATATCCGCGGAGCATATTTTTATGAATTTATCACTTTCTCATTGTGAAGTAATTCTTAAATGAACTTTATTCGTCAAATTATCAATAAACTTAGTAAATAAATTTATCATAGATATGCTCCAGAACAGTGTCGGAGCCGGTTATGCCCTCTAGGGGGAATTGTCCCCACTAAGGTTTGAAAATCTTTAGAGGATTAAGATGAAAATTTTTCATCCCTTTTTGTTAAGGTGCTGATTTATTCTGGCAATGAACTGAAAATTTTGACGTGAGCCCGGCAGGCATTGGTGGAGATTATAGCATTTTGTTGTCATGAGCCTTGGTTTTCCGAAAATGTTGATGGGAATCTTTTTTTTTTTCAGGCTAATTTTGGGGATTCTCAAATTGGCAGGCATTTTATTTTTTTGCTTTTTTTTTTTGTTTTTTGGGATGCAGAGGCCATGTATATATTTTTCAACCCGATCATTCAACTTACTTGAAGTTGACCTTTCTCTTTGTTACCATGAACTGAAAAATTAATTTTGATTTTCAATTTCAACACTAACCTTTTGAATTTAGATTCTTTTTGTTTTCATATACCTTTAATTTCTTTTTTCTTGTGTGGTATGGTTAAAATTGAATTATAATTTAATTTAAATTTATTTATTTAATCCTTTTTTTTTAAAATTTCAGTCATGCTAATAAACTATGTTTTATTATCTTATAATATTAGCATATTTTTAATTTAATTCACTTAATATATGAGTTGAATTAGTTTAATTTTAAATATGAATGAAAAAACTTTTAACTAAAATTTATTTAAAATAAAAAATAATTATGTAAATATATATAAGTATAAGTATAATCATTGGATCGAGAAAGATAAGAAAGTGACATGCAAACCGAATTTTCAGAATGAATCTTTTACAAAAGTGGAGTGTAAAACCATCCCACCTTGGAATTAGCATTACGAGTATTGGCTCAAAATTTAAATTCGAGAAGTCACAATGAGAGCAAACAACATGATCATTGAGTCACTACTTCATGATTAGCCTATGCTTTTTATAAAGAATCTTTTACAAAAGTAGGAGTGCTTATGCGATGAATGAACTAAGGGTTTTTCTCTCTTTCTTTCTTTCTTTTTGTCTACTTAATAGTAAAGTCGGCATTTTAAAATTCCTACCAATTTTCCTTATTTTGTTCTTCTATGACAAAATGTCCAAGCTTTGTTTCTTATGCTTTTATGCTCTTGACAATACCCTTTCAAGTTGGCATTTTTAAATTTCTCCAATGGACGAAAAGAAAAAAGAAAGAAAAAAAAAATCCCATTTAGCTGAAATATTGATTACTACCTAGCACAGTACAGTGATGTCACATGAGAACTTGGCGACCATGTGAAGAAGCTCTCTTGGGTCCCACCTTCTCATCTGAAAAAAATAATTAAAAAGGTCATTTATGGAGAATATCTTGTGGGCGATGCTTTTTATTGCCATATACATATAAAGAAATTTCAAAGTATCACTATGTAACAATATTTATTAAGTGATATGGTAGACAATTTTTTTTTTAATATTTAATTTTATTCATTTGTAAGATTAAATAAAATATAATTAATTCATATACTTTTTATTTTTATTTTATTTTCTAAATTTTGTCACCCAACTTTTCTCGAAATTCTAATGCATGTGAAGATACGGCGTGTCTCTACATGAAATGGCCGGCTATATGTCTGTCATCAACTCATCGTTGTTCAACCTCGTTGGCAAAAACTGTGTCTTTTAATGTATTATTATTATGTTGTATTTGTGTAGGTTCTTTGGAAAAAAAAAAAAAAGGGAAAAATTAGGTAAATATATGATAAATGCAAGAGATGTAAATTAATTATATTTTTTATTAATACTAAATATAAAAATTTACTTAATTTTTATGTGATATGTAGCAATTTCATGTTTAATGTTAGTAGAGAGAGAAAATATGAGCCCTAAACACTAAAAAAAAAAATTGCAAAGTGCCTCAAATTCATATTCGTGAAAACTTTTCCAAATTGGAGACGGGCAGGTGTGAAGAGATCGAACCCTCCTCTCTCTTCGAAACATGAATACTATGCATTCATGTTTATAAATTTTTTTTTATTCGAAATAAGATTTAATTATATATTTTTTTAACAATTTTTTGATTAGGTCAAGGTCACTTGGCCACAGATATTAAATTTATATCGAATCAACTTTAATTTTATTTTTATTTGTTATAAGAACATTATTTAATATTCACATTTATAAACCTAAGGTTCTCTCTTTGCGAGATTCCGTAAGATTTGGCTCTACTAGTCGAGCTGATTATTGAATATTATTTTATTTAATAAAAATTACATTATATTTTTACTTGGCGGAGGTAAATTTGTCTTCGATGTCTGTGATCCGGAACTTTTGGATTATCATAGGCCATGAGTCCATGGGTCTTCTTCTCGACCATTTGACGTAGAAATAAATAACTAAAAATGAATTTCAATAACCTCAAGTGTTTGCCATCCCTCCAATTCTTCTGCAACTTTTAGAAAGAATCAGCACAGCACAGAAGACGTACGTTCTTCAAAAGCACCAAACTTCCACCAAACTAACCAAGCAGGCAGGCAGGCAGGCAAGCAAGCAACCGAAGCCTGATGTGATGAAGATGAAATCACCCAACAAACAAACCAAGCTTGAAAGCAAAGTAACAAAATCTTGAAGGAGCCAAACCAAACCAAACCAAACCAAAATTGAGCGATTGTCCGGGTCTTTGAGCTATATTTGAAAAAAAAAAAAAGGAAGAAGACCCAGATCACATAACATACTTCTCCAGCAGCAACACCTGTGCTTGTCTTAGGTGAACAAATTCTACCTATAATTTCTTCAAAACTTGTGTGTAGTGTAAACCATGTTGGATTCTTTCTGAACGATTCTCTCTCTCTCTGCAGCAGGACAGGAGGAGGACAAGACAGAGAGTCGGTCTAGACAAAGAACGCGGATCATAGGGTCCCACAAACAGAAAAGGAATTGGAAAGTGGAAAGAAAAATTAACTCATAACTCAACATCAATTGTCTTGAAGTTCAAAGCCGAAAAATCAAACTCATTACAACATCAATTGTTGTATTTGTAAACAATCTAGACTTCCAACATCCATCAAAAGCACAGGCAACAGCTTGCTTTTATCTTGATTCCCTTTTTTCTTTTTTCTTTTTCCCTTTTCTACCATTCTTCATGTCTTTTTGTATGCAATTAATTTAAATTAATTGATTTTGGTGTGTTAATGTTTTTCCTAAGTATTTGGTAGGTGATTCCAAAAAAAAAAAAAAAAAAAAGGGTTTGCTCTTTAATGGTGTGTGCGTGCGTGTGTTTTTCCTTTCTTTTTTCTTTTTTGGCAGGATATCTTGTCGAGTGAATATTGGGCGAGTATTTGTTCCCTTTATCCATAGCTCAGGTAAAAAAAAAAAAAAAAAAAGAAAAAAAGTTATGTCATTTTTAGTTTTGAATGTCAGTTCCCTTTATGTCAAAACAATAATAAATCATTAAAATGACAAATTTAATCAAATAAATTTATTACAGTATAACGCTTCTGAATTGTGAGACGCACTGTAATACATCACAGTTATTATTCATAAAAACTACATATTTATATATTATATTTGCATATTAAAATATCTTGTAGTGCAAAACTGTAGGCAATTTTCCCTCCTTTTTTTTTTTTTCTTGCGCAAGAAAATCGTGCGGAGTTCATTGCCTTTAGTGACAGAATTGCACGTCCAATGGTTAAAAGAGATCTTAAATCTTATAAATGAGACAGAATTAATTTTTTATTAAAAAAAAAAAGTTACCATAACAAGTAATATTAGTATTAACCAATGGGCCGTAAAAATTTGCCCTGGGCTCGAGGGGACGGGGATTTCACCTTCCCCCAACCCCTGATTCTGTGTTACTGGCCTCGCTTTGGATTCCATAAAAAAAAAAAAAAAAAAAAGCACATTTCCGTTTCAAAACATTTGAAATTGAAGTAAAGAGTTTTCTTTTTCTTTTTTTTTTTTAATAATAAAAAAAATTGAGATTGAAACAAGAGTTTTGACCGACACCCAAATATACGTGCATGTGATTAATTTATATGTGTGCGTGCGCGAGCGCGCGTGCGTGTGATGACCCGAAGTCGTCCACAGACAATATTCTGATTTCTCCGACCATCTTTTATTTATTTATTTATTTAATAATTATCATATAAATTATTTGATATTTATTGATAATCAAGAATAAAATATCACCTCTTATATTAATGAAATCTATAATTCCTTTAGTTTACCTATTTAATGATGAAATTGCATTGTGTAAGGAACTGAATTTTTTTTTAAAATATTATAAAAATCAAACAATAAAAAATAAAGAAGAAATTAATAATTTTTAATTTTTATAACCATAAATTTTAATAAAAAATTCATAATTACTTAAAGTTATGACTGTATAATTTTTTTAGTTATTAAAGAACTAATAATTATGTATTTATTATTTATTATATAAAAAAATTTTAATTTTAAAAATATAAATTTTGATATTACTTGTTAGATTTTTTAATAAAAATTACTATTAAATATTAATTTCATATCTTGAAAAGTTAAATAATTTTATATAAATATTTATATTTGTCATATACAAAAATATTTAAGTTTCAAAATTAAACATTTTGATATTATTTATTAAAATTTTTAATAAAAATATTATTATTAAATATTAATTTTAAATCTAAAAAAATAAATAATTTTATATAAATAATATCATAAATGATATATTTAAATTTATATAAATTAAAATTATGATTAATTTTTCTCTTTTAATTTTTACAATAATTATATATTTTTAAAAGAAATTTTCATGCAAATTAATATGATAGGTGACGAGTTATATATATATATATAATTTAAATTAGTATATTATTTTTAAATAATTATTAAATAAATAATTATTTTTAAAATTTTAGTTATTTAATTTAAAATTTTATACTAAATAGTTCATGCTAAAAATACTTTAAAATAAAGAAAAAAAAGTATAAAATATCAAATTAAGAATTTAACTCAATAAAAAATATTTTATTTATATTATCTCACAAAATATATTTAAATTTTAGTAAATTTTATTTTGTTTATTTTAAAATATCAAATAAATCATTATAATCTATTCTTAGAATTATAAAAAATATTTATATTCACTTAAAATTTATAAAATATAGAACATATAAAATAATATAAGGTAAATGTGTAAATAATATAAACCCAGAAGGCTCAAACACAACTATAACGTACTGACTCCGTGACTTTGGGCGACTGGGAGAGAGAGATTCGTTGGAGAGATATTTCTCGCTCTCTCTCTTAGCTTTCAGCAATGGCAGATGAGCCTTCTCTCACTCGCTGGTCTTTTCAGGTATTGTCTCCCTTCCCTTCTCTCTCTTTGTCTCTCTGTGTCTCTACTTACTTTCTCTGTTTGTTTGGTTGGCTAGAAAATGTTGGAAGAAAATTTTTCATCGGATTTTTAAAAACTTTTTGTTCGTTTTCTCGGCATCCAAAATCGTATCGCTCTTAATTGTTTCAACTTGTTTTCTCTGCTTTTCCAGAAGCTACTGATTCCGATTCAACAAGACAAATAGCTTCCTCAGTTTTTTTTTTTTAAAATTTTGTTTTTCGGAAATTTCCATTGCCTGCATAATTACTCACTCACGGTTCCGCATCGGTTTGGATGTTCGTTTGAGAATGGAGCTGTTGATTGTTAAGATCTTGATCTGAGAAATGTGTGAATAGCTGTGTTTATATATATATATATATATATATATATTTATATTGTAAGGTACTGATGCGTGGTTTTAGGATTTTAAATTGTTCTATGATGCTAAGTTTGGGAGGAAGAAGGTTCCAGAATCACAAAACGGCCAAATCGCTGCCGATAAAGCAGTGACCAGCGGGAATTCTTCTGCAACCTGCGTATCCAATGGAAATGGTCACGCCCAGGATACCATTGATATGGCCATTTACGAGCAGTACAGGAACCAGGTGCTACATTTGATTGGCTCACTTTGTGTAGTGTTTGTTATGTGACGTGTTTGCTGATTTGCACGTGTTGTGACTGTACTGTGTGTGTTTGTAATTTCAGGGTGGGATCTTGGCGCACTCCAATGGAACTTTGTCAAATGGACTCAATCAAAAGCCGTAAGTTCTGTTAGTCATTACTTTTGACTAACTGGCTTTTATGGGATGGCGTTGTATTGCTTTTTTTGGATCCCAAATGATAACTAAAAGAACAAAAATCACTGGCAATTTCAAGTAAACAAACTAAGGAATAGGAAATCCTTGTGATTGGTAAAATGTTCTCATGATTATGAATGTCAATTTACAGAATGATGGCCTGGTCTTGGCACTGATCAATTCATCACAATCAGCACAATTCCTGCAACAGCATGTTGACTCTTTGTGAAGAATATGCCCCTAATGAATAGAGTTGCCCAGTTGATCATCTCAGATAATGAATAGATGCTCACTTCTTTGTTCAAGCATGCCTTGTTGGGGCCTGGCCTGCACCTTCTTTCTCAGGCTATTCATACCCGTGGGCCTCTCTGAGAATCAAAATTCTTTTGTTGACGATCATGACTTCCAATTTTTGCAAAATGTGGACACCTACGACCAGTCATATAAAGCATTCAGTTTATATACTATCAATTGGATTTACAAATTCACATGTGGGAGTTAATGGTACTATGATTAGTAGTGTAGGAGAAGTGTCTTATGAATTTGGTGAGCATTGAATTATACATCTATGCTTATTAAAACTATGATACATGCACACAGTTGTTGCGTTATGGAAGAACAAATCAACTGATTCTTTGAGAATCTGCTGATCTTTTCATTTTCACTTTTCTAGGCAGAGGTCTTTGCTTCCTGCTTTTGATTCTGCTGAAACACGTGCTTTAGCAGAGGGCTTGTGCAGGTAATTGGCAATGCGATCCAATTTATGCATGATAAAGTCCCTATTTTTATATTATTGCGCACATCATGTTAAATTGTGGCGTTTGAATTATTTAGGTAGCCAAGTTTCCATGTATACTCTTTGTATGCAGAAAGCTTTATACCATTTATTTTGTCTTCTAAATTATCTCGTACAGGGATATTATTCGTGGGAGTCCAGATGTCAAGTGGGAAAGTATAAAAGGGTTGGAAAATGCCAAGCGTTTGCTGAAAGAAGCGGTGGTCATGCCAATAAAATATCCCAAGTAGGGTATTGATTATGAAACAGTTGGTTATGCTAAACATATTATTCACATTTTTGGACTTGGAAATGCTTGCATTATTAGACCTTAAATTGGCCTTATGTTGTAAAATGTAGGGGCTTTGTGCTCCAGCGAATGACATTAGATTTGAAAAATGCAATCATGCCAGCAAGCTTTTTGTTTCAGAAAAGCACATGGACTGGGAACAAGATTATTTTCTGGATCTGGCAACAAGATTAAATTGTGGGATACCCTAGGAACTACCCTCGCAACAAGATTCCAAAATCTTTATTTCTATTCTTTTAGACCATTCACCAAAGAGTTTGTCTTCTTTACCCTTCATAAGTAGAGGTCTTAGCTATCATAAAAGATAGTTCCTTAAATACTGTCTGGGCAGTGAACTTGGAATTTCGCTTCAGCATTTTTTGGGTGTCTTCTTGTTGATGTTCTTTTTATATGATCGAACATATCAATATACCACTTAGCCGTCCAGGGGTGGAACTATGTATGTGCTTGGGTTCATTACCACCCCTCCCCACACCACCTCTCATAAAAATAATAATAATAATTAAAATGTCAGCTATATTTTTCTGTAATATTTTCAGCAAATTTGGCGTTGCCTCCAAATTGGTTATATCTTTTAACTTTGGCTCCTTCATTTTAAATGAATGTTCATTTGCATCCTAATCATAATTTGATATCAACCCCTAATTCTGCTATTCTACTTCTGTCTGCATCTGTTAATTTCATGTGTTAATATTTTTAACTTGCATAAGTGACTAAGGCTTGTTTCAAGGTGAGTTTTGAGGTGCTGGTTTCTCAACTAAGTTGAACTTTTGCCATCTTCCAGGTACTTCACTGGTCTTTTGTCACCATGGAAAGGCATTCTCCTGTTTGGTCCTCCAGGGACAGGAAAGGTCTGAATTTCGGATAAGTTGTTTCATTGGAATTCCAATCATTCTTTGTTTACATGATTTGTTTGTTTCTCAGACAGTTCTGCAGTCTGTGTTTGAATTGGCCTCTTTAAAACAACCTTTAGAGAGTTCTCCTTTATTTTCCTTCTAAGGGTTAGGGGGGTAGGGCTACTTTATTGATATTAGTCATTGTTGACACTGTATTAACTTGAAAGTTTTATTACATATCCCTAAAGATATCTACAGGATCAAAAGTACAGGTTCAACCTGTTGTTAGATTCTCACTGGTCTTCCACCATATTCCAAGCAATGTTAGCCAAGAAAAAAAAATGTCTTAATCTAACCATATTCCAATAATTTTTATCCATTGAATAAAAAAATTCTAGAGAACATAATTCAGCAAGAACAAGTTGAATTAACAATAGGACACATAGCTATTGTGTTCAAGGGTCAAAAGCATTCATATGGCTAGTCTGCATGGTTCTGTAGTGTTTGAATATTCCAGAATAACTGTGGACGCTCATTTAAATCACATAAACTCTTGTCAACATACAATACTTTTGGCTTCTTTCCCCCCACTGTATAGACTGTCTTGTTATGAACTTGTATCATGTCGTGTCCTAAAGGCTTTAATTTGGTTGATATTGTCTGAAGTTTCCTTTTGCGTAGAAGGCTTTATGTGCAGGAATTACAAGTGAACACCCTGTAGGGGCTTGAAGTGACTCGGTTTTCTGGTCATATTGTGACTTTTATGTAATTTGCCTTTTCTATTGTCCAGACAATGCTTGCAAAAGCTGTTGCTACAGAGTGCAAAACCACATTCTTCAATATATCAGCATCTTCTATTGTCAGCAAGTGGCGAGGTATTTTGTAGGCTAGCAACCTTACCATTATAATGATATGTTGTCTGCCTTCAGGCTGTGGCTCTGCATATCAAACATGCTTCTGAATGAAGTATCATTCTTTGTGTATTCTGATGAGTAGCTGTAACTATATGTGCATAATATGTTGAAAAAAGAAAAAGCATATTGCAGATTTTTTTTTTTGATGAAAGCATAACTGATAATAAAGATAATGATTTCCACACAAAGCATAATTGGCTTGCTTTAGATTGTTTAAACCTGGAGATAGTTTGAATGTCTTCTAGCTTCTATGCATTCTATTGCTTTAAGAACACATGCTTGCTGCAGTGCTCTCTTTGCTGCTGCCCTATTTTGTTTTCAAGTATGATGAGTTCTCTTAATTGGAACAAATCTGAGAATTTGGAGATGTATCTCTTTGCATGAGGTACAAAGATGTTTGAGATTTCATTCTGTTAAGAAACCATTCCATCTAAAAAGTTAAACTACTAGGTGAGGTCCAAGATATGGATCATATATTAAACTCCAACGCATTCTACTGGATATATAGTGGCTCACTTGGAGAGAATGAAATCAGCGGGCTTTTTAAGATTTGGAAACACTGAGACTGGAATTCATGAAGAATATTATGTGGGTTTAGCTTGTGATTGTCCTGCAGATTTTTTGTGTCTACCATTTGTCATTGCAAAAATGGGTTGTGTTCATGGTGGGAATATAATTGTTGTTATTCTAGGGTACATAGGCTTGACTACTGTTTTAACCATCTTCCATGTATAATTTGTCTTACCAGTCAAAAAACATGTTATCAATGTAAGAATTTCATTTGGGGCTTGGGAAACTTTCTGCTATTCGATGTGAACCTTCTTTGATAGTTTCTATTTTGTATCTTAACTTGACCTTTTTTTGGGAGTGTGTGCATCCTTGTAGGTGACTCTGAGAAGTTAGTGAGGGTACTATTTGAGCTGGCCAGACACCATGCACCTTCAACTATATTCTTGGATGAAATTGATGCAATTATTAGTCAACGTGGTGAAGCTCACAGTGAGCATGAAGCAAGTAGGCGCTTGAAGACGGAGCTGCTCATACAGGTGATGTTTGTTTATTCAGAAATGTTGCAGAATGGCACATGTACTTTTAAAGAATGTCATCAATTACTTGGGTAGCAATTTCTTTTGCAACATTTAGAAGTATATCTATTTGCATCTGCAGAAGTATTCCACTTCAAAAGAGCCCTGCTGAATGTCATCTCAAATTCCAAATCTGATACATATTTATGATTCCCTGCAATATCACATATGATTTTAGTTCTATTGTCCCAAAAATTGATCGCTTGGATTAGATTGCAGATGGATGGTTTGATGCGGACAGATGAGCTTGTATTTGTTTTAGCAGCAACAAATCTTCCCTGGGAATTAGATGCAGCCATGCTCCGGCGTCTTGAGAAGAGAGTATCCTTTGTGTTGCCTTTTTTTATAATTAAAATGATTAGAATCCACAATTTCCCTGGATGGCACTATCATTGAGTTGACATTATTGAGATTGTTTTTAGTTCGAGTAGATATGGTGCTTGGGTGAGAGTTCAATGCTGCCACAGTTGTAGGCAGTAGATTGCACTACCATAGTGCCATGCTTATCTGCAATTAGTGAAGGGTAGGCTAATATTCTTAAACCATTGATAGCTATATCCCTCCTAAATTGGTTTTATCTTGCAAACAAGGTTATGCCTTTGCAGTCTTGTATAAGCCACAAATTTATGATCACCTTTAAATCTAGTTCGTCCACCATGATATAAACCTGTGCTGAAGCAGAATTTTGGTGTCTACCATCCTTTCCTTATTTGTGCTCACAATTATTGAGCAATGGCACATTTTGGTGTCTCATGTGAATACCTACATACATAACTATCTACAAATTGTGTGACTGAAGTTTTGAATTGCTTGATATTCAAGTTGTCGTCCTTTGACCATAAAAAACTAGATCCTTGTTCCTCTTCCAGAGCCAGAAGCAAGAAGAGCCATGTTCGGAGAACTCTTGCCATCAGAGGACAAAAGGTTTCCGTTTGACTTATTAGTGGAAAGGACAGAAGGTTATTCAGGTTCAGATATCCGATTACTGTGTAAAGAGGCTGCTATGCAGCCATTAAGGCGTCTAATGTTGCTTCTGGAGGACAAAGAGGAAGTGGTGCCTGAGGATGGTGAGTTATAAAGTTATGCATGAAATCTTTCTGTCCTCTTTTGCGTAAAAAGGATTTCCATGACCACAGTCAGCCACTTCAATCTGTCGTGTTTCTTCTGCTAGCATTTAACAAATTTAAAATCTCATTACCCACCAATGTTTTAAGGACACATCGTACTTGCTGTTGCACTACTGTACTTTAATCTATAGAGCTGATGATTGATTTTAACTTTCAGAGTTGCCTAGAGTTGGGCCAATTACGCAAGAGGACGTGGAGACAGCTCTGAGGAACACAAGGCCATCAGCACATCTCCATGCCCACCGTTACGAGAAGTTCAACGCTGATTATGGCAGCCAAATACTCCTATGAAGGCACCCACCTGTCATACATCATCCGTCTACATTGCTACCTGTAATCTCTTAGTATTGTTTTCTTTTTCAGATTATTTGGTTATTATTATGCCCATGACAGTAGCCAAGCCATCGCAATTTTTTCTGCAAACTAGGTAGTAGTTTTTTTTTCTAATATTTTTTTGTGGGCCTGGCTGTATCGTGCAAGTTGCATAATTATTCATTTTCTTAGATGTTATCTGACCGCTGGGTAAGAGCTATCAGTAGAAGTATTTGAGGATTGCCAGCTAGTTGGGCAATCCTTGCATTTTATTAGACGTAGGTCATCATCTACAGGGAAAAATAGACAGCGCCATCCCCACACATGCTTACCACACTTTCGAATCAAAATTAGGTAACTTTATAATACAGTACATATACCAGTGCAAGTCAGAGGCATCATAAACGAAAAGAACATTCGAATACATTGCTAAAATCTACAGCTTCAAGGACACTTGTGAACTTCAAATTGGTTTTCCATGCTTTTGCAGTTGTCCTTTTCATGTCGTCGGTCCTCTTCCTCGCAGTGCCTCTGCATTTGTGCAGGAGTAGTAAATAATTTAAAAAAAAAAGTTGCCTTCATTAGGTCCATAATTCCTGCCATGGGATCACGATCTTTATCCAGACTTGGCTTCACCTGTAAAATAAAATGTGGACATTTTATTAGTGATTAGACTACCATTTCCATTTCTGTGCTCGAACAATGTGTATGCCAAGCCTGACCGCCACACTTTGGGACGCAAGAACATGAATGTATATGTGTGCGTGCGTGTATGTTTGTGTAATATCGAACGTGTATTTGCAGTTTAATTTATCCTCTTTTAAGGTGCAGATCCAACCAATTCCCCTTAGAAGCTTTGAGCAAAGTAACAATGACACTTGAGGCTTAACGGTGACTTCAGATTTTTCTGGTAGGATCTCTGCACACCATGGAACTGGACGGCCTGAACTATGACTCAATTTTCCCCTGCTCGACACCTTCGAGACGGACATAGATCTGCAGACTGGAGAC
The DNA here is from genome assembly GCA_021533255.1 of Ceriops tagal. NCBI lineage: Eukaryota > Viridiplantae > Streptophyta > Magnoliopsida > Malpighiales > Rhizophoraceae > Ceriops > Ceriops tagal. Next base: position 8,809,578 of record CM038606.1, read on the forward strand.
GGCAAAATAAAGTAAGATTTGACATAATGCAATTAGCATGCCAGGAACACTTTTGACAACTGATCCAAAATCCCACGGCCAATAACGCTCCCATTAAATAGCTTCCCCTCAACTCTGGTGGAACAGCTCAAACTTTAACTTGACTCATTGTCAGTATCCTGATCCCAGCTGAAAGATGCAAGCGTGGCATAACTCAGTGTTGCGGGCACCTTGACACCAGTTGAAATCGGAGTCCGTATTGGAGTTGAAGCCGGGATGGTATCCTTCGTCAAAGTGGAGCATGCAACAAAGCAGCAAATTTTAGTGCCACAAACAACAGGTACACAAACAGGTTCGGTTGGCATCATAAGACGTTAGCCTTGAAGTCCAGCAGCGCTGTTAGGCCAAGAAAAACTACATACAAACAAGAAACCTATGACCACCTTCGAAAAGCAAATTACAATACAATGAAACAAAAGTAACCCAGAAGCCATATGGCATCCAGTTCAAGCACTTCAATACCACAAACATTTTCCTTAAATTGTTAACTGTCAGTCAAACAGTCATTTGCCGCTAGGAATTAGGAAAACGCTGACACCATGAACTAAAATTAAGACCCAATGATCAATCAATCCATCAATCAAATAAAACATAAGTATTACAGCAACACAGACCCACAAAAAGTATTACATTATTGCCTTCTAGTTAACGATCAACTGTTACGATAGCCTCACTTCACCTGACAGTTGAAGTCCAAAGCACATAAAAAAAAATAAAAATGAAGGATGATCTCTATAACTAAAAAAAAATTGATAAAATTAACGTAATAATCCAACAAGTCACCCAAAAAATAAATATTAAAAGCAAGTTAAAAACGCACCTCGCTTTCCAAGGAACGAATATGGGAAGAGATAAAAGAGTGGGTACGTATACTTATACAGAAACAGGATTGACTTCAAGAAAAGTTAGAGCTACACTCGCTATACATCAATCCGAGAGGACCGGAACTTTCGATGTCTTGAAGAGGGCAACAGTTCCCGCCGCCATTTACAAGCAATTCCTGTAGTGTGAGAAACTGGGTTATGCCAAATAATTGTATACTTAAGGATTGTTCTTGTCCCGCTCCAGGTATTCTCTGTCGATAAGGCTTTCTATCCTTTTCTTCGAATTAGGGGGTTTTATGGAAAACTTGAGCTGTTGACCATGACAAAGACACATTTTCCACATACGCACCAGTCAGCTCATCCCAATATTAAGTCTCAAAGAAATGAGTTTGCCAAACCCGATTTAATCCCACCGATATCATTAACTACAGTGCTCTAATCATTATATAGCACCCTAGAGTTAGAAAGAGGTTAGCACACAACTGACATAATATGGCATTATATGATTGTGACCAAGAGACATCAGGGCTTAGATTAGGGAAGGCAAGACATAGAGCAGAATTACCTGCTGGACGAGTTCGGTTATCAGAAGTGTGTGGCTTAGCACTTTCCTCGTCTTCATTATCCGAACAATAGCAGCATCGACCTGTAAGCATTACATAGTATCAATAACATTTTTATCTGGCTAAGCTCAAACATTTCTAAAAAGCTTCCATTAAAAAAAAAAAAAAAGGGTATTGGTGAAAAGGGTGCTCAATTAAAAGGGTATTGACGATCTTGAAACACCCTCTCAGTGGTGCTTGTGTTCTCCCCCTAGAGTTTCTTTCATCAGGATTGCATTGACCTGCATCCCACATAAGTGTCAGCTTTAGGGTCCAAAATATGACTGGCTAGCAGAAAAAAGCATTCAGGTTAACAAATTTCAGTAAGGAAAGAAATTTTGGATGGGGTCACATCTATGCAAACTTGATACAATCTGGGGACAGTTTTACATACAAAATTACAGAGACATGCCTTTATACGATAGAGACGAGCAGTGAATCCATCATTAAAAACAAAGTCATCATCATCCTCCACATCCCTTCCTTTTGGCACCTGCAAAACACAAATCCAATGATTAAAAGGGAATGAAAAGACAATTTCCACGGGCAGCTTTATTTTTGCAGCACTTTCTCCTTTTCAACAACCTTGGTTTTTCAGCTTTACATTGCAATTCTTATCCCTGCGAGATAGTGCACAGAAACGGGCTTACCAGATGAAACCAGAAAAGAATATAATGGGCATAGCTAGAAAATGTGTTCACAAAGAAAATGTCTGAAGGAACAGAAAGAAAATTGCACCATTCCAGAAAACTGGTAAACCAGGGCCAAAAGCTTGCCAACTTTTAACAATAGGATTAACAATTCAGACCCAAGAATCAGAGCAACGCAAATTACCACCACGCACCTTTTGAAAGACAAACTTTTCCACATGCCAAAGACTGCAATGTTCTCCTCAGTTCTTTGTCCTCTATGCCAGTGGCATCCTTGATGTCTTGAAATCTAAGTTTTTGAGTATCATTAAATAGCATAAGGACAGCAACAGTCTTGCATACAAGACATGAAAACAAAACCATCAGAATATGTCCCTTATGCAGTCAGTGCAAATACAATAAAAGAATTAACAATTAAACACAATAATAAGGAATGCATGGGAGACCAATGACCAACCTGAAAGAGAGAGACTGCCAGCTCCTTTTTACCTTTAGGAAAATCAGCTTTCAGGAAACAGTGACCCAATGAATTTTGCCACATTAGGCGCCTACCACTGTACTTGCTTAAGTAAAACTCTTTAAAAATATCCTGTGATATGGCCAAGATAAGAATCAGAGACTTTTTCGCAATTACCTAACTATAATGAATCAAGACTGCAAGGTAGCTGGTGCCTAACCTGATATGCATTCAGCTCATGAGGAAGCCTAACATCCATGGGTGGATATGTAGGCCAATACCTGTGGAAACCAGCCCAACACGAATTAAACTTCAATTTAAATACAGGGGCTATGCACATAACATCTGCTTGGAACTTAGAAACTTGAGATCTGTGCCTACCCTGTTCTTAAGACATGGACACTCATTTCAATCCCTAATGGAACTTTTGTCCTTGCCTGTGATGATTGTTTGAAAGACTCGTTTATCTCCTTTGATAGTTCAATATCCTGCTAAGAAGCGAAGAAATTACCAAGCCAATATCATTTCTGACAATAAAAAAGGCACAGCAAGAGAGGGTGGGGAGGGAGGGAAAGAAGCAGAGCAGAAAGAGGCATAAGATAGGGTTTAGCAGGGATACGTAGAATCCAAATTCCAATAGGCCATAGAAGAAATTCAAAAAGGCCTCCAATTCCCCATAGTTGAGTTTTCAATAAATGCAAAGGGAAAAAATGGCAAAGCCAACACCAAATTGCTTAAATATGCTTCTATTGATGCAAGTAATCTGCATGTGATCTGAGTGATTGTTGCTCATATGACTGCCTGCCTTAGGCTGCTATCAATTTTTTACACTGCGCACTCCTAAAACTCATGTTACAATTTGCACATAACATGCATGGTTGACCAACGGGAATAAAATTTTTCAAGTTGGTAAACGTGGCTCTGCACAGAGGTCAGAAAAGCATAGTAGTAAATGCTGCCTTGAGATAAATGAGCCCATTTTAAGGAACAAGAACAGAATCTTTGTGGAAAAGAGAGAAACAAATTTATGTATCACAGCAATAAACTATCATCAATATGAAGAATCCACAGGCATATACAACCATTACAATTCCAGAATACACATACACGCATGGGCATGCACACCTTAAACATTCCCTCAAGCTTGTTGGTAAACTGGCTGCCACACTCGGTCTTCAGCTGCATTAGGAACAGAACTGTTAATATAATGGATAAAAGTAAAGAATTTAGCAAAGTCAAAGATTGAGTTACTTAACCTTAGATATCATAGATTTCTCTCCATCAATAGAAGCACTTTTCCCCAACAGAAGTCTTCTCGCGAGGTCCTTATAGAATGCTTCAAACACATCGTTGCCCTTCATAAAAAAGAAAAAGAAGCACATACCTCATCAGTCAGTTTGCTTCAGCAGACCTGAATTTTCTGGGATAAAAGATACACACAGAGTGCAAAAGCGAAAGCACAGACACAAGAAGATTACCTGAATAAACCTGAATAAAACCAAAACTTTATCAAGGGTACCCTCGAACTCCTGTTCAGAGGTACCCTTGTTTCCAGCACGAAGCTTCTCATCGAAAAACTTTGCAATCGGCTCTACTGGCCGGTTCTATTAAAGGGAGAATAAGTTCAAATTCTAAGTCGAAAAGCTTGGTAATAACACAGCAATATCAGAAACAAGAGCTCATCCATTTTAGTGGAAGAATAATGACAGCAAGCCACATTTAGTTAGATGCTAGCCTGAATTCAGTAGCTAATTTACAAAAAGCAGATATACGAAAGAGAAGGCACACTAACCTGATGAAGATTAATTAGATGTTCAAATGCATCCTTCATGCTATTGGAAAAGGCCTCATTATTAGAATAGCTTTCATCTCATATTTTGTCCAAAGATGCCTTGAATTCTAACAAAGTGGAGACCATATCCTTATCTTTCTCTTCATCCACAACAATGCCCTATCCAGTTCTTCGTATGTATAAACTAAGTGCCTGTCTAAGTGATTCAAAAGCATTCACCCTTGAGAACAGCGAGTACATCCTGTGCAGGGCCTCAATCCGATGCCCATCCATCAGCATTGTGAAACCCTGGATAGAATGGATAATAAAAAGTTTATTGTTTAGTCCAGGCAAATGTATTGCATGGTAAAAGTGAGAAACAACAATAAAAACCCATGCACACCTTATCAAGAATTGCAGATATGTGCCGTTCAAGAAGTCGCCTTTCTGCAGTTGCTATCAGAGCTTTCCAAATGCATCAAGGTAGATTAAGCATCTTTCATGCTCTTCATGAAACCTTACCTACAAAAATGCCCCCAACCTTTTCAAGAGTAAACATACTTTCAAGACGAAAAAATCATGGCTAGTCTAACTGATAATATCAGAAAGAAGAAGATGCACCTCCACATGCTTCAGGTAATCAGGAACATCTGATTGCTGCAAGTATTTCATTCCTTCAGCGGCATAAAATTCTGAAATGCACTCAAGGAATGGTCTTTCAAAGCTCTCTGAATAAATTCCTAAAGCAGTGAACATCTTCAAAAGATGATTAAGGAGAGTCCTACCAATGGCTTCACCTAACCTGCAAAGTAAAAAAGTACCCCAACTTTTCCAGATTAAAATCAACACTAAAATATTCTAATGACCTGAAGCCATTAAGTATTTCAATCCTAAAATATCAAAATCCAAGCAATCAAAATGGCATGCTTCAAATCTGCTCAGTACATCCTACCAATACCTTCAAAAGAAAACTCTAGTCTATTGGATTTTCAAAATATGAGCAGCCAGGTTCCCTCACCTTTGAATGAGTTCATGACTAAAATAGAGTTCAGATATCTGATTGTAAACCTTAAGGGGGACCCAAAAAACATAGTAAAGTACTAGGGGTTGTTCTATTCACTATAAAGAAATAAGAAATCTATGCCTCCTGAAATATAAAGCATTTCTTAGAGAACAAAACTGTAGCAGCTTGTTCATGAGAACATCCTCAATTCCAGGTCTCAACATGTTGCTTTGGTGCCTTCTTTAAGATCTTATAGACTTAATTCTACCATGCACACATTCAAAATATTACATCATTAAATTCAATAAGGCAGAGTAAATGACTTCTAAACTTCATATCCACACCATAATTAAGATAGATACAATTTATGCAGAAATCACTTTTTTTGCAGAAGCAAGAAAAGAAAGTTTATAGCAGTTTTTGAAGTTAAACATTCATGCGCCCAAATATTTTCAAATATAGGCAGTAGCTCCACATTGACTGATTGAACTGAAATGACATCAGTGGTCATTAAGACAAAGTAAGTAACCCACCATTGACAGAAATACATCCTTCGCATCAACAGAACTATATAATATTTATCCCACTGCATGCTGGAAAGGGTGAATACAAGGAAAACCATTTGTAAATGATTAATCTTGTACTCAACATATGAATACAAGTGCATGTATCAAAAATCTTGCCAGCATCTCTCAATAAGCGATAAGAATTCCACCAAATCAGGGCTTCGACCAACTAAAGACTGCAATACTGCAAATATGTGTGCCTCACACTCCTTTTCAATCCGTAGATAAAGATTTCCCCCCATCTTGTGCAGGCATAGATTATTAACAGCCTAAAGAAAGGCAGGAAAAAAAAAAAAAAAAGAGGCACCAATGCTTTAACAAGCAAACCGGAGGAGAGGTTCACATAAGCAAACTGCCACTCTTTTTATAGCTTAAAGGCAAAAACAAAGAGAGTAATATCCACCTGATAAAGCAAGTCCAGGTTACAAGAATCTGGTCGTTGCAAGAAGATAGCTTTGATTGCCGACTGCAGCTTTTCCCAAGTATTCTCCTCAAAATTTGAAGGGAGTGTTGGTTTAGCTTCATACAAGACAACAAAAATGCACACACCAAATTAATTAAATTATGAAACAACCCCCCCATATATTTATAAATTAATTTGATGGGTTTATAATTTAATTTGACGTACAAGGCCTAAATATGGATAAATTTTACCCGAGTAAGATGGGTACTAATTAAGCTAATGCCCCAATAATTTGAGATTTAGATATGTTGGACATGGACTAAAAAGTAGGCTAGATTTTGTTAACACGATATGAACTGAATTTGGGTTTACTTCTTGTAACATATTGGTTACGAGGAAATGGTCAAGTGGATTAAAGTTCCAAACTTCAAGGAGCTCCTCCTGCTCAGCTAGGCCCTTGGTCCAATGTTCTGGGACTATTTGGGAGTTGAAGCTCAGTGTAACTGTATATACTATTTAATTTTCACAAAAAAAAAAAAAAATTTTATATTATATAAACTTAATATTGCGTACTAATATTGTGTATTTTAATAAGTAATTTTTTAAAAATAAGATAATAATTTTGTAATAAGTGATATTAGATCTTACTTTATTTACTGTGAGACCTTTAATTTGGTGTAGAATATTGAGAATTTTTAGTTATAAATTTGATATAAAAAAATATAATAAATATAAATTTAATGTGAGAAAATATAATAGTATTAACTCTTCTATCGTCGAGGAAGGCTTTTGGGAAGAAGTAATAACTCCGTGATGGCAGGTGAAGCAACTAAGAACAATGAAAGAGAGGATTCATCGAGTCAAGAGCATGTTCAATTATGCACTGACATATTCGGAATCTATCCTTCAATCTTTTTCGAGACTGTAGGACTGCTTTGCTTTGGCGAGATTTAGTACATCCTGACTTGCGAGTGTAGTTTTTCCAAAAGGAATTTCCATAAATGGTTAGTAATGAACCTCCAAGGTATTTGTCCCATTTATAGTATACCCGAATTCGGCGTCATCCTATTCTTTTTAAATGATTTTTATACTACATAACGCATGTATCACACTCCCCAATTCTTTAGCACTGCTCACATGCTGATTTTTTTTTTTTTAAAATATATGATACCAAGTTTATCTTCATACTCCCCAATTCTTTGGCACTGCAGTGATGTGATATCACATGCTGATTTTAATATATAATACCGAGTTTTATCTTTTAGGGTTAGCTGAAGACAGATTATCTCGATTGAAATGGGAGATTTATACAAATTATATCCCTACGGTCTAACCCGAAGCTTCCTTTGGATAATATGGCTGCTTCGATGCCAATTTCTAAAACAACGTGTCCACCTAGCGGAGTTGGGTCTCTTTCATATCAATCGTTACTCCGATTATTTTGCATGTCAACTTGTTTCCATTCTAATCATCTTCTCTGTTGATTTTCAGTTTTTTCCAGCGATAATTTTGCCTCTAATGTGGAAAAAAGAAAGAAAAGCCACGATTCTTAGCAGACCAAGTTTTCCACGAGGACCAAACAATTTGTCATAGCTATACAAATCGAAAATGTGTTGTCCATCTTCTTGTTGTGGAAACATTTTATCATTGCGTCAATATCAAAAGATGGAAGGTACCCCATTGTGGAACAATAATTCTGGATTACGACTATATTACAGTCCACAGATTTAATCTGATTTTTGTTTTTCTAGTTGAAATTCGGTTTTCAAGACAATTTAGCGTTCGTCGGTGACTGTTAGAAAATTTGGTTTACTCTCTAAGAAACATGAAGATAAAAGAAAATACCGTTAGAGCAAAGAACACAACGTTTTCTGTGGTCCCTTCCATCTGGATTAGTTTATTATGTAATTTCTTTTTAATAAGAATTCATAATTCTCTTCTCTGAATAATAATGATAATATAGACTTATAATACTAAAAAAATCTCTTCAAATATAGCAAAAAATAAATTCATTGATCACATTTGATTGTTGGTGTCCACGATTTCACATAATTCCCTTTTTTTTTTTGGGGGGGGGGTCCAAATGAGAGAAATGGGATAAAAGATCAGGAATCCTAAGTATAGCAATTTCCTTCTACGTATGGATCTGCATGACTGCTGATTGAAAAAATTGGTTCTCAGCAAGATGATTATGCAAGCAAAGAAGTCCTTTGCGTCTGGCCTGGTCATTTTCGCACCAGTCATCTTTGCTACGCATGTCCCTTGTGAAGCTTCCTTGCGTGTGCATCATCCACTAAACTTGACCAAAAAAAAAAAAAACTTCAAGATAGATGCCTAACCGAGATTCAAAAAAAAAAAAAAAAAGTGAAAAAAAATAAGAAGAAGCAAAGGATTGTTCTTCCCCATGTAATAATTAAGATGTTATCCATGTATACTGTATAGTAACAATCTCCCACATGATCAAGAAAGAAACGCTTCAATGTGTGCTGCGCTACAACTATTGAACAAATCTTTTCTTTTCTTTTCTTTTCTTTTTTTTTTAAAATCTAAGATTCCATGATTGAGCTAATTAAAATACGGAAAAAATGTCATTAAAAAATAAATAAATATTATTTAACAAAGTGAACATGTGCATTAGATTTTTTTTTATGTTTTTCTGATTACCCACGTGAGTGGAATCACCAACCATTCAGAATTTGCCAATAACTTTTGTTCCAATATTGCAACTGAAAAAGTTAGGAAACTGGGAGAGGGCGCGCTGGTACAGACAAGAGAGTGGGTTTCGTGCGAAAAAGGTAATTTAAAAAATAATAATAAATTATGTCGCATAAATATAAATCGTGCGCAATATATAAAATGTATAACAATTATTATACAATATATAATTACTATTATCACACGTTATATGATAGATGTGGTGTATATGTATATATATATATTTAATTTTATTGCATTATATATTTAAAATGAAATGAAATAAAATAAAATAAAATAAAATAAAAAGATTTTGTTTTATGCATGAGACGCTCCGGGACCGGCTGCTGCCCGACAGCCCAATTCGATCCCATTCCAACTTGCGTGCTTTGACTCGTCTGTCCTTACGGGACTTCGGGTGGTTTGGTCCTTCTAGACTGCTTATCAACGGTCAACTAGTTCAGCCCCGCACACAGACTCTCTCTCTCTCTCTCTCTCTCTCTCTCCCCTTCCCCCAATTCCCGCTATAAAATCCCAGACCAAAAGACCACCAAAACAATAGAAACGCAGACGAACCCCATTTACACTATTCCTTCAGTGTTCTCGATTGCGATGTCCCACCAAAGAGTTGTAAGGAAATAATTAGGAGGCCCCATTGAAGGGAAAAGCTAGAAGAAGGCAAAAGAGAAGGGCAATTGAAGTGATTTTCAATGGCTGCTACTTTTAGTTATTCGAGCCGTGAGGAGGTGAAAGTGGTCCTTGTTGACACACAATATGTAGTTACAGATCCCACGAGCTTCAAGTCTGTGGTTCAGAGTCTTACTGGTAAAGATTCATGTGTTGCGTGGATCGAGGAGAGCGGGTTCACGGGCGTAAAGAGGAGGAAGAGACCGGTTCACGGTGGTGGAGAAGCTGGAAGTAATTGGATTTTATCAAGTTGTCATGGAAGTCCGGGTAGTGCAGGTGTTGGTCTTGATGATGATGGCGGTGATCGGAGATTACCTAACGACATGTCCTTCATGGACCTCGATAGAATGATGTTGGAGCTGCCTCCAATGGATTGGCACAACAAGCTGTGGGCAGAGAATACTCTGTCTTAGTTTGTGTTCAAATATTGAAGGCATGAAATTTCTGTACGGAAGTATTGAGTGTAAAACATCTGAATTCGGAGTTTTTCATTTCTGTGCGAAAGTATTGAATGCAAAACATCTGAATTTGGAGCTTTTTTGCGTTATAGTACGATATTAGCATTGAATCACTAGTTTTAGCAGTATCGCTAGTTTCGGTTTACATAACGTTCAGATACTTCCCAGGAGAGAAAAATTTTTTATTTGTACGAAAATCTTGCTTTCAAATTTAATATACTTGAAAGACGAAAGAGCTTTGAATTAATAATGCTAGAATTGCCTTGTCTCACTTAATTTTGGGTTTTCGTTGGAGCTAATTGATAAAACAAAGATGAAAGAGTGACGAAACCCAAAAAAGAAACCGAAATATGAAAGAGTTCGTATCGAAAGTGTTCAAATCACAAAAGAAGCCGTCCTCTTGGGCTTGGTTCGGTTTACTTATTATTGATTATTATTGCTATTTATTATTTTTAATTATTGTTATTGATTACTAATTATTTTATTAATTGTTGTTGCCGATAAATATAAAAAATATTTAGTCATTAGTTAAATTGATAATGTCCTGTACTATTAAAGTAATAAACATGACTACCTGGGCAATTGTATCTGCCTTATTACAATAAATAAATAAATAAATAAAAATAATTTTTTTGACTCTTTAACAAACTTACCTTTTGTCACTTGTATAAAAATATTGATAACGATTAGGCAACAAATAAAAAAGACATTAATAAAACAAAAGAGAAAAAGACCGTGAGAGTAATAAAAAAAAATCAAGATGGTCCCCCAATTATCTAACAATGTATTTGTGGACTCCAGCAACAAAAAATATCTGTATTTTCATTATTATTGTTTTAGCCCAAAAAAATAAATTAGCTAATATTTGATACAAAAATTAGTTCAGAAATATATATTTTTTTTCTATCATCTACTTTTAAACTTACTTATTATCCAACTACAACCCAGAAAATTTTTATCCAGTATCATCATAATTGCTGTTAGGAAATGAAACAGCTAGTCCATTGGATAGCTCCAAAATTTCATGGGTAAGAAGGGGACTTTGGACACTGTACCTTCCTCAATAATTGTTGAAGTTGGCACTTGAGCTATCTCAAGTGGTTTGACTTTAAAGATCTAATCAAATGTATCCAGAAAAAGAAAATTATAATTGTTGGCTAATGTTGTTTATTACAGTAATGGGAAAACCATTCAACTTCTGAATCATAATCCGGTTAAAAGATCGTATTTTCTACATAATTTCAACCGCATACCAGAACAAGATTTAAATTTCGCTTTTCTGAGTCTATGAGGAAAATTAATGTCAATTAATTGTTACAGTCCAGAAGGTAGAACTGATTCCAATTTCTGTTCGAGTTGGAATTGGAGAAAAACCAAATCGGACTAGGGTCCCTCTAAGTCACGATAGCTTTTGTTACAAAGTTCAAAATTATGCAACCTTTGCCCTCCCTCTTGATTTGGTTGTATTCAACCATCTTGAACATTAAGATGTTAATTACGACTGTGTGATTATAATGTCGCCCTGGAAAAAAAAAACTACACAACAATTACCGGATGAAGAAACTTACAAGCTAAACGTTGATCCCTTCACGCTCTTTTATCTTCCTCAGTCTGTCGTAATGGCATTTGTGCTCGAGAACTTCTTGAAGATTATTGTGTTGGCACACTCATGTTTGATTGACAAACAAACATTGCAAGCCTACTAGAACAAAGTGGCTCGATCTTCGCTCACAAAGAATAGGAGAGATGAAGAATTATGTGGAAGCAACCCATGGACGTTGGAGGTGGAGGTGAAAAATCCAGCAGAAGAATAGTTGAGAGTAATCAGGTTTGCTTTGGAGTGATGCTCCGTCCGCGCTCTTGCCTCCTACCTCAGTTGCTTTGCTATCACTAAGTAAAGAAAATGAGATCATCAGCACCTGATATGTACGAGGCCATAATCTTTCATATTTCACAAAATATCAATCTTGTTGATGAGTGTCATTTTGTCGGCTTCTCAACCACACAAGTAATTTCATATTTTGATTAGAAGTTTATAAACAACACTATCTTAAATACATGCATATAGTGAAACAAACTGATTTAATTTTACCATTTAGTACTGACGTACTATAATGCTAGTGTTATTAGGATGATTAGTTCTCAAGTTGAGCAAAAAGCTCTTGCAAAATACACTTGTTGTGGCATTATTTATAGAATATTATTTAGAATATCATTTTACTTTATATGATATTATTTTACTATTTAAACTCTTATAAAATTATTTAGAAAATTTTTATTTTTTAAATATTTCTTATTTAATTAGATATTATTCTAATTAGTTATTAAAGTATTTTCTGATTTAAATTAGAGTATTTTTCTAATTAATTAATTAGTTTTACCTATAAATATGTCTAAGTCTAAGAGACTAAAGCATTTAAAAAATTACATTTCAATAAAATATTTGTCATGTTTTTAAATTTCTTTTTGAGAAATATTATTCTTTTAAATTCAATCAAAGTATCAAACTTATTTTCGTTAAACGCTGTGTTAAGTGGTATTAGAATAAGTCTAACCTATTTTGATGGTAACACAAGATGGAAGGAATAACAACGATCATATTGATAAAGGTCAGGGGATACCAGCCATCTAGATAACCATCTGTGCCTAGGAGGTGGCACTACAACACCTTGATCAGAGGTTTAATCAATTGGAACGTGGATTACAAGCCATCAACAATTGACTCGAAACTCTCTAGGTGAGAGGTGTCAACAGGAATTGGAAAGACAAAAGGAATCATGCCAGAGATTTTACTTTTGGTCAATCTTTTGCTTGACCAGCCCTTGCTAATCTACAGAGGCGTCAACACTATGCAATGACTTCTGATGAAGAAACAAATTTGTCTAGGTGTTAGGCTTATACAATAGATTTTGATGATGAGAATGGTGATTTTGATGAACATCCAAATCATGTCAGGTATGAGTAATGATGAGCTTAATATCCTAAAATGTTTGAAGAATTTCGGTTAAAGATAGATATTCATATCTTTAATGTTGAATTTAATATTAAAAATTTTATGGATTGGTTAGCTAAAGTAAAAAATTTCTTTGATTACATAGAGATACCTGAAGAATAAAGGGTTAGATTAGTTGCTTGTCGACTAAAAGGAGAAACCTCTGCTTGGCGGGAATGAATAGAAAATCGTAGGAGAAAAGAAGGGAAAACTCCAAACACTGATATAAAATGAAGCAACTTATAAGACGAGTGTTTCTTTTTCTATATTACAAGCAGATCGTTTTTCAAAAATATCAATATTGCAACTAAGGTAACTAATTAGTTTATGAATATTCATCAGAATTTTTCAGATTATTTGAGTGCAACAACCTAATGGAATCAAAAAGCCAGCAAATTTCAAGATACCTTGATGAATTGAAACCAACCATTCAAGATAAAATTGGGTCTCAAATGCTACTGAGCATATTTAAGGCTAAGAATATGATATTAAAAGGTGAGATAATATTGCAAGAAAAAAATAAGTTTGAATCATCTTGTAAGTTTTATATTGACTTTAACAAGTTTGTTGTAGAGAAAGAAAAGCAAAAGTCATTAAGCCAGTTAGAGAGGTTGATAACTACCAAAATTGCAAGCAAACAATTGCTTGCTGAAAAGGTTACTATTTAAAATGCTAATCCTTATGAAAAGCCTATACTAGGTAACTGATTTAAGTGTAATGATGTAAGTCAAGTGATTGCCCATGACAGATGATAATGAATGTAGTAGAGTAAGGAGAGGTAGTTGAAGATGAAGGTGAGGTAGTTTACTGCTACCTAAAAAAAGAAGAATGCAATTACGAAAATGATAAATATATGTATGTGGTAAGAAAGTTGATGCTAGTTCTTAAATAAGAGGATTATATTTAACAAAACAAGTTATTCTGTATTATGTGTGCACAATAAAAAATACCTTATGTAATTTGATTATTGATAATAGTAATTAAGAAAATATTATTGGGATAGAAACTATTAAAAAATTATAACTACAAGTGGAAAAACACCTGAATCCATACATCATTGGATGGATCAAAACAGTAGGTGAACTTTGAGTTACAAAACGATATAAAGTTCCTTTCTTAATTGGCCAGTACACAGACGAGGTTTATTGCGATGTTATTGACATGGACGCTTATTCTTATTATTTGGATAACCTTGACAATTTGATATTGATGCTTAACACTTAAGTTGAAAGAATATCTACAAATATGAGAAAAATAGGGTGAAATATACGTTACTGCTTATAAAAGGAGGGTCTCGACCTAAAAATTCTCAAGTGGAAGGGAGGACTTTTCTAATAGTCATCTATTCAAATCAAGAAATTGAAGCAACCATTAAAGAATCAAAGGAAGTTCATGAGCTAGTGGTAAAAGGTAAAGTATCTAATGGTTTAGATACAGGGCTCCAAGAAGTAATTAAACATTGTTAGAAGAAGGCAATGATATTACTCTAGAGGGATTACTAAACGGGTTGCCACCAATGCGCAATATCTAGCATCAAATTGATTTAATCCCTGGGGCTAGTTTTCCTAACTTGTCACATTACCAAATGAGTCCCAAAGAGAGTGAGATCTTAAAGGAGAAGGTAGAAGAATTATTGTAAAAGGGTTATATCAAGGAGAGTTTGAGTCTATATGTAGTACCTACCTTGTTAACTCCAAAGAAAGATGGTAGTTCACGGATATATGTTAATAGTTGGGTCATCAACAAGATCACTATTGGATACAAGTTCCTTATTCCTTGACTAAATGATATATTAGACCAACTAGACAAGTTTAAGGTATTTTCAGAATTAATCTTCGAAGTGGCTATCACCAAGTTAGGATCAGACTTGGAGACGAGTGGAAGACTATATTCAAAACTTAAGATGGTCTTTATGAGTGACTAGTGATGCCATTTGGTCTCTCTAATGCCCCCAACACCTTTATGAGATTGATGAGTCAGGTATTAAAACCCTTTATTGACAAGTTTGTGGTTGTATATTTTAATGATATTCTTATTTACAGTCAATCAATAGAAGATCATTTTTTATACTTGAGAAAGGTATTATTGGTGCTGAAAGAAAATAAGCTATATATAAATTTGAAGAAGTACAGTTTCATGACTAATAAGTTACTTTTTCTGAGATACATAGTCAGTTCTAAGGGTCTCCAAATTGATGAGGATAAAGTGTGAGCAATTTGAAATTGACTTATCCCTAAAATAGTAAGTAACGTATGAAGTTTTCATGACCTAACAACCTTTTATCGAAGATTCATCCATAAATTTAGTATCATTATGACCCCTATCACTAAATGTCTTTAAAAGGCAAGTTTTATTAGGGAAATAAAGAAGAACAATACTTTGCTTTCATTAAGAAAAAATTATGTATTGCTTTAGTACTAGCCTTCCCCAACTTTGAAAGGTTATTTAAAGTTGAATGTAATGCTAGTGGAATGAGGGTTGATGTTGCTTTTTCTCAAGAAAAGAGGTCAATTGCATATTTCAGTGAAAAATTAAGTAAGACTCAACAAAAATGGTTAATATATGATAAGAAATTTTATATAGTTATAAGAGCTTTAAAGCATTAGAAGTATTATTTAATAGGGTTTGAGTTCATCTTATACTTTTATCATTAGACTCTTAGATATCTTTACATTTATAAATGGATTAGTAATAATATGCATGCCTGATGGTCTAATTTTCTACAAAAGTTTCCTTTTAAGTTATTTCATAAAGTTAGTTAACAAAATAAAGTTGTTGATGTCTTAAGCAAAATAGTATCACTACCAATGATATTAAGTAGTGAGATAGTGGAGTTTGAATCTCTTCGCAAATTGTATGAACATGATAAAGACTTTGTTACTTTTTGGGAGAAGTGCATTCAAAGGTAATCAACAAATGATTTTCAAATTCTTGATGATTATTTGATATGTGGAAATAAGTTCTATATTCCTCGATCTTCATTAAAGGAGAAAATTATATGTGATTTACATAGATGTAGTTTTATAGGTTATCTTCGACGTGACAAGACAATAGCTGCTGTTCAACAGTGTTATATTAATTGCAACTAAAGAGGGATGTTGGCAAATTTGTTCAACTATGTTATGTTTGTCAAATAGCCAAAGGCCAGTCACAAAATATGAGATTGTATATGCAGCTTGTTTTACGATTACCTTGTACCCAATGTAGTATAAACTCTATATTTGTTGTTATTGATAGGTTCTCTAAAATAGATCATTTTATTCCTTGCAAGAAGACCTCTAATGCTTCAAGTATAGCTCGATTATTTTTTAAGGAGGTAGTACAATTACATGAAGTGCCTAAATCCATTACTTTTGATCATGATACAAGGTTTATTAGTTACTTTTAAATCATTTTATGGAAGCTGTTTATTTATTCATGAAGTTTAATAGTACATCTCATCCCTAAATAGATAGTTAGATTGAATCACTCAATAAAATTTTAGGTAATCTTATTCAAAGTATTTGTGAAGATAAGTCAAAGCAATAAGACTTTGCCCTAGTTCAAGATTAGTTTATGTATAACAATGTAGTACTTAATGCTACAAGGAAGTCTCTTTTTTTCATTGTTTATACTAAATGCTCATAACATGCTCTAGATTTGATTAAACTTCCTTGAATCCTAGACTTTAACATTGCAGCTAAGCATTTTGCAGAATAGATGCAATTTGTCCAAGCTGAGATAAAACAGAAGTTAGAGGTCATCAATGAGAAATACAAAAGAACTGTTGACAAACATCGAAGGAGTCAGTTATTCAAAAAAGGTGACAAAATAATAGTGTTCCTTCATAATAAGTGATTTCTTATTGGTTCTTACAACAAATTTCAACCTAAGAAGTATGGTCCCTATAAGGTGTTGAAGAAAATTAATGACAATGTATATGTAATTGATCTACCTCTAGAATGAGAAATTTCAAGGACTTTCAACGTTAAAGATATTTATCTGTTCTATTCAATAAATAAGACTCTTTATCTAGACCTAGATTTGAATTTGAGAACAAGTTTTTGTCAAGTGAAGGGGACTGACATAGAACTAGTAGCCTAAAATTTTATAGATCAAATGGACTATTAGAAGTTTAAAGAAAAAATTCAAAAGTGTTGACTCTTATATATAATTTTACTATTTAAAATATTATTTTACTATTTAAGATTAATTTCACTATTTAAAATACTATTTTATCCTTTAGATATCATTTTACTATTCAGATTCTTATAAAATTATTTAAGAAAATTTTACTTTATCTTTTTAAAATATTTCTTATTTGATTAGATATTATTATAATTAGTTATTAAAGTATTTTCTTATTTAAGTTAAAGTATTTTTTTGATTAATTAGTTAGTTTTATCTATAAATAAGTATAAATTCAAGAGACTAAAGCATTCAAAAAATTATATTTCAATAAAATATTTGTTTTGTCTTTAACTTTCTTTGTGAGAAATATTATTCTCTTAAGTTCAACTGAAATATTAGACTTATTTTTGTTAAACGCTATGCTAGGCTATTACAAGGGATATTAATGATTAGCTTATTGCCTTATTCTAGAAGTTGATTTTTACCTCATTTAGGAGGGCCTGGGGCACCTTGTAGGTTAATTGAATTAAAAATTTAACTTTTCGGGGGATTAAACTTCTATGACAATATATTTAGTTGAATAAACTATAATAACATATTAAGAAATCACCCAATTCAAAGATTGTAGTAACTTTTAAAATTATTTGATAAAG
Organism: Ceriops tagal; assembly: GCA_021533255.1. Taxonomy (NCBI): domain Eukaryota; kingdom Viridiplantae; phylum Streptophyta; class Magnoliopsida; order Malpighiales; family Rhizophoraceae; genus Ceriops; species Ceriops tagal. The sequence goes on from CM038606.1 coordinate 8,827,487, forward strand.
TTGAAACATCCAAAGAGTTGAATTATGTTGAATAAATATACATTTTTCTGCTTAATTGGTTCACTAATTGATATTTGATTATCAACTATACCTCATTAATGGGTGATACATTTCTATTTTACATAGTTTAGAATGATTAATTTAATACATTTTTGTAAACCGACCTGCTGCAAAATGTAACTCTAACTTTAAAAAACTCATCTTTGTATCAAGTAATCCAAATAAATTCTACCTAGAGTCATGTGGCTTGAATTTTATTATGTTAGTATCTTTTGAATGTCTCTATATTAATTAAATAAAATAACAATCAATATAAATATTATGGAGTCAGAATGGATAACTTTATTTTCTGTTCTTTTTTCTTTTTTTTGTTTTTGGCTTATTGGTGTTGAGATTTAAATCTTAGTTGTTAAAATTAAGAGTTCAATTGTATTATTACTAGATACCAGATCACATGACTAAAACAACAATTTTTTTGTTTTTGGTTCGTTGATCTCAAGACCTAAACTTTAATTGTCGATCCCAACAGTTCTACCATACGAAGTTGGTAAAGCGAAGAGATACAGATCAATTTTGATCAACAACAGGGCACAAAAACGATCATTTTTCTTTAATTTCTTCAAAAGGAAAAAAAAATTGCGACCAATAACCGGTCTTGCTTTTCATTTATCATGCTCCGTTTATCTTGTCACGATAGCTTTTGTTACAAAGTTCAAACTTGTGCAACTGTTGTCCTCCCTTCTGAAAAACTACAGCTCTGCATGGGGTTTTCCTAACGCAGGTAGCCTCCCCCTTGAAAAATGATCAACATGATACCAAAATCTTGAACCGAATCAGCTGCTAAGGTTTAGAATCCATCTAAAAAGGAAGCACTTCTTCGAACAAGCATGCTCAATATGCATAAGCATTGTTTATCAAACTTTTCATTCGTTGCATTTGTAACCCAAATGTTCTTCCCATACCCTTTTTCCATTGGTAATATGTATCATTTTCTTTTAGATACACAAATTTCCTTTGCAAAAGCATTCTCATTTTGGACTTCTTTATACTCCTTTCTCCAAAAATACCATCCTTTTGAATAAAAGAACATGAAAGGTAAGGATAGCATTGACCACTAAACAGAAAAGCTAGCTAGGTATGGGATGCTTCTGTTTGGAAAATATACAAACATGTATTTGTTGAAAAACATTAAAATAATTGTATTGATGAACCCTTTTCTATGATAATTACGAAATTTTGAGACTGGAAAGTGTTCATGGTTACCTTCTTTCAATCTTTCTATTAATTCTAATGTAACATATGATGTACTTATCTATAGCTTCAACCAACACCTTAAAATCCTTTAGTATAATAATGTTCATTGGAATTGTTTAAAGTATAAAGTTTCACATTAATAAAGCACGAGGACGTCACTTGAGATAAGACCACTTGCGTCTCAGTCCCTCATCACATTAATTTCTCACGTATTCCCTTCTCATACATTCACTAATTAATTAATTACTTTTTCAAAAAAGTTAGAAAGGCACTTAAAATAGGCTTAAATTAGATATTTATTAACTACAATTAATTATTATACATAAAAAATATATGTTAATTATAACTTATGATCATAATAAATTCTCTCCATTTCGTGACTTACTAATCAACTCTCGGTTTTCTTTGGATAAGATAGCTATAACGTAAGCTATCTTTGAATTCTTCCCACCAAACACAGATCGTTTACACATCCCAGTCAGTTTGTTTATTCCTAGAAAGTACATATATTCATGCAAAATGACTCCAACTTGGCTAAAATGACCTTTTTTCTATCTTTTCCAAGAAAGAGACAGAGAGGAAAAAAAAAAAAAAAGCGAACATCACTAAGGAACTCCTTTTAGCCACCTCATTCCGCGTTAATTGTTCAGTCTGCCATCATAAGTTCAATCATAGAGATATTTAAAATGAATATGTCTTTTTTATATAATAATTAATTATAATTAAGTTCATATTTTTTTTATATTCATTTTATGTGTTTTTTTAAATTGTTTTTAAACCATTATTGATAAACACTGAATCAAATTAGAATTTATGGGTGTCTGCATGCTGGTAGTTCGTAAGTGATTAAATATCAAGTATTATGTAAGTGAGTATATAATATCTAATAATGTCTGGAAAAACTCTAATCAGGAAATAATTATACGTACAATTGCCAAGAGAAAACTTAAAAACAAGGTCAGCTGTCCAACTGGACAATTTGTTTTGTTCACTATTTTCTGAGTGAACGAAGATAACTTCTCTTGATGGTTAAAGATGTAGACTTAATTAAAAATTTTAAAACCTTAAGTGAATAAATGATAAATTAAAAGACATTCTAATGCACAAAGTTTTCATATTTGAAAATTTTTTAAAAGAATTAAATGTATATAATTTTACTTTTATAATTTCGGCCATCAAGTCACAACGATTTAATTTTTTTTACCTTTTAAAATAATAAATTAAAATTTAAAAAATATGAAATTCGAAAAGTTAAGGATAATTTTTTTAATAATAAAAAAAATGATACGTTCACATCCATTAGAGTCCATGCGATTGCCCAAAAGACTCGCACAGGAGTCAACTCATTAGTTTAATCTTCATTTATTATTTTTTTTTTTAAGTGCAGCTAAATTAGCGCTCACATTTTATAGGAATTATGATATCAATTAGTCTCATATTTAAATGGTTTGATACATTACGTACCAGAATAGATAACAAGTAAACAAAATGTAATAATCCATTAGCTCTCACGATTCTTGGTGAGAATAACAAAGTGATTATTATTGGACCTAAAATTTCAGCTTAAACTTTAAAATTTTTTAGTTTTTCTTTTTGCCAGGTCAGAAAAAATAAATAGCAACTCTTAGTATTTTGTATAATTGAATTGGATATTTATTAGATTAATCACAATAGAAAAAGTCCAAAACACTTGTGTATTTATCAATAAGCACCATTTCTCAATAATATTTATTAAGCAATATGATAAGTATAATAAGATAGTCTAATAATTTTTTTTTTTATATTTAACTTCTCATACTTGTAAGGCTAAGTAAAATATAATTAATATATATATATATTTGTTACTGTTATGTTATCTCCTAAATGTTGTCATCTAGTTTTTTTTTTCTTTATTAATTTTTCTATTTCATATATCTTTACTAGACCAACAATTTAAAAGTAAAAAAATTGAATTGTTGGCTATACCCAATAGCTCCATAAGTTCTACCTTCATTTTTTTTTTAAGATCACAGAAAAAAAAAAGTATATTAGAAAATTGGCGTAATGTTTTTGGGCATAATTAACTTTTGTTTTTTCAAGTCAAGATCAAAATTTATTAAGAGAAGCAGAGATAATAGAAGTACAAGAAGATGAAGATGAATAGCTAAACAAGAAAATTAAAGCCAGAGAATAAGATTAGATTTGTTTTGAAGTTCTCATGCTAATCCATCTGCAATAACATTACAGTTCAGCTAATATGTTTAAAAGACCAAGAAGCACAAATATTCATACAATCAATTTCCAGGGCGGTAGCGCGAGAGCAATTTGAGAATCACTTTTTTTAACTTTTGTTCGCGGTTCAATTTTGGGGTAACAAAAAGCAGGGCTTAGTTCAATCTTATCTAGTTTGCAATAACAGGAATTTTAGATCAGAAAAGATAGGGTTCTCCCAAAGTTAACTAAAAGGGATCATCCGATATTATCAGCCACGTTATCCTTTCCATAAAGGTCCGCTGATGCAAAAAGTTCAAGAATCTATGAATATTGACGGTTGTTAATTACACATGAAAGCAGAAATCTTTTGTTTATCATTTTATTAGCCAAGTAATCTTTAGATATATATATATATATATCTCAAATTTTGGGAATCCTCCCGATCCCCTATTCTCTATATTTAGTTTCTGAAATCTCAAATGCACGTGTGTTGGAGATGAGAGTCGTGGATCGATAAAGAGAATCATTTTGCATTATTGTGATTATCGATTGCTTATCGTTAATACAATACAATTAATGATAAAAATTATAAATATATCATAAACCGTCGTAATAATGTTACCTCGTACGCCCTGTCTCTGTCTTACATCAAGACAGTCCGTGCAGACATAATGAATCTATTTAGTTTATCCGATTACTAGGGTTTCCCTTTGCTTTTGCCTGAAGAAAACTGCTGGGGGCATTATGGTAAGAAGGAACTGGGAAATTGGAACTTTGGGCAGCTGGAAAGAGACAAGTCAGTCCAAAAGAAAAGCAATCAACTTGTAGAAAATGGTAAGACCGCACAAGGAAGGGTGTCATTTAAAAGCATTTAAGACGTAAGAGCCAAAGGCAACTTATGCAAGGAAGCTAAAACCTCTTTAAAACTCCAAAAATATTCACACAAGCAAAGAAAAGAATTCATATAGTTGCCATCTAAGTCTCAATTTCTCCCTGTTGCCTTGCTTTGCATATCTCACATCTCTTGTCAGTGTGAATTTTTGTTTTTCAGCAAAATTACCATGATTCATGTTTTTCTCCTATTTTCTTTAATTATTTCAGGTACTAAAGCCACCTTACCTGTTCTGTATGTATGTTCATTTCCATCTTGAAATGGTATCTGACTTTGTTGCCTGTGCATACATTCATTACAGATTATGGCGTTTTACAAGGAGTTACATCTCTTGGCATCAACTATGGTCAAGTTGGTGACAATTTGCCGCCACCAGAGAGAGTTCTTGGTCTCTTAAGCTCTCTGAAGCTGACCAAAGCAAGAATTTATGACACCAATCCTCAAGTGTTGACAGCATTTACCAACTCCAATGTTGAGCTTATTGTCACTGTGGAGAACCAAGTGCTTCCTGTTTTGACGGACCCTCAACAAGCACTTCAATGGGTCAGCACCCAAATTAAGCCATATGTTCCGGCCACCAGGATCACGGGAATCGCAGTGGGAAATGAGGTCTTCACGGATGACGACACGTCTTTGATGGCGTACCTTGTTCCAGCCATTGTTAACCTGCATGGGGCACTAGTCCAATTAGGCCTGGATAGTTCTATTAAAGTCTCAACACCTAATTCAATGGCAGTGCTTGCGGAATCATACCCTCCTTCAGCAGGTAGCTTTAAAAGTGAAGTTTTACCGGTAATGTCACAATTTTTGGAGTTTCTGTCCAGCACCAAGGCACCATTTTGGATCAATGCCTATCCGTATTTCACTTATAAGGATGAACCCAATAAGGTATCATTGGACTATGCGCTTTTTAATCCTAATTCAGGAATGGTTGATCCTTACACCCACTTAAACTATGACAATATGCTCTATGCTCAAGTAGATGCTGTCATTTTTGCCATTGCTAAAATGGGTTTCAGTGGAATTGAAGTTAGTGTTTCAGAGACGGGTTGGCCATCAAATGGAGACCCCAGTGAAGTTGGTGCAACAAGTGATAATGCAGCAGTTTATAACAAAAATTTGTTGACAAGGCAATTGGGAAATGAAGGGACACCTCTTAGGCCTAACATGAGACTAGAAGTTTATTTGTTTGCTTTATTCAATGAGAATATGAAGCCTGGACCCACATCAGAGAGGAATTATGGCCTTTATCAGCCTAATTGTACCATGGCTTACAATGTAAGCCTCTCTGCCTTATCAGGCTCCTCGTCAACTTCTTCATCTTCCATTTCTCTCACTTCCTTTGCCACCAAGGTAAAGCTCATATGCTCTTAGATAGTGGTTGTAAATTTAATAAGAGCAGAACTTCAGCTCCAGTGTATATTATTATTTTCTTCTTGCTTGGTGTGAAGAATAATCTAATCTTCTTCTTTTTTTATTTTTTTTCCTTTCTGCCATTCTCCTTAAAATGGCCATTATTGTGGAGCAGGCTGCAAAGAAGGAATATCAAAGCTTGGTGCACTGGATGATGTTCGTTTATTTGCTGATTTCCACGTTTTTATGAGAAGACCGTTTTAAGCAGTGGAGTTCATTCGTGTAAATACATTGTTCAATGGCAAGAAATATAATGGGGGCTTGGGGCCTTCCCTTTTACCTTCAAAACTGAAAAGAACCCGACAGCAAGACTAAAGGCACTGTTGCTCCCAGTTTGTGCACAAATGTTAACAAAGAACTCCAGATGTTGACCATTGTTTCAAATGAGCCGAGCCATGCATGACCAATCCGTTTATCATGCATGCCGACTTGTTTTGGAATTACCATGATTTATTTTTTTGGGCACAGGAAATCTTTTCTTCTTTGTAATTGCTCCAGATGTTGAAGAACATTTGTATCTCAATTTCTATGTCAAATGTACGGTAATTTTTATGTAAAATATTTCTTCATTGTAGGTAGGAAAGTCGAAAAGAATTTATAGCTAGCTAGTGAAAATTGCATTGTCAATCCCTCGTGATTGGCGGCAAAGAAATGTACCTTTTTCTGCTTTTGGACGTGGAATCCATAAGCTTAGATATATTAAGATTCCCAAAGTTTGCTTTTCCTCTCTCCCCCCCTTCTCTCTCTCGCTGTCTCTCCCCCATGTATCTACTAAGGAGAATCAGAGAAATGGGAATGGACAGAGAAAAAAAAAATTAGAGAAAAGACAGAGATAAGTTGACGTGTGAGCATTACATATTAAAACATATATTTTTTTAAAATTTTAAATTTTTCTGTTGAAAAACATGTAACTTCATAATAATAATAATAATAATTTTTTATTTTATAAAATCTACATGCCGACTCACTCTCACTCTCTTACACTTTTTCTATGCCCACCAATATCTTCCCTAAATGAATTTATAAACACTTCATTGGTAGACTATTCGTGAGAGATAACGAAGAGATGTTCTGTTGGTTTTTTTTTTTTTTCCTTTGCACTTTTTCCATAGAGAAAAGTATAGAAATCAGATGGGAGGAGAAGGATGTAAGGTCAGGTTTAATGTGGTTGGTTTCTCTATTTCATATCAGCCAACGTGACGTGATGTGCACATGCAGTCCAACAATTTCTTATGACTTATAATACAAGAAAACTTTGTATAAATTATTAAAAAAAAGGCGAAAAATTAAATTTAAATGGAACCCCAAGCGTAAGGAATAGACTATCTTTTTTCTGCTTGTGGAAATGATTTGGATGGGCTTCCTGCCATCTGCGGTGCTTAGCATTAGAGGGGGGTTTTTCTTTTCTGGTGCAGGTTGGCAGTGTATCTGCCTTTTGGTCCGGTTAATGGCATTCCAATGCAATAACACATCATGCTGAGGGAGGCCCCATTGACCTTTCCACAAGAATATGTGCTTTTGCCTGACAGACTCTGGCAGCCTTTGTTAAACCTAATAGGATACAGCGGAATCGTACTCGAAAAGTCAGATTTCTAAATTGACAAGAAAGCACAAACTTTGAAAGGTTTGCTTTTATTATTAAATTTATCGGTTGATTTCATTATTATTATTATTATTATTATTATTATTATTATTATTTAATTTTAATTATAATCATATTATTAAATGAAAATTTACAAAACTTACTCCTTAAGAATACATTTTTAAATAATTAAATTTATATTTTTAATTAATATATTCCTATATTAAAATTATCTTCATTAGTATTTCAGTGCATAATTTGAAAGGATTTAAATAATTTTAATATATAAAAATACTAATTAGATGAAAGTAAATAATATAAATTTATTCTTTAATAGATAAATTTTATAAGTTTTTTTTTGTAATAAAATGAAAGAGTGATTAAATTAAAATTAAATCATTTAATTATAACAAATTAAATTTCAGTGATTATAATTAAAATAAATAATAAATTCAATGATAAATTATATAATTTCTTTGATTTTTGGTCTATTGTAGGTATAATAAAGTACTACAAAAAACAAAGAATATGACTATGTATAAACAACAAGTGCATGTGCTAGTGAAACATGAACGAGCACTCACTCATTCACATCAAAATTAGATCCTAAAAAAGTAGGAAAAATTAATTAGGGTTAAAAAAATATAAAGAGAAAACTATCAAATATAAATATATACTAATAATTAAATATATTCATTCAAGTATACACACAAACTCTCAAGTAGTGTATCACATGTGTGATTTCCTGGTCAATAAGCTCCATTCCAATTGAATGCAAAAGCCAATACAATGATCCTTCTTATAAGCTCAGTAATAATCCCATTATAATAGTTTGATTAATAGCAAATTATCCTTTCTTTAAAGAGATCAAACAAATTTAGTTGTTAATATAATAAAAAGCAAAAATCTTTGAACTAACCTTAAATCTAATGAAACAAAATAAATTATTTTTGAAAAGAAGTTGATTATCCAATGTGATTTCAAAATTGTGGTGTGATGGTTAAATAATTCTTTTAAAATAATATCCACTTTAGTGAGAATAATATCTTATATTATTCTTTAAAAAATGTATTTTTATTACCATGGAAAGCATGTTGTTGATTTAATTATTAAAGAAAAAAAACATTCTACTGATAATGTTTTTTTGACATTTAGTTATATATATATATATATATATATATATATATATATATTATCACAAAAATGATTTTCAATATTTTCAGAACATTTTACGGTGAAATTGGGCTTTTACATCACACAGCTGAGTCAGCTCGGCCCACACTATTTTCAGCCCATACTATATATTTCCAAAAATTCAAAAAAAAAAAAAAAAAAAAGGAAGAACCGAGCGAGCCGAAGCAAACGTATCAATCGGCGATGGCGCTTTCCTTTGCGTTTCAAGAACGGCTGGAGCAAATGGAACGCACCAGGAACGATCGCCTCTCTCTCCTTCAGGTAAGTCCCTTTCTAACCTCTCTCTCTCTCTCTCTCCGTGTGTTTGTTTCCGGAGAAACCTGAATAGGAAAATAATCTTGCATCGCAGGCCGAGAAAGAATTGCAAGCATACAAGTCCAAGATCTTGGCGTCGAGGCTCGCGAACGTTCAGTACGTGGAGCATCGCTGCTTGCTTCTCGATCAAGAGATTGCGGCCCAGAAATTGAATATCTCGCGTCTGAGTTCGGAAATCGATAGGCTTGACGAGAAATACCAGACAGATTCCCAGCAATTGAGGTAAATCGTGCATAGGAAATGATTTTTTTTCTTGTCTTTTTTGTTTTTCGTTCGTTGAATTTGAATTGATTCTTCGATTTGGATCTGGAATTTTAGGTTTTCGAAGAATGAAGTGGAGGAGATGGCGGAGTCGCACGAGGAGAAGGAGAGGTTCTGCGAAATGAAAGGTCGCGAAATGATGAATTTCAGGGAAACCGTGGAGAAGTTTGCTGCGGAATCGCAGATTCGAGTGAATGAGTTGAGGAATCGTGTGGATGAGGTAAGAAAAATTTCATGAATCTGTAGAGTTGAGTTCGTGCCTTTTTCCAATCGGAGAAATGATTTAATCTTGATGCTTTTAGGTTGGATAACTCCTTGACATGTTATAAAGTATAATATATGATCCGTATCCTGAATCTCATGTAATAGTTTAATTTTTAGATGATTCGGTTTCTTGACAGTTATTTTGGACCGAAAAAAGTCTACCAGCGCAGTACCAAACACTAATATCCAGCTGAAGAAGTTCCTGAATAAGTCTGATCTTTCTACATTAAAATCTTGTGCCATGAATGGTGATTGCAAGTAGGAAAAGATCTTGGAGTATTGAATGGTAGCCTTAGTTTGCATGTTAAAAGTTCAAACTAAAAAAAAAGAAAAACGAGTATTTGACCAAGAACTGAGATAATGAAAGGGGAAAGGGCTGATGAAACAGCTGAAGTCTCAGTATTTGCTAGGTTTGGTAAACTCTGTTCAGTTACTTTCAGAAAGGGTAGTCTCATGAATGCGCATTGTCCAAAAGCTGCTCCCAAAAATGTGTTTTGGGGTAAGGCAAATCACCAAAGATTGCACCCACTGGCCTAAGTGAGGAACCCCATAAGTGAACGACATGCTCTTTCAAAGCTCCTGCGAAGAGCACTGAAGTGCTGCTCTTCTAGTTTTCTTTTTGTTGCTTTGAACTGGATGGATGACCTCAACCTTTCGGGAATCCTGCTCTTTTTTTATGTCATTATAAGACAGAGATAACAACTATGTATGTTGCCCACTGATTTCTATGTTCACCAGTTAGGCTTGGAGAAATAGTGAGTGAGCTACACTAGGTGACCACAATGCCCAACTAACAACCACCAACTCTCCATTTGATTTCACTCCTTTTTACTCAAGTGAGTTGTCAAACACTAGATAAATGAGATATAGGCAGCAAATGCAACTGTAGAGGTTAACATCACTCGTTTTAGATGCTGCCGGCAATTCTCAACAGGCATGTAATTGGCTCGCCTTAGCCTTTTTCCAAATGGTTGGGCCGGTTACATTAGTAAGTTTTGTGAAATGTTGGGGAAAAACACTTGAGCAGAAATTCTAGAGCTGAAAGGCAAGCAAAGTCTGACGTTAATCTTGATTGATTTGCTTGAGTGAGATCATTCACATTGAGCTTGCTTTCAATAACTTTGTAGGAGAATTATTAGTTGTGTGGACAGATGTTTTTGACTTTTTAGGTGGAGTCCATGACTGTTGCACGTAACCTTGATCTGCTTTCAGCTGAAATCAATTTTTGTTAAACTTCAAGGCAACGATGGAATTCCAAGTAATACTGAGATAGCTGCAGCAGAGACGAGGAAGTCAGAACTTCTAGCTTTAAAGGAGAATTTAGACAAGAGTTTGGCGTCCAACTACCATTTAAGGTCACAGCTGCAAAGGGAAGTTGAGAATTTGATTTCACAAGGCAAGAGGTAGGAAACAGTCCCATTGGCTGAAAACGAAGGTTTCATGAATTATGCTGAGAACAATTCTGTATATTTCGCAAAACAAAAAGCACAGAAAGCACTCGGTAATTCTTCAGTCCTAGATCTACACTTTTGGGTGGAAAGAGGTTTTTCTTTTTGTTATTTGAATTGGCGATGTGATCCCATGGTTAGTTGTACTAGATTTAATGCGAAAATGTTCTTAAAAGGAAGGGAAACGGTCACCAATTGTAAGTCAAAATTCTGCCGTTTGCACCAATTGATACTTTGATCAAGTGGTATGGAGCATCGCGTCTCAGAGATGTGGGAATGAATAGAATTCTCTTGCTTTGTGGAAGTTAGGCAAGTGGTAGGGTTCATGGATAAACTAGCCTGTTCATCAAACCATTCAAGGCCCACTTTACTCATTCATGACTTTCTTATGTGATAGACCTATTAAAATTGCAGGTTGGGCTGAGCTTAGGTGGACCCAACAGATAAAATTGTGTATTTCTTAATTATCTGAAATTCTTGCAATAAACATAATTCAAACTTGCCACATGCATGTCTTCTTCTAAATCCATAATTGAGAAGTATTAACGCCAAAGATTGAAGATTATCCTATTGAAAAAAAAATGATTAATCAAATAAAATGATGTTATAATAAAAATAAATTAATAAAAAAATCTTAAAGCATTATAAGTATTGTTTTAAAAGATAATTTTTTATTTTTGTAAATGAATTATTTTATTACAATAAATTATATCGATTATCTTCTCAAGATATTATAGACTTCTAAATAATTTAATTTTTTAATTAACTCAATAGTAGGTCATAGATTATTGTAAATAGTATTTATTATCTTTTAAAAATAAAAGAAGTGAAAATTATTGGAATTTTAAGTATGAATATGTAAAATTTATAGTTAAAAAATCTCATGTTGGAAGTAAGAGAGAAAAATAAGTGATATATAAATAGAAAAAATTTAGAAATTTAATAATTATAAATTTTAAATTGAAATATGATGTTGAATTTATAAATCTGTTATTTGGTTGACATTTTTTCTTTTCCCTATAAATCAAAAGTTGGAAGTCGAGATCCATTCCCATCAGGTCTTTTCTTTTGGATTCAATTCACTCGACTAACAAATACCCAAGAAACAGCATTTTGTCAAATGATTTTAGACCACCTTTTCAACTTATATTCTGACCTTACAAGTTACAATCCTTACCTGACCAAGCAAAGCATCTCAAAAGGCAAAGGCAGGGTCAAACAATTAAATAGTTATCTGCGAGGCAAGAGATTGGATTGAGGAGAAACATGAAAAGAGAAACACTCACCGTTCCTTTCATATATGTTCAATCTGTAATTTCACTTGAGAATGGATGGTACAAAATTGCATGCAAAAATCACAGAAAAACAATACCTCTTCCAAGTTTGCTGAACTACCAAATTGCAACCGAGCTAAAATCTTTCCCAAACAGTCTGTCCTTGTCTCAGAGACAAACCATCAAATTCAACACTCAACACTCAAATTCTCGAGGATCGACTAAGAGAGACAAAATCATAATAACGACCATAGAGTCTACGGGTTCAACACTCCCACACATGTTAATGTTGAACATTTAAAACGTGAGAATTGGAGCATGAAAGAGAGGAAGAGGGGCTTACCTGGGGCTGCGGTGGGGTGGGGTGGGTTCGGTGTTTCCACCTCTGAAGGAACCTGGGATCTTGCCATGGCTAAGGTCAGAACTCAGAAGTTTGTTTCCTTGTCACCGCTTCTGAGTCTTGTTCTGTAAGAGGATCTCCGGGCTAAAAGCTGATGCAATATGGCCCATTCTTCTCGGGTTACCATACTAATCCAAGAAGAAATTGTTTCCAAATTAAAAGAAAGAGAGAGGGAGAGAGAGATGGGGCCTTCTTTTTCTTTTTCTTTTTCTTTTTTAATTTTATATAATATTATTATGTTTATTTATTGTATACTTGTAATTTTTATTACTATTGTGATAATAAGTAAACAAATACAAATTATAATTAATAATTACAATAATATAACATGACATAATTTTTTAAGCACTCACTCTTACATTCGTGTAATATTATTGTTTTTAACAAAAAAAGAGTAATATAATAATGAATGGCATTAATGTTGTATATAAATTAAAAGGTTTTAAAGTTAAATACCAATAAACATCAATCGGCAAAAACAAAGAAGAAAGACAGAGGTAATATGTCGAGCATTGAAGGCCTTTGGACTGTTATCCACTACTCCCAATTAAGTCACTCCATTAAAGGGATCTCTTTGAGCTCGAGGCTCTCTCAATGTATTTTTAATTCAGTTTGTTCAAGTAAATGGGTCCAGAAAACAACTTCCCAGAGGGCCCATTTCATAAGTAGAATAATAAAAATCTCTGAAATGAATCATCATGGGCTCTTTCATTAGAACTTAAAATGGAAGTCCTCTTCAATTCACGAAATTGCATACAGTAACTGTGTTTGCCACTTTGGGCTCCGTTTATGAGCCCATCTATAATTACAGCAATTTAATCTCGCGCGCGCACACAAAACCTTTTTTTTACTTCTTCATATTGATACAAATGTACATGTTCAATTATATATTCGTAATTCATACTATGGAAGAGTGAAAAAGAAAAAAAACACCAACACACACACACACACACACACACTTAATTTAAGTTTAAGTTGTTCAAACCCACTTATTTACTTCAAAAACGAAAGGATTTTTTTATAAATTATACATATTAGAATAAATAAACATGTACTTTTTTTTTTGGGTACATAGAAAAGAACATAGTTGGATGAATAAATATAGGCAAATATAGAAATAAATTAGAATAATTATTGGATAGAATTGTGTCTGTGTGTGTGTCCATAACTTTCGATTAGACTATACACATCCAATAATAAACAAAAGTTATCGATTTTTATGGCCATGAAAAGTTATTGATTTGAATGTGTCAATTGAAAAGAAATTAAACTGTTATTTAATGTAACGGTTATTGTTCTCTAAATTTTTTAATATATTATTTTTAAAATGTCACCTAAAAGAAATAACAGTCATGTACATGGGAGTTTAGTGGAGAATTCTCCCTATATCAACTTATATATATATATATATATATATAAACACTTAAGCAAAACAACAAACATGTTTAAAGGAAATTTAGTTAGAGATTCTTTTCTCGCATTTCTCCTCATAAATATATAGTGGGTTATACTTTCGGCTCATGAATTTGGCAGGTTGTACTTTGGTAGATATTCTGGGTCTTCAGTCGATATTTAGGTCTTTGATAATGCTTTCACCAACTTCTTTTGCGTGAAGGCATGAAAAAATATGTACACTTTCTTTTAATTTTTGAAGTGGTTTGGGACCAACCAAAGTTACCGAACCTTGTCCCCCCCCCCCAATAAAAAAAAAAACAGAATTACTATCTATAGTTCTGAAGTCAATATATTTTGGATTCAGTTCATTGAATCAGAGATCCTTCCATTTCAGTAAGTTTGACCAGCTCCCCGTATACTTTCTTATTCTCCTCACAAGCACATTTTCGTATGTACTGACTGATGTTCTTTCACAAATTAACCTAAGATTTCGGTTAACTAGCAACGAATAAGTAGGCACCTTGTCTATCTTACAGATGTAACCCTTGTCTTAAGATTAGAAAAAATGTAAATATCATAATTTGATGTCTGTCTGAAAGAGATTTCTCGTCGTTAAAATATATACATATATAAAGATTATGAATAACCTACATACTTTCGATCGAACTAGAGGAAAACGGATTTGCTACATTGCCTAACCATAAAAACGAATACATAGCTTTACAATCCAACCATTAATGGCGTTGCAAGTTTGCATTTCTGGACAAAGAGAGATGCCAAAATCCGTTTGCAACCATACAAAACATTGTGGTTGTTGAGTTTATCGTTATTTTCAAGTGGCGTCTCTAATGCTCAGGAAGGTCATGGCACTTCAAACAAGCTGCTGAATTTGAATTATATTGAAAAGGAAATAGAAATTGTTAATTATCCATTATGGTCCGGCATTGGACTTGTGTCTCTATACAAAAACTTGGATCAATTGATACTGATGGACAAGAAAGAGCGAATGGTAATCAATCTACCCTATAAAGAGACACCACTGGCCACTCTTCTCTAATAATGCCCATTTCATAAGATTATATTATATTCCATGATCTCATCAATACTTCGATGTCAAAATTATAAGTATCTTTTAGGGAGAGAAACTGGAGAAGACACGAAAAATGTTTCTTTCAGTCGGTATAATGTGACGAGGGATGCAGCAATGAACCATAAGGACCCAAGCTTGTTGTCAAAGATTAATGAAGACAGAACACAATTCATGCAATTACGAAACATGACATGGACTTGAATAACAAAGCGATGCAAAATGTGCAGAAATCTCTCTCTATCCACAGGTGGATATATAGCAACATCAACATTCAACAATTTGGTTGATGACAAGGACAACTTTGGAGACCAAGTGGAATACTAGTGTTTTATGGCTTTTTTTTTTTTTTCATGGCGAGAAACCGTAATCACTGAAAACCCCAAGAAAATTAAACGCATTGTCGTGACTCACACTTGCTTCGTGCCTTGATTATTGGGGGAAATTGAATCTGTGAGCGCCTCATCACATAACATATCATCCAAGTTGATAGATGACATGAACAATCATAGATTAGGGGGCTAGTGGATTGTTTTGACAGATGGAAAAATTAATGAAGAAAGCTCTCTCGAGATGGATGTGTGGTAGTTTTGATGATGCATATGCTTGCAACTTGCTCCTTCCTGGAGCACTGCATCCAATTGGATCAACATGCCATGTGTTCTTTTTCGTCAAAACGGTGGATTAGAAAACAAAAATTAATTGATAGTGGGCTATATATTTTCTCCTGAGAGATTCTTTTCTTCTTTTGGAATTATCCAAAGACTGAGAACTCATGGGGCACGCAGGGACTGCCCATTACATGTTTTCAACAACATAATGCCAGTTGTCGATATCCTTGACATTTATATTTCAGCAGAAATTGTGGACCATTAGCAACTGGCATCGATCATTGGATTCTCCTATCAAAACAAAGTTACACGAAAAAAAAAAAAAAGAACGACAATGAACAAAAATACTGAAACAATTTGCATAATCATTTTTTTTAATCAATGGAAGACCGAAAGAGTTTAATCATTAATGAAGAATTTTCAACTCTCTTTTGGGATCATTACATGCACATGTGATCGTGATTAACGGGCATAATCATCCCAGTGATGCAAAGTATATGTGATTACAAATCTGGAAACTTTGAAGAAGATACATATGGAGGATGTAGGGTGCACGTTGACTTTGTTACAACTCATGATTACTGATTAACTGCCCTGAGGAAAGATTGTTTGTTAGAATATTGATAAATAAATGACCATATGTATTAACTGGCTTCATTCTTTTATACAAAATAATATATAATTCATACTTGGTCCAGCAAGCGCCACATTATGTTTAGAGGCCCTTCAAATTCAGACACCAAACATTTTTGTACTTTTATTTATGAAAGGCATTAACTTATTCTGATACAATATTATATATAATGGGTATGGTTCATGAATCGGGACACAAATCCTTGGCATTAACAACAAAGACAAAGGGTCTTGATGAATGTGGAATTTTTAGGAAAGCAATGATACTTTAGGAAGAATTATTGGTAGAATAGTTAACATTTGAGTAAAGTGATGATAACGTGCAAAACTCTTGATTAGAATGCGTAATTGTCTCGAACACCCCTTTGCTGCTGTGCTTACGAAGAACCCACCATGTTTTGATTAATGGAAATTCTTCTTAGTATTAACTTCTAGGCCTAACCCAAAACTGCAAACCACTTGACCATTTGCATAAACAAACCATGAGAAGAGTTCCTTTCTTTTTCAAGGAACAATGTAATTCCCCTCTATCACCTATTCAAAAGAGGCCCCACTTAGTGATCAAATATCCAACCAAATCCATATTATATGCATACCATGTGCGATCAAACACAACCCCATCATAAATCTCTCTCTCTCTCTCTCTCTCTCTCTCTCTATGGCACACACATATTTGAGGAGCCTACTTTTGTCTTGTCAACCTTTGACCAGGGTCTAACATTGGTTTCTTTTCAACTTGTCCTACCAAAGAGCAAGTGATACCTAACTGTGAATAATTTTTAGTTCAATGCTTCCTGGTTTTCTAGAACAATGGGAACCTTATGGCGTACGAGTGCATTGCACATCGGCAAAAGGGAGAAACCGACCATCTACGACTTTGAAAAAATTGAGGATAAAAGCGAGAAGTGCCGTTGTTTTGTGCAAGAATGATATAGTAAAGCAACATTACTTTCGTAACACGGTATAATCAACATATAACGTAAGTAGGGGTTGTAAACGTTAAGTGGGCACGGCCGTTGGTAGTTATTGGAATCTCCCAATTACATTTATTGATAATAAAAAAAGGGGAGGAGGATCACATGATTTGCATCCCATCTCCAATACATTATTCACCAGTGAGTGTTGGAAGCTCTCGAGAAGAATTAAAAAAAACAGAAAAAAGAAAAAAGAAAAAAGAAAAAAGACAAGGGTATATGGGTTAGGGAAGAGAAGATACATAAAACATATCATATTAATCGATTCAGTCAACTCTTATATATATGCACAATTTAAATATTTAATTTAATAATCAATTTTTCTTATTATTCTAAATGCAAGTCATTAATTAGAATAATCATTTGTATTTAACTATATAAGGTAGAGTTCAAGGAAGGGATGTGCTTGTGATGATTCTATCTAAGGATGGTTACATGTGAGGGGAGCACATGCATACTCATGTGTGGACATATGTTGTTGACTGATAGTGGTTTTACTACTCCTGCTTGCCACACACAATCAATTCAATTTTTGTATTAATCTACATGATACTTTCTGATCATACATGCCATTGGATTTTTTTTTTGTTTTTTTAAATTCATGGAATACACTAATTCTCCCATTTTAGAGAATCATTCTTTTGAACATTAAGGCCTCAAAGTTTGTTAGATTGCCCATATTTAAAGCACTTGTCATGGACATTACTTTTTTTTTAATTTTTTATCAGCAATATCATAAAAGAAACACAAAGGTTGTAACAAAGCACACCGTGGGTTGTTGCTAGTTAGCTATATAGAACCAAAAACAAGCAAACCCACATAATATTCCCTGAAACCTCCCTTCCCTCACCAATCATGTCGAAAATGGAGCACTCAATTCCTCCTTCCCCATTTCTTACAACCACTATGCCTCATTAATGCAGTTGCATTACTCACATGCATGTTTCTACATAGCACGCTATCACATGCAACCCACCTCAAATTGCCATTTAAACTACTTATGGTCCCATTGTAACTGTCCAATTCTCAATCTTAAATTCTGGTTTCAGGATATCCCCGGTATGTAAGTGTCCAACATAGATAATATCAAACCAGGCGCTCACGCACGCACACAGATCTAGAGACAAGCAATTTATTAGACTGCATTATTAATTTTGGATAACCATTTTTTTGTAATTTTCAAGATTTTTAATTTGACAAAGCAAATAATTTACTTGCACAGCGGGTCAATAGCTTTGCAATTATGGTATGTGATTCATGTGTGCTACTTTGATGATCCCATTTAGTACCTAATTGATTGGAATTTCAATCTTTAAACTAATAAAACAAATCGAGCATGGTTAACAACCCATGTTATGAAGAGTTGAAACTCACAACCGAACACGTGATTTTCCACTACACATCATAAAAGAATAAAAAAAGGAAAAAAAATGAAAAAGCATGTGATTTTTCAAAGGAGGATCATGGACCCTGCCTTCACAAATCTTTGACCTGACTTATTTGGAATACATTGTCATCACAATGATGAATTTGGATTAAAAAAAAAAAGGAAGGAAAATGTTGGATTACGATAGAATTAAGATTTTCATTAAAAGTTTTTATTAAGGGACATCACATGATCTTGTGCATGCAGACTCTGTCAACTCCAGTACTATTGAAATACATTGCTATAGTTAAATAACCAAAAACGTGGTCACGTACATGCCAAGATTATATTAAGGTGCTTAGGAGAAGTTGAAGCATATCTGGTATTTCACGACATCACGTGAGACAATGTTGAATTCTTAGTATTATGCCCATAATTAAATTTTTTATGGGGGTTAAAAATAGCTGCATCCTCAAGTCCCTTGGCTGGAGAGTATATTAGGTTTGTGTAGAATCCAATGCCACTTTGTTTAGTTTATAAATTGACGAGTGTCTCAGCAATACAATTAGCTGTTACTTTTGCTGACTTGAAATAAAGTAATTAAGATCTCCGTTTGTTAGCAAAAGATGTAACTTTCTACATAGAAACTGTTGTTTCTTCACTAATATGAAGTAGATCTCCTAAACATGTGTTTTTGAAAACATGACATCACATAAAAGAAAAATATATACATCTTTCTCTTATAATGTCACAATTGGAGTTAACAAAGTTATACTCAAAACTAGATATTTTACCTTTCTAAATCATCAATCATTGTACCCAAGTCATCACATGTTCGATGATTTAGAAAGTTTCCATATCTTTTACATAATTATTTTAAGTATAATCTAGTTTCAGTGCCAATAATCCTTGGAGGGTTGTGCAGTTCAGCATGTGCCAACGGCTAACAATGATTGTTAATAGGAATCTTCATAATGGTCATTAAGACCATGTGCAGGCTGCAGCTAACAGGAATAACTAACTCCTGAAAAGCCAATCTCTGTATCGAATTGGCAAGTTCATTGTTTAACTAACTTGCTAACTGTTAAGAATTAGATAGTTGACTCCTTTCAACGGATTATGATCATGATTGTGGAAAAGAGCAAAATTCTTGTTCTATGATCGGGAACATGCATGGTAAGTAGAAGTGAATCTTGGGTTTGCTAACTAATCATGTGACCCTTCTGTTTTAGTGGATCCTAAGCATGAGTTATAAGTCCCAAAGTTCATTTTATAATAAATGATTCACTGTGCTAATTATAACATACATCAATGATATATCTCGGGCAGTGATTAACTGAATCATGAGAGAGAGAGAGAGGGCAGAAGTACCAGCCAAAATCCTATACCCATTGTTAGGCACGAAGGTCAAGTAGACTTGAGCGTAAAACCTTGCTATTGCGAATGTCGAGGGGATAAAGTCATCACAGCGCCCACAGTAAAATAAAATTAATCCTATGTGTCTACTAAATAGTCCAGCATTTGCCTTTGGACTCCAATGGACTAACCAATTAGTCCGTGATACATGTAATAGGTCCAGTCCCTCAAAATAAGATGCGACTCTGAAAAGGATCAAGAAAATAAAATTGCGCTTGTACTAAAAGTTGGGGGTTTTTGGTGTGATGGTAAGCGCTTGATGTTAACACTAAATTATAACAACAATATTAGAGCTGTGATTATAAGTTTACTGCAGTTTTTGGTGTGTGACAAGCTTTGATCCTGACACTATGTTATAAAAATACAATTAGGGCCAAGTTTATGAGTTTAATTAATTCCTTACAAATTAAGCTACAGGTGGTACTTGTGGGACGGGGAGTCTAGTGCATGGGAGGGCTAGGCGGACTGAGCATAAGCTTGGTCCAATCCAATCATAATGTCTCGTGCTTATTACCATAATGGCTACGACACTCTGCTTAGAGTCTCATGGTTTCAAGTTCTAGTCTTCGTGTCACCACGTACTGTGTTGTAAATATTGGTTTTGGGATCCATTTTCACACTTTTAAAAACTTGCCATAAGCTATGGAAATTATATGTTACTTGTCATTATTGCATCCAAAACTCCAGTTGTGACATTGTCTTGTTGTACACTAGTCCCCACCTTATCTATGAAGCCACTTGATGTATTAATATTCTCGCTGCAATGCCATGAGCTGTGGCTGTCACTTCTTTTCACAAGTGGATGGCAGACTTTCTATTTACTTTTTGTTCCCTTCTTTTAATTTTTTAACTAACTTGACATTTCAACAATAAAAAAAAAAAAAAGAAATTAACAGCACGTACAATAGCATGTTTCACAAGATGAACACAAGAGGTAACAATTATTTGCCAAAGTGATCGAAGAAACAAATTATTAGGAGCATTTCGCATCATCTTCTGCAAGTTGTTCGTATAAATTTGCAAATCGATGGTATGGTGCAAGCAAAGACCGCCCTCCCCCCCAAAGCCCGAGGAATTGCTTCCAACTCACTATCAAGGAAATTGATTTGGGTTCTCAGGTCAAGCGTCCATCCTACAAAGATATATCTAATTCCAAGTCTTAGTTATTGTTCACGATCACGTCAATCGCTTGCCCGAGAGGAAATTGAACAACTCGGCTCCAAGATAGAACCAAAAATTGTGTGTTTCGCAAGCATTGGAGCTTGAGAATGTGTTTCCTTGGGGAGCCAGCGCCTTAGTAGTTTTATTCGTTCACGAGTCAGGGTAACTAAGACAATGCTATATAATCTTTAATTATTTGATAGGGTACTCTTTTGAACATGGGTACGTATTGGTTTGCCAAGGAACCCAATAGCAAAACTCAAATATATATCGCACGCCATCCACCAGTCCGAGTCCAATGCAACCCGCTTTTGTATCACCATTGTCCTCCCACGGCTGCCACTTAAAGCCATAGGAAAGAGGCCTATAGCCGCTATTTTGACCAATTATATTGTTGGATGATAGGAAGAATAAATCATATATTAAATTTTAATATGCCTTCTTATATATAAATCATTAGGTTGAAAGTATGAACAAAATGTGTAACTTTTTTTTTTTAATCTAAAGAATGACAAAAACGTAATTTGAATTCATAAATTCTTAAATGATCACATATTTAAATTTTAACAAAAGAAAAATCATAAATGGTCACATATTAAATTTTAACAAAAACATTGGTGAACCCCATGTCTCATGGTACTTATGCATGACAATCATAGATTCAAAGTCTCCTTTCCCCTCTCGTTCCATAAGAATGTTTATACCGAACTTCTAAATAGCGGGCCACAGTGAGTACAATTGGTTTTGCAATGGCATTGTCATCTGCAACCTGCAATTCAAACTTTACTTTGTAGTTTGCAGCACTCTTCTGGATTTTTAGCGCTTCCATATAGCTGCTGATGTACTGTTTTGACCGCCATGAGATTATTCAACTGTGGCTTGTTTTTTACTTACAAGACATATGCTAGAGAATAATTGGCATACTTGTGGAATCTTCACCACGTCATCTAATTTATAAAAGAATTTAAAAAATTCATAGGAAATCCTAGAAGATATTATAGCCCAACAATGCGATCTTTATAGCTATCAATGATTGCCACAAAAATGCGTGGCACTTCTACAGCCTTAGTTCATGCATATGGCCGTGTTATTACTGCATCAAAATTTGTGTCCACTTAGCATTTATCTTTCCATTATCTAATAGAAACAAACGGTTAAAATAATAATAATAATGATAATACAGTGAAAAATATTTAATCTCGGGCCATAAGCTTAAACATGAATTAGGTCACAGAATTGGTTCATAATCAATCTCTAACAAACAATGTAATATCTTAAAAAGGTATAAGGAAAAGATTTGCACTAGTTGGCTGTCCACGATTGTAGTGTCACTCGGGCTTGAAGTTTTCTGGTACGTGGGCATGTGGTTCTATCTGGAATGTCAAATTTCTTTCAGGAATGATCCAACGGTTTTCAACAAAAAGAGCATCTTTATCTAACCATTTTATATTTCAATGGACAATTGAAAAAACATAACATAATTGGATCAAAAGGAAACAAAAAATAAACATAAATCAGGCACTTGATGCTATTTCGTGTCACCCATGACATTAGGGCTTCATACATTAATCAAATCATGCTCTTTCTTTCTTTCTTTCTTTCTTTTCTTTTCTTAAACCGTGAGTCTCATAATAGAAGATAATTCTTTCTTAATGCTCTCTATGCCCCATAAATTCTCAACCTTCTTGTCGTTCAGAGACCAACTAATTCGAACCTAATTATAGGGATATTCCATTAGAGACATGTCAATCAAATAATAATTGAGCGTATAAATTTTATTTTTAAAAAAAGGGTGCAAATAAATATTGTAATTGGATATTACAACCTTCTCTTATCAGTGACTCGGATAGGAGAGATAGAGAGAAAAGGGAAGCTTGTGATTTGTTTAAGAGAAATAAAATCTCCAAATAAGAGATTTGCTTTCAAGAGATGACAACGAGAACAGATATGCAGTGCTGTTTAAAATTAGGGGACCTAACTTTCACTTGCCTCCCAGTAGAGGAGAACAAAAGATATTTACATAAATACCACTTGAAATAATAAAAGGTTCCGAGAGAAACGAAATATTGAAGAGGGATGTCATGATTGTGGTTAGGCCTAGAGACGAACAGTTTTGCGGATGCTGTCAACAAATGGGGACTATTAAGAAGAGATATTTGCTGTGAATATCAACAGTTTTGCGTAGAATTGGTCAATCTCTTATGTAGTGTGCGAGGAACTAGCCTAAGGTAGTAACAGTGATCACAACCAAGAACTAAATATTCCCAATTCTCAAACTCATGATAACTACGACTTTTGCTTGTAGACTAGGAAACTTGAAGAAAGAGACTTTCTTCTGCCATCACTTTCGTTTGTGTGTCTTGGACGGCAACCATGCACTATATAGCAGGGACAGGCCATTAGAATCCAAAATTGGGGCATTCCCTTAGCATTGAGGGCACTAACGGAGTCGCACATATCTTACATTTAAGGAGGCCAACAAAGCCGCCATTGAACTGCAAATTTTCTTTTGATAAATGGACGAGTCGAGGCCCCTATTATTTTGTTGCATGTAAAATCCAAATATTAATGTGAAATCATGTATGATAGTTCATAAACTGGCTGAGAGAGGAACAAATAATTGGTGCCAGGAATATACTCTCTCTCTCTCCAATTGCTACTAGGAATATGTGGCGTTCATGTGGATCTTGATAGAGAAGAGGCCACTCCTACACTATTTAGTCCCATTACTGCTAGGATCTTATGTGCATGTGTGTATATGGGGGAGTGAACGTGTGGGGCAATTGATGTTGACCAAAAATTTTTTGTGGTCGGAAAGGGTGAAAAATGGCGCCACGTGGGTTGGTTCACCCCTGCCCAATGAAGAGGCAAAAACGCGGAGATAGAAAAACCAAGTCTGCCAATAACAAAGGAGATGGTGGATCATACACTTATTTGCAGAGTTTACACGTCTTTCTCTTTCTTCTTTTGCCTTTATGTTCTCATAATTGTGTTCCTTACTCTAATCCTAATTCCTGTTGGTCCCTAATTTGCGCTCCTCCTCCAATTAATATCCTCCAAAAAAATACTCATTCTCTCTCTCTCTCTCTCTCTCTCTCTTTCTCTCTCTCCAACATCAAATTCAAAGCTTTGTCTTTGGATGCCCCACAAAGACACAACTCTTCTCATACAATAACTTTGAAACTTCTTAATGTATTTCAGACTTTCGATAATGTCAATCGATATAAGTCGACACATTTACGGTGTATTGTTTTAGTTGTTATCAAAAAAACAAATCCACACAATTGCCATTTTATGAATCTACCACGTGGTCTTCCCTTAGATGTTTGAGGTGGACCTCCATACAAATAAACCCCCCTCCCCCCACCTCACTCCTCATTTCCCTCAAACTCTATTTATACCTCATTTTCTCTCCCCCCCCTTTCTCTCCAAAATCCATATCTCTCTCACTCATACTTTTCCTCTCTATTCTATTCACAAGAAACAGAATTCAAAGAAGAAAACTTTGAGTTTCTCCGAATCTCTCACAACATAACACAATCCACACAACACAAAGCAGAACAACATCACCATGGCAGCTTCAAGTAGAGCTCCCAACTCAAGTAGTTGGGCCAAGACCCAAATTTCACACCCTCTTTCCACTTCACTACTGGAATTGGGCTTTTTAAGCTTCACCAAATGCAAGCCCAACAGTAAAAACACTTACATTCACTGCGCTCTACAAACACCATCAGTTCTTCGTTTGTCAGCCCAGCCTTGCGGAACAGTAATTCCCAAGGAACCCTCCTCCTCCTCCTCGTCGGTGACAGTAAAACCGAGACCAACCTACCACCACCACCATCAGCTGCAACAGTGGAATCTTTTACAAAGAGTGGCAGCAGTCGCCTTGGACACCGCCGAAGCCGCGTTGGTCTCACGCGACCGCCAGCACCCTCTTCCCAAAACTGCCGACCCATCTGTCCAAATCGCCGGAAACTTCGGCCCAGTCCCAGAACAGTCTGTACGGCACGCACTTCCGGTAGCCGGAACAATTCCCGATTGCATTAATGGTGTCTATTGCAGAAACGGCGCCAACCCACTTTTCGAGCCCATTGCCGGCCACCACTTCTTCGACGGAGACGGCATGGTCCACGCTGTGACGATTGAGAACGGCAAGGCTAGCTACGCCTGCCGGTTCACCGAGACCGCAAGGTTCAAGCAAGAAAGAATCTTGGGCCGGCCAGTGTTTCCTAAAGCAATTGGCGAGCTCCATGGCCATTCTGGAATAGCAAGATTGCTCCTTTTCTATGCAAGAGGATTGTGCGGGCTGCTTGATCACACTCAAGGCACCGGAGTGGCCAACGCTGGCCTCGTCTACTTCAATGACCGGCTTCTCGCCATGTCTGAAGACGACCTTCCGTACCATGTTCGTATCAGGCCTTCCGGGGACCTTGAAACCGTTGAAAGATACAATTTCAATGGCCAACTCAAGCACACAATGATTGCTCACCCAAAGATTGATCCTTTTTCTAAGGAGCTTTTCGCTCTCAGCTATGATGTTGTCCAAAAGCCATACCTCAAGTACTTCCGGTTCCTCCCCAATGGGGAGAAATTGCCGGACGTCGATATTCCACTTCCCGTGCCGACCATGATGCATGATTTCGCGATCACCGAGAAGTTTGTGGTGATTCCAGACCAACAAGTTGTGTTCAAGCTTCAGGAAATGATGACAGGAGGGTCTCCTGTTATCTATGACAAGAACAAGAAGTCGAGGTTTGGGATTCTTGCAAAGAATGCTCGCAATGCAAGAGATGTTATCTGGGTCGAATCCCCGGACACCTTCTGCTTCCACTTGTGGAATGCATGGGAAGAGCCGGAATCCGACGAGGTGGTTGTAATTGGATCCTGCATGACCCCACCGGATTCCATCTTCAACGAATGCGACGAGAGCTTAAAGAGTGTGCTATCAGAAATCAGGCTTAATTTGAAAACAGGTAAATCCACGCGCCGTCTTATAATCCAAAACTGTAGTGATCAAGTAAACTTGGAGGCCGGAATGGTGAACAGGAACCGTCTAGGTAGAAAGACCCGATATGCTTATCTAGCCATTGCAGAGCCTTGGCCTAAAGTTTCTGGCTTTGCGAAAGTGGACCTGTTCACAGGTGAAGTTAAAAAATACACATATGGGAACAGAAGATATGGTGGTGAGCCGTTTTTCCTGCCAAGGGATCCAAGTTGCGAGGCTGAAGATGATGGCTACATTCTTGCTTTTGTCCATGACGAGAAGACATGGAAATCGGAGCTCCACATAGTGAATTCCATGAATTTACAATTGGAGGCCTCGGTCAAGTTACCTTCTAGGGTGCCATATGGTTTTCATGGCACATTTATTGACTCAAAGGCCTTGGCAAATCAAGCATAGCACAGCGCGACGGTGGGATTGGGCTCTTGTTTTATTTTTTTCTGTTAGTTGAGTTGAGTTTTGTTGTGAAAAATTATAAAATTAAAAAAAAAAAAAAGGCAGGAGATTTTACCAGAGGGATTTCTTTGGAGAGCTCGCACAGGTCCCCGGAATCTCCTGAAAATGAAAAACTACAGCACCCTTTTTTATGTCTTGTTTTTTTCAATTTTAATTGAGTCCGAGGAACCAGCTTGTAGCTATTGGACAGCAGGTAGATTCTAGCTCAGCTGGTTTCTGTTTTTGTTTCTGTTTCTGGGGTTTAGTTATTGTTGTGATATGCGTGAATAAGACTTGTATTCCTCTCTTCCTTCCACTTGTAGATAATAAATATTTACAGCGTTACAATTAACTTCCTTGTTGCCTTTGCCAAAATCTACATTACTCATCTCTAAAAGTTCTGACATGGATGTGGTCTGGTTTTAACTAAGTCAGATAAATGGTCTTGGCAGGAAGTGCAGAAATTAGCATGTAATATAAGTCGCATCATGTGCATTGGTTCTTGAGAAAAAGAATTGCAAATTAATAATGCACTGATGTCAATAGGGGGCCAACCCCACCATAAATCATAACAAAACTAGAGCACTAAAACAAAAAGAAAGGATTAGGACTTTCGAGTTTTAATGTTTTGCATATGTTTAGACCGGAATTCACAAAAAAAAAAAAAAAAAATCATGTGTAGTTATTACAATTATTGTACTTCACAATTAAGCTTATAATTATAAAATAAACGGTCATTGTAATGCTACCACATCCACATCCGCGTCAAAAACACTGATGCCGAGGTAATGGAGTCTAAAGTCTTACTAGGACTTTTTTTTGGCCTACTTTCATGTGGCATGTGACATCATCAATGAATAATTTTTGATGGTCTATCTAGATTTTTCTGGTTTGGATTCAATTTTTGAATGTATGTAACATGTGATGATTATACAACCTTGGTCATTTGGAAAATCTTTAAAAGCATATTAATACCTCTAACAAGTTTTTGTAATTAGCATAAATAATTTTTTTAAAAACTAAATGTAAGATTGTGTTAACACATAACGTGGAGTCGAATGCAAGTTTTGAAGTGCAATTTTGAAAATATCTATAAGAGGAAATTGGATGAAAAGAAGAATTCAAAAATATCAATTAATCTTAATTTCATGTTAATGTTTGAAATTCAATAAAACTAATTATTCATTGTCTTTATTATTTTATAGCCAGTTCTATATGTGTGCTTTTATTTTTTGATATATAAATTCTAGAATTCAACATATATTTTACGTTATTCACCCTTTATTTTCTTACAAAATTTTCATCTCTTATTGTATTCTCATTACAATGTGACAACAACGACCGACGTGGGCGGCAGGACTTACTTTCAACATGGGATCGTACCATTTATTTCAAAATTTGTGGTAAAGACTTTGGTAATAATAATAATTTTAATTTTAATTATTCATTTTTTTATTAGGAGATTTATTATGCAGTTAACTGAATAATATAAATAATTTTTTCATTTTTATAAATTTTATGACCTTATTATTGAAATTAAAATGCAAAACTTTAAAAATAGAATTTTGGTCCGATGGATGTTTTTTTTTTTTTTTCTTTTGGGGTTTGAGATGGAGTAAATGGGCCGGGGTGGGGGTTTTCAATTTCTACTTGATATTCTTCTAGAAAGCTTCAGCTAACCCACCCATGGTTAGGGAGATTCCGACCAATCAAAAAGCAGTCAAAACTGTCAAACCCGTCGAATGCGCTATGTCGATTATGAGAAGCGATAACCTGCCCGAATTGGTGACCCCGTCCCCAAAGCTAGACAATTTTAAAATAACAAAATTCTAGAAATTTTCAGCAGGTCCTCATTATTTGTCGGCATGCGGGACAATAATTTTAATTTTTTCAACTACCCAAAATATATCAATGAATTTTACTTTCCAAAAAAAAAAAAGGGTATTATGAAAAATGGTATAATATATTCTGTCAAAAATGTATTTACTTTTTTCCAAAGTATAAAAAAAAATAATATATATATATATATATATATATATATATTGTAATTGAAACACATGCCCCTCGCATCTTCGAAACATGAATTCACGTAATCACGCCTCTTCATTATATTTTAGGAAAAATATACTAATATTGGAGTCCGATCATAAGTAATATATTTTATTAAGTATCTGTTAAATAAATTTGAAATAATTATAAAAATTTTATTAATTTTTTTAAAAAAATAATTTACTTTGAATTTATTAAGATGAGAAAAAAAAATCATTTGTTTTGAAATTTGGGATTAAATTATTTGTTCCAGTGA
The DNA here is from genome assembly GCA_021533255.1 of Ceriops tagal. Lineage (NCBI taxonomy): Eukaryota > Viridiplantae > Streptophyta > Magnoliopsida > Malpighiales > Rhizophoraceae > Ceriops > Ceriops tagal. The sequence goes on from CM038606.1 coordinate 8,856,362, forward strand.
TTTTTTTTTATCATTGAATCAGTATTAGAAACTCCATTCAAATAAATTTTTATATTTATTTCCTTTTGAAATTTATTAATTGCTTGTTCTATTCTTTTTGGAACATTTTAAATTTTGTTAAAAAAACGTTTTATTTGTTTTTCACCATTTTCATTGTGTTTGACTAAGAATTTTTAATCTTTCTTTCTTTTTTCTGGTTATATCTTAATATATAGGGTATGAATTGCTACATGACATAAACCTATATTTTATTACCAAAATATTTTTTTGTAGCAGCAAAGTTACCAACTTTATAATAACTTGGGTGCATTTATGCACATAATAATTGTAGTTATTAAAAAAAAAAACAGGTTCAGATTTTTCATTTATAAAAACGTAAACTATTTAAATATAATTTTTTTGTAAAGGGCTCATACTAAACCAGTAAAGAAGTCAATAGGTTTGCTGATAAAAACTTTTTTTTTTTTATTAACAAAGTTACGTTCATAATGCAATATTTACATCAGCCAAAAAACGCAACATTTACTCTATTTAAAATTCATTAGGTGTTAAATGTATTTCTGAGATTTATTTTGCCTGATTCATTTGTTTGTAAAAAGATCTTCCTTTTGATTCCTTGATATCTTGGTAGAAGCTGTAATTAGGTAATTAATCAAGTTATTAGTAACCTGTGAAAATGGTTCACCGTGCATTAGTCATCGCAACCTCTTTTTCTATTTTTTTATTAAAAAGTTCTATAAAACTCAAAAAAAAAATTAAGATAAATATTTAATTTTTTTATTACAAGTGTGTTTCTTTTGCTTTTTTTTTCGAATTTGTCAATAATTAATATTGCCACCGTCATTGATAATTAGATATTGTTAAAGGAATACAATTGTGAAGTAAAACATATATATATATATATATATATAAATCATATCAAATGACGGAAAGTTTTATGTCACCATCAATATGTTATATAAAGTATTACTCATGTAATATAAATTTTGTATCTGTTTTTGTCATTACATTGTTATGAGATTATATCTGCAAAAAAATAAAATAAAATCCACTTTTTGTATTTCACATCTTTTAATAGAAATTTAGATTGTTCTATTCTGATTGAGCCATTATAATATGGTCTTAATTCATCCAAAGAAATGATTAACATATTTAGATTATTGTACACCTCTTTATGATATTCCTCAAACTTTGCATCACCCATTGGCGCACACAGTCGCACTAGTAGGGAGACAGAATTCTTTTCAGACAATCCCAAGGCAAGATTCCGAGTTAGCCTATCACTGCCGGACACCATGGTTGGTTGCTGGTAACCAGACATCATCTGTGAGTTAAAGATAGACCCAGGATGTGCCCTACATTTGAAATTAAATCGGTACATTTCCACGTTATTGACTAAACTCATCTTTGAACGCAATGTTTCACATCTTGACGCAAGACGTTACACAGACAACAGAATTAACTATAAAAGATCAAATTCTAATTCATGTCACTCAATTTTAATTATTAGTTACAATTAGTTTTTTATTAACTAAAAAAGTGCATAAATCATAATTAATGGTTAAAATTTAACGACAAAATTCTGTATTTAATTTTTATATCCAATTTTTACATCTATAGGACTTTTCTTTTTTTTTTCTTTATTACGACGAATAAAATGGTGACGAAGCAATGCTTACACCCTATTTTCCTGGAAAAAGTGGGAATTTCTCCGAGTTTGCCGCCGAATCAATCTTGGCCATAGCTTTGCCGAAAGCAATGACAGTTGCCCCTTTTCTAAGTTAGGTTCCATTTTAAATTTGTGGATTTGGGAGGCTGCGGTGTGTGTGTGCGTCGGGGGGGGGGGATGGGGTTTGCGTAAAGGCCCGCATTAATTGTGCTATTACATAGCCGCAAAACTATTAAAACTACAGGAGAGCTTGATCAGAATAATTTAATTTATTTGGTTTAAAAATAATCATTCTCAACTTCAGTTTGTTATTTTAATTTATTTATAAACTAATTAGTTTGTTATTTTAAAACCTTAAGTTGTTAAAAAAATTTAAAATTCAAATTATCTAATTATATGAGTGCGTAACTTGAAGTGTGATGTATTTAAAATTTGATATACATAAAATTTAATAAACTCAATACTTAATAATTTGAAATTTAAAATACCATCAAATTAAATTATTCTAGATTTTATTAAAATAATAAAAAAAAAACTTTGACACTCAATAAACTTAAAATCTCAACTACTTAAAACTAAAATAACTTAGACTCAAAGCAACCTTATTCGAATCCAACCAGTCCCCTCGTTTGCCCCCCCCCACCATAATTAGAATGTTTAATGGACCGATCAAAAAAAGGGGCCAAAAATCAAGCTTTTCTTATTGTTACAATTCGGTAAAAGTTCAAATTATTATTATTATTTTGGTACGACGGAATAGAAAAGGTTAAATTTTTCAGATGATAAAAACAAAAATGATACTTTGGGCAGGAGGAGGCAGGACATGTCGATTGAATGTAGCGATGAGTACAGATTAGTATGCGCAAAGAAATATTATACTAAAGCAAAAAGCCAAGAAAGAGGTCACGTTTTAATTGGCAAAGAAACTTGGGTGGACCATCAGCCCTGTCAAGGTTAACTCTGACGCAAATAAATCCACCGCCCATTGCCCATATGCACCGTAAAATCTCGACATCCAAAGCACCCAGCACTAGCAAAATTCCTGCTTCTGACCCTTTTCATTGGGCGAGAAAGGAGGGAGGGAGGGAGGCAGGCAGGCAGGCCGTACAATCAAAGAAGTTTTGATGTTCACATTTGGATAGTTGGAAGGTAGGGGCGGGGGGGGGGGGCGCTTGGGGTCATCTACAGTTGTGGAATTTGGGTTCTTCTGCAAAAATGACTAGATTGATTCCACAGGCAACCCCCCCCCCACCAGCCACAAAGTCTAAAATCTTAGTTTCGATTTGACTATTAATTTATGCATAAATATTGTTGTAGGCATTATGGCATTTTAAAAATTGATACCCAATATAGTTAACACAAGTCCTTTCCAGCACCTCACATCTCCTTCAAATCAACGCTAAAAACCCTATAAATAAATCCGCTGATAAAAGTCCAACTACGGAGCAAAGTGTCAAAACCGAATAAAGTAAAAGCATCACCCTCCCATCATGTACAAGTTTACTGAACTATGCCTGTGTTACCAAATTGTTAGAAAAGAAAGAAGAACGAATTGAAAGGTTTAGTCTCTTGGATTCGTGGTTTTATCATTATTGTTTCTTAAACTTGAGGAGAAAAGAAAAAAAAAAAAACCCACCTTGGGATCTCGAATTAGATTAACAAGACATCAAGTAAGTGAGTGCTAAGAGGACTGTCTAGACTACTTAATTATTGAAGTGTTCACTTCTCTTAGAACTTTTTATTTTTATTTTTTTTAACCATAAAAACAGTTTAACGCTATTATTCCAAGTCCAACTACTAAAAAAGTCCAACTACAAATGCTGATTCCCTTAACTTTTCTTTTTTTCATTGGACTTTTCCTTTATGGAAACTGAAACGTGATTCTGAATTGCCCAATCTTTACGGCCTGCGTGGCTTCACACTGCCGCCCATGTTGTTTAGAGTCTCGATAAAGTCAATGTTGCTTGCAATTAGTGTGAATGAACTTTTCAGCCAGTAGCATGATGTGTTCAGACAATCGCACGCTTACTAGCAGGACAAAGGACAATTCGAAGACCAAAGCTTTTAATTCCCTCTTTGTCACATAAACCCACCGCCCAAAGAATTTGAACGTGCGAATTTTCTGGCGAATTTTAGAGTTGAAGGAACGAAAAAAAAAAAAAGAAAATTGTGTTCTGAGATTCTCCTCCACCAAATTTGTAACCATTACTAGCAGGCGCTCCTTTATTCAGGATAGTAAAAATGGCAAGTAGTTTAGGTTACCTTTGCATATATTTTCCTCAATGCCCCATGGTATTTCATGTAGATGCCTTTATAATTCGTCTCTCTCTCTCTTTTCTTTTTTTCTTTTTTTTTTTTGGGTAATGTTCAGAAAGTCAGCTTGTTTCAGCATTAACTATCGTTAAATTAAATGAATTTCATAAATTCTAACATCCATTTCTGAAAGAAATTTGTTTCACTTATCATTTGATCACAAAACAAAGTCTACTTTTAGTCATTTTGTCATTAAATGAACAATTTGGATGGGCTAGTTATTTCAATGATAATTTTGTCGTTTCACTTTCAACAACCCCTTAATTCTTTGTCAAATGTCATCATTAATTTGATGGAGAAACAATGCTGCCGACGGTAAAATTCATTGTGACGTGACAAATGAGCGAAACTGAAAACAGGGATTTTCATTTTTGGATCCTTTCAGAAATCTACATTTGATAAACTTTTGTTTGTATCGATTCACACCGCACATTATAACATGCAACAAAAAAAAAAAAATGTAATGACAATTGAGTTCAATAAGGTGGTAACTGTTACTCTCTTCCGTGATTAGCTCGAAATAATTAAAAAATATTTTAAATAGATTAAATTATTTTTAAGTTGTTAAAAAATAAAACTATTTTAAAACTAGATTTTGGGATTCGATTCTTTATTGAAATAATCTTTTTAATAACGGTTTCTATTATAAATTGAATTAGTTAAGCGAATGCTTTTATGTTTTTTTTTTCTAAATCTTAATTGTTAGAGTTTCCCCTTTTTGAAACATTACATGTTATAAAAAAAAAAAAAGGCTCGTATCTCTTTCCTATTTTCTTTACAACGTAATGACATATACTAAGTAAAATAGGAATAATAAAAAAAAAATATAATAAATTTTTTATATTCAATTTTTATTTACTCTTGAAATTATATGAGATATAATTGATTTATGTTTTTATAATTATTATATCATTTTTTAAATATATTTTTAATTTTTTTCTTTAAAAAAATTGAAAGTAAATTTTCTATCTCGTCTCCTTCATATTCTCCCTCGCTTTCTCCCTATTTCTCTCTTTCTGAACTCTATAACGCCCACGAGGCAGCAATCCTTTCCGCCGCCCCCCCCCCACGGGGCCCCGGCCCAAAAAAAAAGAAAAAACAAAACAAAACAGAAACAATTGACAATGCTTAATTTGATTTGAACGGGTGTTTTCTTTGAACTGCTGCTTAAGCATGTTGTTCAAGTGAAACCCACGTGAGAAATGGACCAATTATTTCCTTGAAACCCATTACAGCAGGAGGCTAAAACGGCAACTATACCACAGGACAGTCCAAGTCAAGAGCTAGTAGCTAAAAAGCAAAACAACCAAATCTGAAGAAAATAAAATAAAACGCACATGCCAGTGGTTGGCAATATCATGTCTGAGACCGACAATGGTCGTCACAAATTGGCAGGATGCGTTTGTCTACTCTGACAAAAATGCCGAAATCCCAGTAATGTAAAGCGAAATTTTTTTAGGGCTTCTCTCCCGCACTGTAACGTAACACACATGCAAGTGTACATTTTGCACAACATAAGGTCCACACCCTCCTCCCTTCAAGTGGGGGGCTTACACGTTTAACATACGTGAATGGGAATGATGTATACTTCCTTTGTCGTGACTTCTTTCTTTGTTTGTTCATGAAGTGTTTTGATCTATTGCCTCGATTAAAGGTTAATTTTCTAAACATAAGTAGCTTTATCATTTGCATAAACACTATATATCTCATTCCTCGCTTTTAAGATTTAAACCTTAAACACCCCAGAGGGAAAGCTTACATTTTAAGCTACTGTCCCCTAGAGGGACATGGACCTCCGATGTTTAAATCGACTATTTTTGCTTCTTATTAGTAAGTCACGACATGTATCTATCCTTGCTGCCTTGTAGGCTAAATTGAACAGTCAATTCTTTTGACGATAGTGGGCTTTGCTGTAGCTTTGAAATATTGTATACTATACGTTTAGAAAGTTGGGTAAGTCACGAAATTGAGCTATTTACATTAATCTTTAATGTGTTGTATATAAATCTTTTTTACATGCTGTATGCTGTGTTTCAAATAATGAATTCCTTGCACTTAAGAAGAAGATACTCTTATATATTTCCAATGTGTGTCATCCTCACCCCAAACAAAAATTTTTCTCATATGTGTCACTGTCTTTCTCGAAACATAAGCGTTTTTTTTTTCTCTCTCTCTCTCCATAACTAACCATTATTATATGCATCACTTTGTTGTATTCTGTTAATGAATGTGAAGCTAAAGACCTATTAAACATGTTGGGGGCAGTAAAGTTGGGAGAGGCCACGGATGCTTCCTCCACTTGAGTAAGTTGGATAAATGCCACTTTTCCATTGAGTTACGAGGATAATGAAAAATAAAAACTCACTGAAAACTTAAGCCTTAGTCCCAGAGCCGCGTAAATATTTAAGTGGCCGTTGACATAAAAAAAAAAAAAAAAGCCCACAGACTAAGCTATTTAAATAGCAAAAAGAAACAGCAAAGTGTGTCATGCTTGTGGTCGGGCAAACCTTTTTTCTTTTCTTTTTAACGTAGAGAATTTTATTTTATTAGTCTTAATAAGATTAAAAATAATAATTATTATTATTTTTATATAATATAATAATAAAATTTTATATAAAAAATTATTACGTTACATTAAAAAATCGTAATTTACCAAATTATCTGATGGTTTAGATAGAAGATTACTTCTAATATGAACAGTTATATAAATTTTTACTGATTCGTTACAAAATTAAGCTACTCATATCTATGTCATAATGTTGATATGACATGTTCTCCTTACTTTGCTAAAAATTTAGCAAAAGGGTTTTATTTACAAAGTTGAAAAATAAAGAAAGTATTGTAATTAATTTTATTTTTAATATTATGAAATGCCAATACTAAATTCTAGGATCTTTTTTCCTAGTTATTAATTTATGCAACCACGTTACAAGAGTCACTTTTAATAATTAGGAATACTTTTTCCATCTTATTTCATTAATTCTATAAGACAATTATCTTTTTAATCGTAAAAATTTTCATCTCATTAATACACTAGACCTTTGTTGCCTTAGAAAAAATACAAACAACCTTTTTATTATTATTCCTTATGACCCCTTTTATACCTACCACCTCCAAGGAGCCAATCATAGTCATATTAACGTTAAACTTATATGTAGTTATTGACAATATCAACCATACCATACTTATAGGTTAAATTGATCCCTTTCCTTTAGGTTGGATGCCATTGATGTTAAGCATAAAATTCTTGAGTGAAAGGTTGTGTTATGGCTAATTTTCCCTTGATTATCACTACATCCTAACAGGAATAAGATTACACATTTTATTGATCAAAAAAGGCTTACCCACAAAGATGCATTCAATCTTTACTAAATAAATAGACTAACCAATTGCATAAAAACTCATTAACTATACTTCCTTTACTTTACAACAATGGCCCAATTCAAGTTAAGATTCTCGTATTTATTTGATCGAGTTAGGTATCACTTACGAAATTCCTCATCACCTTAAACACATACATTAAATTACCTATGTAAAACAACAATGGGAAAACAAATGAGCAACTAATGCTTGTCCTATTAAGTAGAGGGAGCAACTAATGTCGATGTTATGGTTGTTATCCATCAATTTTAACCATTTTAATCAAGAGGTAGCCTATTAATAACTACCACTTAAATACCTTTACTTTTAGTAGAGCTAATCCTTGTCAACTATGAGTTATCATTTCATCATATGCCCGATAAATGTTATCTTAGAAGTTATAAAATGACCTCTTGAAGAACTTTTTGTCTTTTTTTTTTTTTTACTAGTTAAATCTATCTTTCTCCCCTTTCAATGGCTGATAAGTTAATATCAACTTCATAAACTCAACATATAGATTGTGTTCCTAATCAAAACATTTCTGATGTTAAGAGATTTTTCATTTTTTTATATGTTATCTATCTATTCCTTAAATTATTCAATAAACCATTTTTTTCTACTGATAATATAAATAATTAAGGGAACTTCATTTTAGTGGTGTGTTGTTAAATCAAATTTGATATCAAAAGTCCACTATTATCGTCACCCATTATGAAACTAAAATTCGATTTTACCCCCTTTGTGATTTTATTATCTTCTTATTATAATGCATAAACTCCATTTCAAATTAGGGACATTTGTGAACATTTTAATAACCATTCCCATGACCATATTTGATGTTTCTTGTATATAATCTTAAGTATTTTGACCCAACAAGCATTCTCTTTATTCACTACCTTCCACAACTATTTTTTCAACAAACCTAAGTTGCTATCTTTTAAGTTGTCAATTTTCAAACCACTTTGAGTTTTCTTTCTGCTCATAAGACCTTAATTTATTTAATGCATTCGTCTTTTGTCATTCTTCTCTTCCTAAAAGAAAGAATACTATATTTTTTCTACGTGTTTCTTGACATTTCTTAGCATTTTGATCAATGATATGAAATATACTAATAATGATTAAAGAGATAATTTTATAAATACATGCATTTCAACTTTTGATAAAAATCTCACTTTCCATTTAGTTAATTTGTACTTCAATTTTTAAATTACTAGGTCCTATAAACTTTTTGCATTTAGATTAACCCTTAGTGAAAGCCCCAAATATTTTAATGATAACATTAGAATACCATAATTTCATAACTTGGGCCATATCTAAATCTTCATCTCACATCTTTTAATCTTATAAAAAAAAAAAGTCTTAACTAAGTTGAATTCTAGTTCAATACAACATTAAAAACATCAAAGAATTGTTTTAAAGTTCAAAATAAACCTTTCATTTACTTCACTAAATATGATAATATTACTAGCAAATTGTAAGCGTTTTAACCTAATGTCATCACTAATTAAAATTCCTTTTATAATAACCAAGAATAAAGCTTTTCTGAAAAGTGAATTAAATCCCACCACAACAAGAATGAACAGTAATAAATATAATGGATTCTCTTATCTTAATTCTCTTATCATCTTTAATTATTGTATAAGATTACCATTGATTAACAAATCAAATATAAAGATGCATTTTTATATTTATTACCTCTATCATATCCTAAAGCTCATATACTTCATTACATTAGTTAGAAAGCTTTATTCCACATATTCATATGCTTTTTTTAAATTAATCTTGATTATAACATTACCCTCCATCATCTCTTCATTTCTACAATTGTCTTATTTGTCATTAAAACATTATTAAGAATATTGTGTCTTTTCACAAAGACTGATTGAGACTCCTCTACCACCTTATTAATTACTACTTTAGGTCTTTAGGAAAAGACCTTAACAAGTATTTTGTAACCACATTTGATCAACAAAATTGGTTAAAATGGACCAATGTCCTTAATATCATTTACCTTTGATATAAGCACTACAAAGGTAAAGTTTAACACCTTATACGACTTACCATTATCATATAAATCATTGAAGAAGTTTATAACATCTTTTTTTTACTATATTTTAATGATGTTTAACGAAGTTAAAATTGAAACCATTCGGGCATGAAGCTTTTTTGTCATTGCAGTTTTAGATGGCCTCTTACATTTTAACACTTGCGAATGAGATTTTTAAGATCATGTTATTTGCCCCTTCCACTTTATTAAAAAAATAAACTCTCGTTCATCTCTAAGCAGCACAATATTGATATACCCACTAATTCCTTGAAATGATTATATATAGCCTGCTTGACTTTTATGGGTTCTAAAAAGATTTTGTTACCTACTAAGATAGATTCAATTGCATTTTTTCTCTTTCTATTTGAAGTTTGGATGTGAAAAAATTTTGAGTTTCTATTCCTTTTTCCTAATTGTCAAAGTTAAGATTTTTGGAATCATTTTTGTTCATTTTTGTATGAAATTTGCTCTTTCCATTGCAAAAAGTACTTGAGTTTTCTACTTTAGTGTCAATTATTCAATCCTTACTTCAATTACCTTTAATCCTTTCTGTTATTCATCTCTTTCTTTTTTACTCTATGCTTTTAAGAAATATTTTACAACCCTTATTCTATTTCCTATAATAAATCTAGGATAACTAATAATCATCAAATTTGACGATACCACCTTCATTTCTTTCATAAATCCTTATCATTACTTAAATGGTTAAAATAATAGAAAGGAAAAAAGTCTTAATTGTAACCTTCAACTTCCAAACAAACCCTTATATTGTTAGCAAAACAATTTTGTATGCACCATTATTTTAAATTCAACACTACCTACATCCATTTAATGCCCACTAGAAACTTATTTATACAACTTATAAATGGGGACTCATAAAAATTACTTTGAGTAAACCTATGTCCCTACATTAGTAGGTCAATAAGGTTTATATTATACATAAATTCATTAAAGTTTTGAATTGCCTAACTATCATAAAAAAGCCTTACATTATGTTTTTTTGCCAAAACTATGTAAAAGTCACTTTTTATATATCATTAACCTATAAACTTATTTTCAATCTCTTCAACTCCTTCTAAAAATCTTGTTGTTGTAGATGATAGTTTACTGCATATATATTAAGCAAAGCTACACTTTTACCTAACAACAATCTCTCTAGTTAACACCACATATCAATCCCCCAATAACTTATTATGTAATTTAAAAAAATTTACTTTAATAAATAGCAAGCTCACCTACTACCTTAACACTTTGCTCCCTCGTACTTCTCTCAAAATAGCTTTTGATAGGTTTTTTAATTTTATCTTTTGCATAAACAACATATTAGGGTTTACATTCTTAACCCATCTTTAAACAACTCTTCATTTGGTTGATTTCCTAACCTTCTAACATTAATAGTGTATAAAATCATGAAAAAAATAAAAAAAAACAAACACACCTTTACCTATTTACCCACCCTATTAGTCATCATCTGTCAATGGACACTAGCTTCCCCTTCTACTTTAGTTAGCCTTTATAACACCTCATTTTCTCCTTAATTTAATGTTGAACCCAAAACTTTACCCACTTCCAATACTTTTATGAGCCTTCTTCTGCATAACCTTATTGTGAAATTAGATATATTCATCTAACAATTATACATATTCTAATAGTAGCTCCTTGATTAGTGATAGGGCATCTTGAATAGCAGTAAGCCTCCATTTTCCTCTGTGCTCCTTAGATATTAGAGCCCTAATCCTTTGTTTCATCCAAATTTCTTCTATTAGTAAAGTATTATTTGGCATTAATTGTCAAATAACATGGTCATATTGCGTTTGATCTCTAGTGCTCTTTGGCTCTTATTCATTGGTAAATTGATTGCCCATAATTTCCTAATTTGCTTTAGACCCAATCTATTAGTTTTCCAAATTTTTAGAAGACTATTCAATAATTACATACCTAACCCAACCACCCTTGAGGCTCATAGACATCTTTACAGCAATTTCATCTCAATCTAAACTTGATTCTTAACCATTCTCTATTGAAAGCCCGACCTACTTGGTAACCTATTAATTTAGTTTCATTAAGTGTACAACAATTGAGCACCTTAGTCCTTTTTACTAAGATTATATTTATATCCCAAATCGTTTGTTGGGATTATGGGCTCTTCAATGTCCTTTCCCTTATCTCTAAAGTCCTCTAAGTGGGCTAAATGTAGCTTAACCCTCCCCAAAATCAATTCAAAGCCACCTACCTTGTCTTCCCTTTGCAACGCTTCAACTTTAAGCACCCCCGAATCCCCTAATAGCCATAGATAAGGATTTAGAGACTTTATCATTTCCCATTGAGACCTTTTTTAGTCTATAAGTATCACTTTTTGTTGAGGATAAAGGTAAGCCATGGTTTACTTATCTTTTCAAAGCTTGGGTTGCGATTTGTAGTTTCTGCCAAATTCTCAAAGTATAAACCCTCTCATATATTTTAATTATCATGGTTACTAAAATCATAATCTTTAGCTTGACTAGCAACATAATTCGATAAATATCAAGCCTTTATTTCTAGTTAGATTGAATATCTATACCTAAATACCTCCCCTAATTTTAAGAGAAATCCTTTACATCAAGCTTGTAATGGAAGACCCTCGATTAAAATCCATATATGCTGATTGGACCTAACTCTATCAATATATGAGACTACGCAATAACCTCTGTTTCTAGTTTTTACTGTTATCTACCTCGTCCATCATGCCCTTTTTAAAATTAAAAGTAAGCAAGACCTCTAATCTTCCCTATTACTTGGAACAAATGATGACCCTCTCTTTGCAATTGTTCTCTTAAACACTTAATCGATTAAGGACTATAAACAACCCCCACCACATTGCATTGTACCCATTCTATCTTAACCTTCATTATTTTGTACAACATTATGACTAGCAATGAAGTTGTCTTGCAAACCACCAAACTCTCTAATAACAAAGATCTACTTCCATCTCCTCCTTACAAAACATTCTTGTAAATCTTAACTACCACTTCTACACCTTTGCTGCTTTGCTTTATGGAAAGCAATCTCCTTTGTTCTCTTAAGGTGAGTTGTGATCTCTGTTCAATCATTGTTCGAAGTTGGAGGTAGCCTGCTAACTTCAACCCCAATCGGTGACCCAAGAATGTTTTACATTTATTCTTCGTGTCATATTTAAAGCCTTATGTCATTGTCGAATTTGATGAATTCAAGTCTTTTATTGGCCTTGGTAATTTTATTTGGGATTACCACATGAGTGACCTACCCACTTTTGAAAGATTTCCCAATGTCCCTTGTAGTCGTTATATGCTGGCAAATTATTGATGAAAAGTAGTGTTACAATGTCCACGGACCTCGCTGACATGGTGACCTTTTGGGAAAGGTAACGATCATCCTAGAGTAATGTTGATTTGAACAGCATTTTGAGAGAAAAGATAAAGTTTAAAAATTAATGGTTGTGGTCGGTCAACTATTAATAAGTATTTTAATGTACTGCCTTCATCAAAACTACCTTATCGCTCCATTTAATTAAATTGTCACTAATTAACCGGCTTTTGTTTTAACAAAATCAATGTGTTGATGTATTCATAATGCACTTATCAGTATACTTTTTTTTTTTTCTATTTTTGGGATAAGTGTTGTTGGTATACCGTTAGTCCATTAATATTAAACAAGGTTGAAAATTCATTGGAGATAATGCTGCTTCTATGATTTGAATATTACCACAAAAAAAAAGAAGAATAAGAAGAAGATAAGTGTCACTTGCTTTTCATACTATAAATCAATTAGCTTGTATCATGGTCCAAAGATTGATGTTGAAGCGGATTGAAAGACTATATATAAACAATATTTGATTAATGCAGAAGATATGTCAAAGGACAAAGATTCCTCTTGTTCTAGCTGTGACGACACTGACCTCAGAGTAATTGCGATGAAAGTGAAATTCGCATGCGATGGAACGTGTTGCGGCCACGATGCAACATTTATTGGGGTTTGACATGGCCATATCGCGGAGCTAATGGCTCTTAAACTGCAACAAAGTAGATAAAGTGCAACGGGATTGGCACATGAGACAGATGCCCCATTTCAAATTGAAATCCTCTTAAACGCTTTCTATTAAATAAGAGACTTGTGCTAGTAATTTAGGGTTAATTCACAAATTACACGCAACACTTTCACCAATGCAATGAACTGATAATTGCAGTTTAGGTCTTTGCATATATTAATCATTAATCAACCATTATGTATTTATAGACTAGTGGTCACTAAACTTAACATTATGGGGTGAAACTTAAAGTTTGAATTCCAACCTCCCTCGTAGAAAATCTCACCCTCCCCATCTCAATTAGACAAAAAATAATATTAATTAAAATGATATTAACTTAATTAATATCAGACGAAAGCACAATGGAAAATTTTCTTCAAATTAATTTCATAAAAAATTGATTTAATTTGTACTTGGGACACACTGTCCTAACTATTCCTCCATTCCCAAATCAGTGGATGAGACTCAGGTGTGTGGTCCAGTTTTGCTTCTAAAGTACTTATATAATATGTAATTATCTATTCAAATGGCGCACCCAATACAGCAAGCTTAGAATAACCTAATCCATTTCCTTAGTTCCCTGTACGCGGAAATCAGGTGCCTAACCGAAAGTACACTTATAGAATCCAATAAATGGTACAGTTACCACATGCATAAAGATATTAGTTTAAGTTAATGTGTGTGTGTAGCTTTTTTTTTTTTTTTTTTGAACTGCAATCAATTTTTATTAAGAGCAACCCCACAAAGAACCGAGAATTCCACAGAACTGTAAAAAGCTATTTCCCTCCCAAAATCAATACCTATCTATCTGACTATCTATATATATATATATATCGAAGATTCCATTGTTAACAAGCTAGTCGCGAAATCACATTCAGAAGACTAACAAACAAGGAATTGATATATTAATTATATATAAAAATTTAAAGAGAAACAATCATTTATGTTGTTATACTGCCTACCCTACTTCATGGAATCGCTTTATCGTCTGCTGGACCTCCCCAAGCCGAATGCAAGCACCTGATTCATTGGTAGGCAACATATGACAATCTGGCTGTAAGTAAAAGAGCAATCCTAATAAATATTGTTGCAAGTATGATGATCTTCTAAATTGATATTCTAATCTTCGAGGGCATAACGTGTGTTGCATGCAAAAAATAAGTGTGTCAAGCAAACAATTTGCCGCGTATATATGTCATAGAACACAAGGGCAGTTTCTTTCCACATGATCTTCATTGGAAACAGCAGAAATCTCAGATTATGGACAAAAGAGATTGACGTTAGCAATTCGCAAGGACTCCTCTGTGCTCATCACCCTTTAATGCTCCCATCGATCAGGTCAAACCTACCTCAATATTCGAAAGCAGATAGAATTGAGAAACCATTTCGATTTGGTGGGTGTGCTCGTGTGTAAAAACAGTTACACCAGTATCGATAAGGTTTACTTCAATGGCATGGAAGTCTGTCTATAGAGCACGAGGTGTTGAGTTTGCGTTTGAGATCAAACCAATCTACCCAAAAAAAGAGAAAAAAAAATGAAAAACATAAACGATTCATTTGTTGAAATCATCAAATAAGAAGAAATTTATGCATAAATACTTGCCCAATGCAAAAACAAGGTGAATCATGCTATCCTGTTTTCAATTGAGTTGAAAACTACTTCGCCATACGACCATGGCTAAATCGATATCAAAACTGCCCATTTTGGCGAGAATTAATTTTTATTAATTATTTTTTTGTGGGTACTATAACGGAGATTTATGGTAATTACCATGTAAGTCAACAAGCAAACTAACATAACAGAGTGTATATATGCACACCAATCCCACCCAAAAGGGCAATCAAATTAGGCAACCGCACTTTCGGGATCTGAAAATCCTGGAAAGACCGGGGTCACTTTTCATTAACGCTAACAGCCCCCATGAAACAACCCATTATTGTCTGGGCCTCCAATGCAGCCAGGCATGCAAGGGAATAATGCTAGGGATCTAGTCATCAAGTACCATTTTGGGATGATCCGCCCTCATGGAGCAAGTTTTTATTGGTTTCCTGGAATATTTCTTGTAGCTAAGATGGGTGACCACCTTTTTGTATTTTACAAGGCCAGCCAGATGTTTTTGTCCAACATTTATGGCTGCCCATCAGCCACATCGTAAGTCTCATTATCATCTCAGCTACTACACAACTGTTGTTTGCACATTCTGAGTTAAGTTACATGAAGCGCAAGATTAGGACGTTAGTGTTAGGATCTGGTAGTGTAATTGCAGTCGCCTACTGCTTTGTACAACCTTTTTAATAGGTGATTTCTATGAAGGTATCAAGTTAACTCAATAT
This sequence comes from Ceriops tagal, assembly GCA_021533255.1. Taxonomy (NCBI): domain Eukaryota; kingdom Viridiplantae; phylum Streptophyta; class Magnoliopsida; order Malpighiales; family Rhizophoraceae; genus Ceriops; species Ceriops tagal. The sequence continues at coordinate 8,872,127 of CM038606.1, forward strand.
CAAATCTGAGGTAAGAAAAAGAAAGAAAATTTCAGCGAGACTGGTTAAAACGAAAAAAAAATAAAGTTGGACCCTATTCTTTGAGACATAAAACCGACTGCAGTAGAGATAGTATAAAAAGAACTACTGTATTGACAAATTGATGCCAAGAAGTTTAGTAGTGGACATATCGTATCAAAATATCTATGCCAACTCAACACATTGCAATCCAATTCCACTTCTCCCAGGTGGCTTCCACATGGGTAGGGGTCTAGGTCACATCACCCCAGTTTCATTCGACAGTACTTGGTGACAGAAAACTACACTGCCATATTGATGATGCCTGCTATTGCACGGGCATACGACTACTGTTCATGCACCTTGATTTAGTGAATGCAAATAACAACTGCTACAGTAATTAGTTGTCTGCATTGCGAGAGCCAACATGGGCACATTCATGGATAGATATTACCCCACATGTTCCACCGAGGACATGTTTGAACAATGTTACAACAAAGAATTGAATCTCTAAACATTTGACCTGTCCGATGTTGCATTATTTCCACTCCAAAATCATCAAAAAGGATCCTAATACCATGAATTATGTTGATTCTTCAATCAAGCTGTTCTCCACTTGGTCTGGCTTATTTGCAAACCAGAGCAATCCAGCAGACCTTGGGGCGGATTGCACACTTTGTTTTACAACATAATGACATAGAAATCTTGAATTTAAACCATGTTGTTATGCTTTTAAGTCCAATAAACTTGCACGAGAGGGGAGATGTCATAATTAACAAAGAACTGGATTGTTTCTTAACAACTACAAAACAGGCAAGGCATTGAATTTTCCTTTTTATAAGGTTGCAAAAGAATCACACCCACAAAGTTGTAGAACGATATTTGATTAACAATCATAAAGAAGAAGCACTTTATGCCTATCGATTTGATAATATCTAATTTGATTCCACGTCTCCTGCATAGGTATTATACTAATATATCAATATGAATCGAAAAATATAGTAATATTTCAATGCACTTTTCAGTGATGAAGTGCACGTTTGAGCAAGAGAGAAATGGGACAAATCAACCTCCAATGATAATTTTTTCCCCAGAAGGTACAAATGATTATATGAATAAATAATATTTATTAAACAGAAGCCAAATATCTATGTTTCCACGCACTTTGGTAACTTGACAAAGTCACCATTGATTCATTAGTCACTTCGCCGCAAACCCAATAGGCCACCATTCTAGACCAGCTGGCTGTAGCGAGCAATTGCCAGTTGCAAAAGGACCCATATGGCCTTGTTCTTGTATCAAAGACTCACATGCATACAAGTTGGATAGGATGTAGACATGTTTATGCATGTTTTGGGCCGAATTGAAATTGGACGAGATGTTCTGCTGCATTGTCTTCTATAAGCAAGCAGCTATCAACACAGAGAGGTAAGTTTGTCTTGTATGTGAGAGTAGAACGACGGGTCAATTGGTTATAGGATCGATCCAAACGAAATTTTTAGTTAACTGTGTGGTAGACCAAGTGAATTCGCTTTTAACATATCAACTACCGGTCATAGTTCGAAGGCGAGTCCATATATCTAACTAAAAACCGCGCAATTGCTACATATACATATTGGCCTAGCTGCCAGCGACATAAACAAGAACAAATAGAAGGACCCAACTTGATTGAAAGTTGCAGGTTTCAATGGCACAAAATTGCTAACGGAATATAAATTTGAGTAACAATTTCCAAACATAAATGAGAAAGGGGAAAATTTTTCTAGATGAGAAGCACGTCAACTCTTATAATGACAGATGAATACTTGAGTGAATGCAGCTACTGGCACAGCCGCTCAACTGCTGTCACAATCTGGGCTGGTTGTACAACAGTCCATTCCTCCAATGTCCCAGCATAAGGGGTTGGCACATCCTGTGAAGATAAGCACATAATTGGAGCATCCAAGTAATCGTGGAAGTTTTCAGTGATAGCTGCTGTCAAGCTAGCACCGATGCCACCAGTTCTCATACATTCCTCTACAATCACTACACGATGCGTCTTCTTTACTGAATTTCCAATTGTGTAAAGATCAAAAGGCTTCAGTGACCTTATATCTATTACTTCAGGATCATATCCCTTGTTTACTAAAGTTTTGGCAGCCTGCATCGCATGATACCTCATCCTGGAGTAGGTCAAAATAGTGACATGCTTTCCAGGCCTAACCATCTCAGCTTCCTCAAGATTACAGGTATATTCCTCATCTGGGATTCTCTCCTTGAGGTTATAAAGCAAAACATGCTCAAAAAGTATTACTGGATTCTCACTGCGGATTGCAGCCTTCATCAAGCCCTTTGAATTATATGGGGTTGAGCATGCAACCATCTGGATTCCAGGAATGGACTGAAAATATGACTCAAGGCGTTGTGAATGCTCTGCTCCAAGTTGCCGACCAACTCCACCAGGTCCACGAATAACTACTGGTATGGTAAACTGCCCACCAGATGTGTAATGAAGCATGCCACAATTGTTTGAGATTTGATTAAAAGCCAAAAGCAGAAAGCCCATGTTCATACCCTCAATGACTGGCCTCAAGCCAGTCATGGCAGCTCCTATGCCCATACCAGTGAAGGAGTTCTCAGCAATTGGAGTATCAAGAACTCTGAGATCCCCAAACTTTGTGGCCAGGCCTTTGGTTACCTTGTAAGAACCTCCATAATGACCCACATCCTCACCCATGACACAGACATGGGGATCCCTATCCATTTCTTCTTCCAAGCCTTCTCGCAAGGCCTCAAAAAGTAGAAGTTCATGCCTAATTGTAGATGCAAATAAAGAGTTTAATGGATCAGAGAATTAATCAATGAACGCAAAAATCATAGCATGTACTTGAAGTCAGACAGGAGAAATTTTGTCAAAATCAGACAAAGGAAATTTGCCCCTTTCTTTTCATACTACGGGTGTCCATGGTACCATAAGTTGGGTGGATAATCTAATCTGCACAATCCCATCAAGCAAAACATCATCTAGAGAAATGTCACCAACCCAAAGGTGGGGAGGGCAGATTTTCAATGCACATTCAGAGTTTGGGGTTAGCTGCCATCTGATCATTTGTTAACCTTACCCCATCGCCCCAAAATCCTGGCAGCATATGCTATTCAACAATGGTACCACATTCACTGATTAATCGTCAGCCTCTTATCTTCCACTTCCCTTGTCAATGATGAACTACTTCACAAATAATTTTTTGCCTCAAATATGGATGAATATACTTACAGAAGTAGTTTTCATATATTACGGCCGGGCTGGGCAGGGTTGGCCATTTGCCTGGTTTGTGGCTAACAATGGACATAGAATCAGTTTAGACTTACCTAAGTGCAGTATAAATATCTTGTGGCAATTACATGGACCAAATCATATTGGAAACTAAATTAGACATTCAATTTGTTTTTAGTTTGGATTCAATCCTATGTAGAACAGTTTGAAATGGTTTGACAGATTAACAATCTAGAATCTAAGAATTAGATTCCAAATGTTATTCAAACCATACCATGTTGCCCCGGCTTACTATGAGAGAAAAGCTCCAATAAAAATGATGGACTTTGGGCAGACGAAAATAATAAATTCACATAATCCCAACAGACAAAGCACTGAGCTAGACAAACCTTAAAAAAGATATGAGTTTTGTGCAAAAATAACATAATGCTTCAAAACAAATCATGGCAAATACAGAACTATCAGTCCATCATGCTAAGAAATGACAGACACTCTTGAGAAATCTATACACTCATAGAAACTGTCTATGCATTTACACTGTTCTTTTGATCAAGTTCAGGTCATATGAGACCCATGTGATCATTTCATCTAGAGTACCACTCTTTCGTAACATCCATGCAGATTAGGTGCGTAATAGTTTCGGACAATGGTACGTGGTTAAAGTTATCTTCATTTAGCTAATCATATGTCACATTAATGTCTCCATACAAATAGGGGGAAAACAGTCCATAGAAGTTTCCCAGTCATCTTCTAAAACAAGGTGGATGAACTATTTCCAGGTTCCTACCCAAATTCTAGCCCATTTTTCTGTGTTTTTTTTCCACCATAAAACAGTAATCCAATCACAATGAAGAGTCATCCCCCTCACTGAAACCACAATCTCTAGTAAAATTGCAAACTAATGTCAAATTCAAAATGAATGAACTTCAATGAAATTAGTTACTAAATTTTGGGATGAAAGAGAAGACGCCTACTATTTTGTTCCATTAGATGCTGCATATTCAAGGATTACATGACCAAGAAAATTTTGAAAACCAGCAAGAAAGTATTTTGACTCAACAATTGTACGTCAATTTCAAATAACCAATAAGGAAACAATCATGGTAGTAGATCTCCACATTTGTCCATCAAAAGAGTACATACAACAATCACTAGCCTGACAGAGGATCGTTTTCAATAAGGGAAGGTGTATTGCAATCGAGAGAATGCATTCAATCATTTGACAACCACTATAGGCCACAACACAGCTAGTCAAGTCTGCAAATTAATGTAATAAGGTTGCCATGAAGGCTTCCAAAAGCATAATTGAAGTGATCATTTTCAATTTCATAATGCCCAACAAAGGACAACAATAAGAAGAAACAACGTACCCAGGTTTAGATGCAGTGGAGCCAGCAGGACTATCAGCTTTCGTCTAGACAAAAACAACACCCAACATCTAAAATTAGGTTCCAATCCAAACAGAAGAACAAAAAGCTAAATACATAATTCTCAATCATTAAGAATACCAATGATAAAAAAAAAAAAAAAACTTGGAATCTAGATACAGAGAGACAGAGATAACTAACTGCAACGGCATTGGTAATCAATTGCTCGGCCCTGCGACCTTTCGGAAAAGAAGATCTAACAACAAGAAAGCTTGGTTTTTTCTCTGAAGCAAAGGAAAAGAACAAAACCCCATTACAATAAACGAAGAATTACACGATACCCAGATCACAGAAACTGGAAATAAGTACAAAACCGAAAGGCATCTCCTACCACAGGGAAGGTGGAGTTTCTTAGAGTCGAAGGAATTGGACGCTGTTAATGCTTTTGTTGCAGGCCCGAGTCCCTGGAAAACCGTAGCCATTTGATTCTCTGCTACCCTCTTCAAGAATTGGAGATTTTAAGGGGGGGGGGGGAGTGACGGAGATTTATAGAGAAGGAGAAAGCCAAGAAATGTGCGGAGAAAACGAAGACGTGACGTTGCTGTAATTTGTTAAGCTGAGAAAACAAAAGAAAGGAGACACGGCCACTTCACTTTGGTTTTTATTTTCTTGGTTTTAAAAGTGCGTCACATAATCTTTAAGGCCATTAGTTTTTCTTCTCCTTTTCATTTTTTTTTTTTTAGGGTGCTTGTCATTGTATCTTCAGCTCTCGTGTCAAAGCTGTGTTGGTCTACAATCAATTACTGTCTAATTTACATCAAAATTAACAAATTTAAGACAAATTTTTTTCTTAAAAAAATTACATAATTATTTGATTAACATAAGGTTGGGTCAGAGAGTTTATTGGTTGAAACATTTCTCTTTACTATGTATAAAAGCTCCCCCCACTCGCTGGGAGGAAGTTTGAGAAAATTGGGTTCCATTTCCCAATCTTCTTCCCTAAAGCTTTCTGAGCCTATAATACTACTATAAACTTCAAATGCCTCATTTATTGAATAAAGGTCTAGGAAAGATTTTCTATTCAGCAGCCCCAAAAAGATGACATAATGCATTCTTCTCAAAGGCTAATTTTTAATGTTTTTAACGCCAATTCAATGGTAAATCCCAAGGAAAAATTATGATTTATAATTGTACCAATGATAATTATAAAACAATTTATGGCCTTTTATTTTTTAACTTCAAAAAAGAATTTTGTTGGAATTATCCCTATGAATTATGATTTAATATCATCTATTGACATTATTATTTTATTATTATTTTTTTTTTTTTTCTAAAGAGAAAACTACGACGAAGCACAAGCCTTCTGCAAAGAAGAAAGATGATGCACATGCATAGTTTGAATAATGACTAAGTGCATGAAAACACGTAAATACACTGCAAAAGCCGCCGCCCAATAACACTTGTCATTTACTAGGCCCAATTCGTGTATGCATTAAACACTTGTACTTGACATAATACTCCATCTTGGGTCAGGCTAGACATGGACTCAAAACTCAGCCCGGATTGAATTAAATCAACCCAATAACAATCTCCCCTATTGCACATTACCCAAAAAATAAAAATAAAAATAAAAAGGAAAAAAAACAAACAAAAAAAAAAAAAAGCTTATACTCTGGCTTCTTGTATGTATTTGTGCTTATTTGTTGGCAAGTGTAAATTTAAGGGTTTATTAGAAGGTTTGATACAAACTTACAGTATGAGTTATACAATAAACATTAATTATTTCTCTCTCTCTCTCTCTTTTATCTTTCAATGTGTGAAAAGATTTTTTTTTTTTTTTTGCGTACATAATTGAGATGACAATATTATGCTTTTAACGGCTGGAAATATCTGTTTTATTATTTATTTATTTTTGGGATATAATGAAAGTTGACTCCAAGTCTCCAGCATCTTACTATTATTATATACTAATTCTCAAAAGTTGCCTCACGGTTTCTTTAATAGTGGATGTTTATATGTGAGAGCCTTCTCCATTCTTTTATTTTTATTTTTTTATTTTTATTTTTTTTGTTTCTCTAATTGTTGAAAAAAACCACGTTGTTTTTAGAGTTTCTAGTTAATTAACATAGAAACTACGTTGTTATTACAGTTCTGGCAATTCATTTCTTCAATTCGAACTGGTTTCTTGCCAGTCAGCCACCATGACTTTTCTTTTTGTTTATGTACTCTCTCTCTCTCTCTCTCTCTACAAAGCATCTAATATAATTTATGGTTATGGATGGCAAATAACAAATAAATCGAGTGGTGCAAGTTCCTCAGCTAAAAGCAATGAACCGACATCGGCACAGAAAGTAAGAAAATGACCCCCCAAATCTACAATAACCAAACTATGGGGCTGCTTCACGTTGTCATAAAAAATATCAAGCCGACAAAACTGTGTGTCAAGGATCCATCCACGTGAATTTCTATTCATTTAGTATGTGTATAAATTATAAAAAAAAAAAAAAAGACGTAGTCAGCCTATTGAATTTGTCAAAACCATTCGCTTAAGTCCTTAAAGCTTTAACTTAGTCTTTCAGTATATTCCTGGTAACGTCCGAGTTCTGCCAACATTTATGCCCTTAAGAGAAAAACTTTGGGGGCAATGCAATGGGGCCTGCAGATGAAATATAATTCGATAAACAATTTATTGAATTATATATATATATATATATAAGTCATTAAATTGACTACGTATTTCTCGCATGCTTCCCATTGCATTGTTACGTAATCATATTCATTTAATTCATCATTTAATTAGTGACTATCACCAATAGGATGATTATTGAATGTTCTCTGTATATGGATGGTTTTTTTTTTTTTTTCTCTTTGGGTTCATATGTTGTCTATGTACCCACCTAAGCGAACTAATGAATTAATTAAGCACTTACTTTTAGCTTGAACGGTGAAGTTTTAAATTAATTATTTAGTCTTTATATCTTTATCCAACAAATCTATATTATTAAAATTAAAAAAAATTAGTAAAATGCTTATGCAAATACTTAATTGTAGAAATAATTCAAGTATTTTATTTAAATTTTGATTTAATATTTATTAAATGATTGGTTTATTATTTTTTATTAATTTAATAAAATTAAGATTCTAATAAATATCTAATTTATTCTAAAGTAATTGAATATATATATTACATGTTATTTAATTCGTATTAACAATTTTTCATATATATATATATATATATTAAAAATTCACGCAACATAAATATTTATAATTAAGAAATATAAAAATAACAAAATAGTTTTTTTTTAAAAAATCTTAATTTTTTTATTTTTTAAGTGTAAAATTATTTCTAAATTTATCATTTTTATATGAAAAAATATTTATAATTTAAGTAAATTAGATGGCCGATGTGTTAATTTACCGGTGATACATACGCACTAATTCTTTTTCCTGATATAGTACGAACAGGCGATCAAGTCAATGCTTGTGAAGAGTATGGAGCAGACAAGCTGACGGGGCCGGGTTGCTTCGGACATTCAATCGCTTGAATTTTCGCTATTCTGCATTTGGATGTATTAGATTTTTTGAGAATACATTGGATTCAAAATATGTTAGATTCAAGATATTTAATTACAAGTTAATTAAATCATTTTAATTTTAAATATCTTAAATTAATTGGTTTTTTTTTGTGTGTTGATCGTAATAAAATTAAATTGAATTTAATATAAATTAAATCAGATTATTTAGATCAAATCAACTTTAATTTGTTCTTATTGCTATTACAATACGATAAAAGTTGAGAAAAACAAAAATTGAAAAAATTTAAGTGACAACACTTAAAGGACATTATGTGATAATTTTTTTTTTTCAAAAAAATGCGGTTGAAAAAAAAAAAAAAATGGAAATGTAATGAAGTTACGTTAATACCCTCTTCCACGTGTTTCGTGACTCCGAGCAATCCAATCCATGTCGGCCAAGCCACGAACGTGTCCGACGTTTGAACACGAAATATCGCTAGAAAAGCAGCGGCTTACGGCTGGCATCTCGAGAAGTATCCCACAAACAAAAAAAAAAAAAAAACAAAAAAACAAAAAAACAAAAGACAAAAGACAAAAGACGCAGTGTTTGATGCACGTGCAAAATGAAGTAAAACATGCCTTTATTTTCGGGTCTATGCCAACCAGTCAGGCAGTTGTGCCAGGTGGATCGCGCGCTGCTCCAATTCAACCTTTTCCGATGTCTGACAACCAGCGAGCCTATAACAATATATATTGCACAACCTAGGCATTGCCTTTTCCAACAAATCAACCCTCTCTCTCTCTCTCTCTCTCTTGTTCCAAATCTAAGTTTTGTTGCAAATCAAGATTGCTAGACTTTCCAATCAAGAAAGAACTTCCAAGATGGAGAAGGCCTGCAACTTGGAGCTGAGTCTAGTTTCCTTCGCCGATTCAGATCACCACCATCTCAAGTATGTCCTGGTTGTTAGTCTTTTATGCTTTAAGCACATGTTTCTGCTTTCAAATTTAACTTTATTTGATCATCGTCGTTGATTGGACTTTACTTGGAGGAGCCTACGCAATGGAGTAGCGTGAAACCAATTAAAGTCTCTTCATCAAGTTCTTAATATTCTTGATTAATACACTGGTGTGTGCATTATTGCAATTTTTGTTGATGTTAATTAGCTTGTCTTCATGATTGAAGGATGGAAAAGCCAAATTGTGACATCCCACAACAAGAAGAACCACAACTACAGCAGCAGCTTACTATTTTCTACAATGGGAGCATCTGCGTTTGTGATGTTACGGAGCCTCAGGTAATCCATCAATGCATATACATGTACATTCTCTGATATAATTACAATGGGATCAGCAGTTTGATAAGTGACAAACTTAAATTGTTATGCTAATGCAGGCTAGATCTATCCTGTCGCTTGCCAGTAGAGAAACGGAGGGGGAATTGAATAAAAACACCAATGGGTCGGAAGAGGCTTCTTCACCTTCATCAACCTTGCTTTCTCAGCAGCTTCACAGCCGCACTTCTGCTCTCTACATGAAGTCACTTCAGAGATTCCTTCAAAAGCGAAAGCACAGGACTCAGGCTATATCGCCATATAACCTTAACCGGCCGGAAATGCATAGCAGAAGATCATTGAATAGTTTAATTTGTCGTAGCGAAGAACGAAGAAGACCCATCATTTTCGATTTATGAATGATCACAAGACACATATATTATCGGCCCACTATTAGCTGAGTCCTGGCGCCTTCGGCATCTGTCAGCATACGTTACGTGGGAGAAATTATTGTGCAGGCCTATTGACTAATCTAGGAGCTACCAGCATCGAGTCACATCACATTTGGGACAGACGACCGCCGGGCATGGGTCTTCTACTCCAAGCTGATCCAATCTTAGAGATGGCTAATTCCTTGTTTTTATGCGTTTTTCATTTGCTGTTTCTTTCTCTGCTGTAACCAATGATTCAATGATGACTTTTCTTTATTACGATTAATGTTCAGTCATCTCTTTTTGACTATTCTTTAGATCTCATAATAAAAGAAGAGTCATTTCCGTCAAAAATCCTTTGTTATAAAAGCATTTGCTTGTTAAATTCAATGGAAAAAGTGTTATTAATTGAATTCGTTTGTATTTAAAATGATCATTTAATGCATTCATTGTCTTTGCTGCATAATGAATTACATTTCATATGTCTGAAGTTTAAATTATATAGAACAAAATGTATAAAATTTATAAAAATATAAAAAATAAAATAAATATTATATAATAAAAAGATTATATTTATATTACAAATAATTATTTATATAATATCAAAATTTATAAAGATTATATATATATATATATATATATATATATATATATATATATTTATTTAAAAGTATCATTTTTAAAAACATTCATCATTAAGCATTGCTAATCTTCGTTAATAAGTCAATTTTATGATATAAACTACTAAACTACTTTCATTATATTGACATTTTGACATTACATTAAAAAAAAAAAAGACTTACCAAGGATATACTAGAAATCTTTCCTCTTGCTAATATACATGACATCTACCAACTTAACTAGTAATTAGATTATTTTATATTGTTAAACAGCTTTGAAGAGCCAATGAAAAGCTCTAACTTATACACTTAGGTTTATGCAAACCTACAAGTGTTAAGTCCTTAAATGATAATAAATATTTCATCATTTTCATAGATAAATATAATAGGTTCTATTAGGTATTTTTTCTTAAGTCCAAATATAAAGTTCCTTCTATCTTTATAAGATTGAAGACCTAGATTGGAACTCAACTAAGCTTTAAAATCAAAGTTATAGGGTCCAATAATGATTCTTAATATGCCTTAAAATCATTTAAAAAATATGTACAAATGCATATATCTAGAATCCATACATAGCTCTTTACTCACTTAAACAAAATAAGGTAAATAAAAAGAATAATAAAATTATAATGTCCATAACAAAATGCTTGTTGGGAAATAAAAGCTTTCAAGGAAGTTTTAGGTAAAAGAGTGTAACTACTTTTATATATTTGTTAAACAGGTTATGAAGGCATTTACTAACCAAATACTTTTTGAGTCTTGATTTCAACATAAACCCTCTTTTAACCACCTTAAGGTATTTAATTGCATATGTTTTGCTTATGTTTATGAGTAAATAAGAGTTAAATTGGATCTTAAAGTAATTGCAACAATTTTTATAAGCTATATTAATATAGTTTGTAATTATAAAATTTATCATATTTATTCTTTAAAAAATCAATTTTTAGAAATTTCAAATTCAACGAGTTCAAATATTGGAATTAGGATAAGTTTAAGATTAAGCAAACTCAAGTTTAATTTAGAAAATTTTCATTAAACTCTAAAGTAAATTCATCAAATAATAATAAGGATTATACGAGGGGTCTCTTCAACATTTATGAAAGAGCAAATGAAAATATTATGAAACTTAAAGATCATGAAAAAGCCTTGAATATACTCATATAAAGAAAAGCAATGCAGAAGAAGTTAGAATCTATTGAAAAGAACAAAACACAACTACTAGTTTTAAACTTAGGAAAGAAATCAATTATTATAGTGAGATGGGTATTTAAGGCTAAATACCATATTGATGGGATAATTAACAAATTCAAAGTAAAGCTAGTAGTGAAAAGGTGTTCACAAGAGTATGGAATTGACTATTGTGAAATATTTACTCTAATAATTATGATGGACATTATTAAATTGCTCATAGCAATTACAACACACAAAGGTTAGAAAGTTCACAATCTTAATGTGAATTTTTCATTTATTAATATCTTTCTTCAAGAAGGAAATGTTTGTGAAGCAACCTCTAAGATTCATAAAAATGGGGTAAAAAAATAAAGTGTACCTCCTTAAGAAGGCATTTTATGTCTTAAAACAATAAGAGCAATCATCACTCATTAAATCTTAGCTTTAAGAGGAGCAAAACAAAAATTATATTGTATGTCAACTTACAATGAGATCAAATTCTTTATGTCTTTTTTTACGTTGATGACTTATTAATTATTTGAAGCTGCTATGAACTTATTCAAAGGTTCAAAGTTAAAATGAAAGGACTTTTTGAAATGATAAATCTTGGTTTAATATCTTACTTCCTTGGTTTGAAGCTCAAATAAACTAATTAAAGGATATTTGTGTGCTAAAGTAACTATGTTAAAGAAATTCCTAAAAGTTTCATATGGCCAATGGCCAAAGCATTAAGACACCTTTAGTTACTAATAACAAGTTTGCTAAAAGAAGATGATACTAAGAAAACCAATGTTGCTAAATATAGGAGTCTTATAGGTTATTTATTACATCTTTCAACTATTAAGCCTGACATTATGCATGCAATAATTCTTTTTTTCAGATTCATGCATTTGCCTAATGAATTGCATTTTTAGACTACCAAAAGAGTTTAAAGATATATCCAAGGGTTTGTAGAATTAGGAATTATGCATAAAAAAACCAATAAGTTACAACTTACTGGATATGCAAACAGTGATTAGGTTAGGTCTCTTAAAGGCATGGAAAGTACTTTAAGATTTATGTTTACTCTAAGAGTTAAGAGTTTTTAGTTGGAACTTATAGAAACAAGTTGCAATTGCTCAATTAACAATAGAAACAGAATACATTACTACTACATTTATTGTAAACCAAACAATTTAGATTAGAAAGTTAATCTCTTATTTAAATTTGAAATAAATAAAAGCTACTTTTGTTTATTATGATAATCAATTCACTATTGTCATCTTAAACAATTCTTTGCCAAATGGAAGAAGAAAGAATTTTAAGGTGAAGTTACATTTCATTAGAGAGGTATAGGAAAACAACGAGATTAAGCTACTATATAGCCCCTTAGATCAACAATTTTGTAGGCATCCTTACTAAATGCTTACTAAATCAAAGATTTGAAATCTTAAGAAGTAGTTTAGTTGTATAATCCTTCAGCATCAAGGGGGAGAATAAGAACTCTTGGAAGCTAAGCACCATAATGTTATAGTATTACTCACTAAGTCTTAGAATGTAGTCTTGATGCAAGTTTTTCTCGTGTTAGAAGTTAGTTGTGACACTTCAAGTTGAAAAAGGAGGCAAACAACCCTTTTTGAGAAGTTTCTAAGTTGATTTTAATGTATTGTAATCTTATATATAAATTTCAAATAGAATTTGATTGATTTGTTAATCAAAGTTATTAATTTTTTTCTTTTGTAAATCCTATAGTATTATATATAAATTTCAAATAGAATTTGATTGATTTGTTAATCAAAGTTATTAATTTTTTTCTTTTGTAAATCCTATAGTATTAAACTCAAACTAGTCGGAATTTGTATTTAAACTTTCTAAATTTTTTTATTTTAATTAAAGATGGTGTAAACATATAATAATGTATTAATTCAAAAACTTTCATAGATAATGAAGTTTATAAGCTAAATAGACGTATGAACCCCTATTCAAAATTCTCCTCTGCTCTTCCCTAACTTACTTCTGCTAGAGTAAACCAGAAAGTTTTCTTGTTATACGTGGGTTCTCTGTTTCTAATATAGTAATAATAGTCTGTCTATCTGTTTGTCTTTCTTTCTTTCTTTTTTTTTTTTTTTTTATCGATGTGATAGATTTCGTTAAATATTAACAGATAGCGAATTTTTGGGTTATAAGTAAATTTAACAAATGCAAAACAGATACCACTTGAGGAATATTATGAAGCGGTAATAAAAGTAGAGAGGAAAGACTTTCGTTTTTAATAAGAGATCAACTAGCCTATAATATGGAAGCCTTCCCTTTCCCCCTCTCATGGAATTACATTGGATTGTATCCTACCCAATGAGACGTTAGCGCGTAGCCCGTAATCCTGAGTTAAAGAACCGATAAATAATTACCAACAAATAAATTCTCATGCGAATACTTCACAAAAACTCAAAAGTTACCATGCTTTCAATCATGTCCCACATCCACCTAACAAATAAAGCGAGGAAGTGCAGCAATCAGGTCCAGTCGGAGGCAAAGCAAACGTTCAATAAGAACAATTAACAAATAAAATGAAATAGAGAGGTGGATAGTATTGTTTGTGTTTAAATAATTGGATGGATTCATAATATGCATTTACAATTAAAATGTCAAAATCTTGATTAGTTTTGGGTCTACAGGTACCCCAAAATCTGTGAATTGGGGATCATGATGATGATTCAGTAGAATATTCACGATATCTCCTTACCTTAATAATTAGGTAGATTGAATTAAATCCCACGTTCAAATGGATTCTTCATCAACGATGAGAGAAAAAAAAAATCACAATTTCTTGCATGTACTATACTCTATATATATATATATATAACAACGGAAACAACATAGGTGTAACGTGTAGTCCCTTTTTGTGTTCTTTTTTGGGTGGGTTGCAAATATATAAAAACAGGAGTGACATCTCGTGGTCCTGCTAAGGAGAGCGTATTGGTTATATCACACAATGAGTTAGGCTTGTATGCCAAACTCAAGAAAAAGTAAGAATTATTAATCACTCTTATAATTATGTGAGATTAATCAAATACATGTTTAATTATATTGAATATTTTAATAAGAATTTGAATCCATTATTCTTTTATACAATCAAAATCCTTTACCTGGTGCACAATTTTATCATTCTTTTTGTTAAAAAATTATCTTATTACTCAAGTAAGCCACCCACATATGTTTTAATTACATATTTCATGACTCAAATAAGTTTTTAAACATATTTTAATAGTATATCAGATAAAATTTTTAATGAATTTAAAATAAATTTTAAATACTTATTAAATAAATTATTTGCAAATTTGGGTCGAACTTATTGTCACTAAAACTTAATTTTTTTATATTAAACAAATTTTAATATAAAACTTCCAGCAAATGTTTATCAACGGAATCATCAAACTTTTAACAAATATATCAATTCATTTACACTCTCATGTGTGCGTGGTCGACAAGCAATGCAGGGTTTCTCTATTCGTACCCTTGCCATCCCATGTCTCGCACGAGAATCAAAACCACATATTAATCATGTGCCCATAAAACTCGAGAACGAAAAGAAAGGTTAGGCCACCGATTCAATTGCCATTTGTCAACTGCTGTATTTTTATTCAAACATTCCCCCACCACTTGCAGAGAAAAGTATAGTAGCATTGGGGAAGCAATTATGGCTCATTCGAGCGGCCGAACCCGACATGAGAAGGTGAAAACCTACAGAAATGGCCAGGCCTAGCCCATGTTAAGAATTAGCACGCTAACTTGCCAGAGAGATCCTTTTTTTTTTTTTTTTTTAAATCTACTTTAGGATGAATCAAGGCAGACAAATAATACAGGTCAATTTCAATCCAAAGACCATCAAAACTACCTTTGAATTATGTGCAAAGTTGACTCACTTTTATCACTCGAAGTGGTAATCTTATAATATTTTTGTTTGTTGTTTTTTTTTTTGTGTATTGATTCAAATTTGAGTCTATTTATTATTATTCACTCTTAAATATTGATCAAAGATGCTGTAATGAGTTTTATACTCATGAAAATTGAGATCAGCTATGAGAAAATTTTATTTAAAATTAACACTATTTAAGTGATTTTTTTTATTAAAAAATTAAATGAGACATAAAAACAAGTAAAAAAATCTAATATTAGTTCACAAATGCAATAATAATATATTCAAAATACATCAATTTTTTTGTGTTAAAAAAAAAAAAAAAAGAGTTAACTCACTTTCTATTTCATCCAACTTTTAGGCACAGGCCTCTTAGGAGTATGGATTTCCCCCATGTCATGTTTTCTCCATATACCTAAGAATATTTGAAACAATCATTAAATGAATTTATCTTGCATTACGTTTTGCTCACCGAAATCGACCGGAGGCCCACCGCCCTTGTTCCTCCGGCCACAAATGCATGGAGTATGTGTCGACAGAAACGCGGAAAGGATATTTAAAAAAAAGTTTTAATAAAATATGAAAGTTTTTATGATTAATAAAATATCAGTTTTAATAAAGTTAGCCTTAATTTTTTTTGTTAAAACATGAAAATTTATAAGTAAAAAAAAAACTAATGTCTTTGTCCTTATGTTCAACTCAATGAGCTGATTTGTGAGAGAATACATTAGAATTTAATACAAAATTTATTTTTGAGTCTCATCTAACAAGTTTTTCTTTTTGGACACAAATAATAGACTCCAAACGAAGGTGATGAAAGCACATAAAATTGAGGTTTCAATATATAATAATATTATCCTTAAAACTATAAACCAAAAAAGGGAACAAAAATGAAACCACTATTCTCTTACATTAAATGTTTTGGAAATGAAGCATGAAAAATGAAAGCTTTTATTGGGAGGACTACCCCACCCATGATGCCTTGGTGACACAAGCTAATAAATGTTAACCACATCAGCGAAATTAAAAGTGCAAAGAGAGAGTTTAATGCCTTTGTGGTGTTGGAGTTGGAAAATAATACTTCATTTTTGTTGAGTTTACAACAAGTCAACAACCTGACCTGAAGAGACTATTTAATCAAGTGACATGATGAGACTGCTTGGCCCATTAATTATTCACTCAAAAAAATATTATGAAAAACAAAAATTGGTTACGATTGAGCATGTTGGCCAAATAAAAGCGAAAATTTAACAAAAGGGAATTTCTCATCAACTACTAGGTAATTGGCTTCATTCTGAGGTCAAGACAGAACTTGAGTCCACATTGAGGCACCCCATGATGCATGTATATGAATATAACAAAACCCACCATTTCCAAATTTAATAAAACAATTTGCGTAGCCTCCAATTTTTCATCCCGGTGTGACTCACGTTTGTTTCTCGTGCGATCTTAAGTTTCTTTGCCACTTTTGATCCAATGCTAATTCAGAGTAGACCGTTGTGGATGGGTGGCTGCCGATGTACTTCCAAGTAAAACCTATTGAAAATGAAAGCTCAAGCCCACTCAAGCACGTGTTCGTGAATATGAATAGAAATCTCTACCGAAAAAGGGAGAACACAGGAACATGAAGCGGCAGTTTCTCGGGTAAGCCCTAGGGAAAGAGAATTAGAGGGCCTTATGTCCCACGTGCAAAAATACAAAAACTAACGTTTTTTGGGCTGATACACATCTTTAAGACATCGTGTCATGTTTTGATGGGTTACGTGTTTAAGCTTTATGTAGTTGTCATTTGCAAATTAAACAAAAGCCAATCAAAACTCTCTTCGCCGTGCCCACCATACCACGACTATTTCAAATTTCATGTCGCTGCACGCACACATGAAACATCTTTTAAATTAATACAACACATTATATATATATATATCATATGGCTTCTTTGTAGAATCAACTTTTCTTTCATTTTAGAGTCACGTACAATTTTCTTATTCCTATCTTTGATTTGGATTCCCTTGTTCTGTACGTTTAGCATCTTGAACAAATTAAAGGAGCAGTGTGTTGGTCAATCAGCCCTTGCACTCCAACATGAGGAGGAACTGCAATCTTGAACTCCGTCTTGTGCCACACTCCGGTCTAGACAACAACCATTACTATCACCACCATCGATCACTGTGAGCTTTCTCTGATCTCTCTGTTTCTTGGTACTGTGTACCTTTTCTTTTCTTTTCTTTTCTTTTCTTTTCTTTTTTTTTTTTTGGTTAATTGGCTCCTGATAGAATTTGAACTTGGCATAGATGAAACACATAGGAAACATTGAGATCAAGAAATTTTGGGCACAGAAATTTTAATTTTTAATTGAGTTTCTTTGCGCTGCTAGGATGGAGGAGACGAGTAGTGAAAGCCCACAACAACGACAACATCAGCAGCAGCTAACCATTTTTTACAATGGGAAAGTTGCCGTTTTTGACGTTACAGAGATGCAAGTACGTGCCTCTTATTCCCTTAAATTTTTCGTTATTACTTCTCTCCTTTCTTTCTTCAGGGAGTTACAGTTCATATTTAATCGTTTTTGGCCATACTCAAGTACGAACACAATGCTGTTTATTTTCTTTTAATTTCTTTTAGAGTCAGCCTTTTATTTTTTCAGCGGTCCAAACATAATTATATTTGTGCATCTATCAGTGATCTCTAGCTAATTTTTAATATAATAGTATTAGAGTCATCTTTAAAAATAAAATCAGAGTTTAAATCTGAGTGAATTTATAAAAAAATAAATTTAAAAAAAAAACATAAAAACGTGTCAAACATCTCGCAATTCTGCACTTGATATGTTCATATTGAGAAACAGTGGGATAACACACACACATACACACACAGGTAGGACGATTTAGATCTCTGTAACGCTTCTTTATATTTTTCGACTGTTTCTACTTTTGAGCCAGTCAAACTTTAGATAGGAAAAAGAATTTGAACATTTAATTGGGTTCGCCATGATAAATTTTTAAGTGCCACCAATGAATCAAAACTCAAAAGTTGCACATATGGTTTCATTCAAGACCTCGTGCTCTCTGTTCATAAAGCGGCCGATCTCCACTACACTGCACTCATGCATAGTTTCGAGGTAGTTTCACCATGAGTCAAATTTAGCACACGATATTTAAATGTGTGTTTTTTTTTTTTTTTCAAGCGAGGCCTTTCGACTTCGCAGTCCAAGTTTCACATTTGGTGCTAATATCATAATTATGATTACTTACTTGTATCTTGTAATTATGTACTAATTGGATTTTGAAAAATGTTAAACTTTGTGATTAGGGAGATTATGTTTGCCACTAATGAACTTTGGATGACCCACAAATCACATTTATTTAGTTATTTTTTCGGTGATGAAGCAATTAATTTTATTGAAGAGAAAATCAGCAATCAAAAGATCGCAAAAGTTTGAGAGAATAGCTCCAAGGTTAGGGGAAAACAGAAATAATAATCAAACGCAATGAACCTGTTCACCAAGATTTGTAAGACAATAAATGTGAATTAACTGGAGTTTCCCTTGTCCCATTATTTTAATTAAATTAATTACTGGGTGTTTGACAATGAATTGATATAAAATTAATTAACGCATATATACGTTGCAGGCCAGAGCGATAATGTTGCTTGCAAGTCAAGAAAGGGAGAATAGATTGAGAACGCCAACTGGGACGGATCCTGCTTCACCTTCAATTTGTAGCCCTACTACCATTCCCATGATGAAAAGGTCACTCCAACAATTTCTACAAAAACGGAAGAACCGGATCCAAGCGACATCCCCTTATTAAAATTACTAATTGAACATTGAACATGGGGTTGGAAAATCAAAACTTTGATGCATTGAAGAGAAGTACAAATTATACATGTATCGTGTAATTTGTTCCTAGGTTGATGATTCCTTGTTGATCTGTGATCAAGATCGGATGACACACAGCTGTAAATTATGGACGTATACCCATCAATACAGATATATGTATGTGTGTGTGTTTATGTATGCACTTATAGCAGGAGAACGAACCGTATATGTATCCTTGATTGGTTAAGTTTACGTGTGGAATTATTTTTGTTGATCCAAGGTTTTATATAATTTAGAATGATTGAATAAGTTGCAACGAGTGTGCATAAGTGTGTTCCTCAGAGGTATTAAGTCAATTATACTTCGGTACACTCAATTTATTGGGAATCAGATTATAAACTGATACAGTTGTGCCCAAAGTCCAGGGCTCATGCCACTAGCTATAGAGTTTTCATGGTAAAATTGTTCGATTCTTAGTGTCAATAACCATGATTGAAATCTTGGTATGGAAAAGAAAAAAAAAATGAGGAAGGCACACGGACTTATGGATTCAGGAATTTACCTCTAGGAGGTAGAGTTCGGTTGGAATAGTTTCAATCAATTAAGTAACAATTACTTATAAAATTAGAAACCAGTAAGATAGAAAAGATGTTTAAAATGTGCAAGTGTACAAATGAATCAAAAGACAAAAAGGATACCAAATTGGACAAGAATTTTGAAAATAAGTTCATTGTGTAATAAATTTTATAGTTTTACACATTGCTTTATTTGATTCCCAATTACTAGAATTAAGAACTTAACAACTTTAGCATTAAATCACGTTGTTAGTGGTGTGTTTCATTGATTTCATGATCTCATAAATGTGTACCAAAAAAAAAAATGATCTCAAAAATGATAATCCTGGCTCTTTTTATTTTCTTTAGCGGCTTAATATATTAGTTTGGCTTTGAAAACGGCCACAAATTTTCTCTTAAAATTTAAACTATATTTTATTTTTTCTTCTATTTTTTATGTGCAAATAGCATTTGAATTCATAAGGTAAATTAAATGAATTGGGTTGTATTTCCAGTTCCAGAGGTTTATTCATGAATTGATTATTCTGCCCCAGGCAAGACAAGGGGGAGATGTGAGCTTCCACGAACTTCCATACCTTCAGATGCGAATTTTCGGTGCAAAGGGGTGGAAATTGGTCGAGCAATGTCTTAAAACATTGTTGAGTTATTGTCAAATTTCTGTTTTGGAGGTATACAGTGGGATTAGTCAATTCCAACGAGGCTTTAGGCCAAACCAGGAAGTCGGCTGTGCTGACTTTCCAGACTCTGATTGAACGTGGAAAGTACACAGTATTGCGTGGTTCACGTTTTACCAGAAATATCTTAATATGCAGTTCATCTAACCACATCTAACAATTTATCCTTTTTATTTTCTATTTTTAAATTCAATTATTTAACGACTCATGCCAATGCATTTTCATGTGTTCCAATAAAATTGGGCTCTCTAAAATTTTTCACTTGTAAAATAAGGTCGCTGTTTGGGAGGTGGATCATTGAACGAATCACATCACACAAACTTTGATTGATGGGAGATGGGACTATGAGTAATGATGATATTCGAGATGTAAAGTTTGGTAAAGATAGAGAGTAATATATCCATTTGTGCACTATCTAAAGTCTAAACCTATTTCTCTAGTTTAATCAAGTGTAACTATGAATAGAGTAATAAATAGTTTTATTGTTTTGATCTGAATTTAAAGATTTTAAAATAAATATTTTAAATATAAAAAAATTTAAAAAATTTAATCGACACAATTCAATTAAATTTTAATTATTTAATTATTTATTTGATATTCTATATGTTAAATAAATTATTTAAAATATGGTTATTCTTTATAGTTGATGATTCTTTTCAAAATATGTGAGATTAATCATTCTACTCTAAAAAACACTTTCTTCTCTTAATCTACAATGATGTTAATATATGATAAATAATATGTTACAAAATCAATTAATTTTTATCACTTAAAAAATTTGTATTTTATGAGAGAGTTTTATTCAGTTTTTTTTTTTTGTTACAAGATTTATAATAAAATTTTACTGAGAAAAAATATATACTAAATACAAAGAATGCAATTATCGGATCGATCAAATTAAAATTTTTTGTAAAATTATTTAATATTATATAGCCATATAAAATAAGTGAAGATTTTCCAAGAGAGTGGGCAACAAAAATGATTATCATAAAAAATTGAAATGGTTGGATTTATTTTTTCATTTTCCCTATAACAAGAAGTTGTCTTATCTCTTGTTTCTCAGTGCCAAAATATGTGAGAAATATGTTTGAAAATAAAATTAGATAACAATTCTTGTTGAGATGGGAAATTTAACAAAAAAAAAAATGCATATATGAAAAACAAGTACAACGATTTTTACACGGATTGTTTTCAGATTCATCATGTTTAGGTTATTTTTTGTTTCGAGTTGATTGGCTTAGAGTCAACCCCTCGGTTGACCTGCCTAATTTTTTTAAAAAAAATATTTTTTATTATTTTTTGCTATTTTTTAGTTTAACATATATTAAAATAGGAAAAATTATAGTATCATTTTTTATTATTTTATATATAAGTAAGCAAATATATATGACTAATTAAACATTTGTATTATACAAATGGTATACATTTATATTTTATATATTTATATATGTTTGTATGTGAGTGTATATGGGTTGTATAAAAACAACATAGTCTACACATATAATACATATATACTTAGATATATAATG
The DNA here is from genome assembly GCA_021533255.1 of Ceriops tagal. Taxonomy (NCBI): domain Eukaryota; kingdom Viridiplantae; phylum Streptophyta; class Magnoliopsida; order Malpighiales; family Rhizophoraceae; genus Ceriops; species Ceriops tagal. The sequence goes on from CM038606.1 coordinate 8,894,241, forward strand.
TACATATAAATAAAATAATAAGTAAAAATTAAAAAGAAATAAATACTAAACTTTCTTTGTATTTTCCATAAAATAATGTAAAAAAAAAAATCATAAGATTTATATTTAAACAGTAAAGCCAATGAATTTTACACATGAAATTCATGCATCAAATATTAAAATTTTTTACTTACGTTTTGTCTATAAAAAAATTTCTTTTAAGCAAATCTTTTTCAAAAATTCTCACATCCACCCAACTCTTGTTAAACCATACACCTAAAGAGCCCCTGCACAAATAATCTTGAATTTACATTTACCATTGGGTTAACCAGGATAATTAACAGCAAAGTATTGATTAGTTAACACCCTAAGATTTTCCTGAAGGAATAGAAAAGGTGTAAAGAAAAGGCAAAAATTCTGTCATCAACCATAAGTGAAATGGAAAGAACTATTTCACTAAGAATCTCACCTCCAATGATGAAGAAACCGAAAACTTTCTGTTTGTAGCTTAAAACTAGTAAAATGGTCAACACCCTTTTCTATATTGTAATAAAAAAAAAATTGTTGTCTTGTGCCGTACCAAGAAGAAGAAATTTATATTTTAGTGTGAGGTGAATGTGTTCAATAAAATTCTAACCGAGAATATAGCAAAAGAAAGAAAAGGTTTTAATGTTGTTTTTCCGGGTAACAACTCGCTACAGATGCTAAAGAGCTGTTTGTCTTTGGAGAAAAAAGTCAACTCCCTGGTCCTTCTTTTTCTCCGCCTCAATCCAGGATTTGAGGTGATCCTCGTATACCCGTTGTCTATTTTGTTTTAGCATTAACAATTAAGGATCTTTCTTTGGGTTTATCATGGTAAGGAATACAGGTTTTGTCTGTTTAAAAAGATTTAAGATATGGTTAATATTCATTGACAAGTGTTATGATTATTGCAAGCCTGTCAATCATCAAATTTTGGTTTGCTCCTGTGTTGTGTGTGTGTGTGTGCGCGCGTGCGCGCGGGCGGACACCCAACTGAATTTTGTATTAAAACTTTCAGTTAGATCCGCAAATACTGTAAATACATCAGCTTTGATCAAAATATTAACCAGGCAGGGACTGTTAATATTTAATGATGTTGTCTAATGATGGATTTAATATTGGTTCCATCCATCCATTACCTCAAGTCTTTGCCTGTGCTGGGCTGTTCGTCGGATTGCCACGAAAATAATGTGGATTTGGGGCTTCTTTAAACTGGTCTCGGATTAGTCTCTTGTCAATTGTTTTTGGCCCAGATAGAACATATTTTTTATTGTTTTTGAGGCATAAATGCAATAAATGTCCTTTAGGCCACTAGATATAAGATGAAATTAGGGTGTCTGATTCAAGGGGATGGGAATTACCTTCCATAGGAGGAATCTCTGGACCAATTTCTTGCATATTTAGTTTTATGTTGTGAGCTTCCAGTAAGCACGACCTATCACACAAGTTCAGGCAATGTTTAACCTATAATTGCAGACGGTTGGTCTTCGTTCAGATTGCATTCTGCAGTCATAAGCAGTCACGATATATATACCTTGTTGTTGTACTGACTCTAAACTGGAATGTTTATGACAAACTTTCATTTGGAGAGATTTTCTTGATTTCTACATTTTCACCTGGTTTACAACATTTGATTTCCCATTTCATCATACAGTGATCATGGAAGCTGTTGGCACTATATTCGGGGCTGTGAATATGTTATGGCTGCCTCTCACAAAAGAATTCTCTTTTTTTAAATATGCTGGGGAACTGGCAAATACACTCCATAAGACAATGGAAGAGCTGAACGCTCAAATGAATGACATCAATCTGGAGATCAACAGGGGTATAGTCCTCCAAAGAAAGGAGTTGAAAGGAGAAATACAGTTGTGGCTCAAATATGTAGAAAAGGTAACAGATGAAGTGAGAAGCATAGAAAATGATGTCAGTGCAAAAGGAAGATGCATGAAAAGTTGTTTTCCTAACTGCTACTCGCGTTACAAATTAGGCAGGCTTCTTGCCAAAAAGATTAAAGAAGTGACTGATCTTAAAGAAAAGGGAGCATTTCCAAATGGCTTGTTTGTTGACATGTTGCCAGAAACTGGAAAACTGATACCAACAGCAAAGTTAATTGGCAACACAACAGCCAGGAAGGTATGTTGTGAAATTTGGGGATGCTTGATGGATGCTGGTATCAGTAAGATGGGTGTTTATGGAATGGGTGGGGTTGGAAAGACAACCATCATGATGCATGTGAACAATCTACTCAATGAATCCCCAGAATTTGACAATGTCATTTGGGTGACTGTATCCAAAAACTTTACCATGGAGAGACTTCAAAATGACATTGCAACAGCAATTAACTTTGATCTGTCAGGCGATGCTGATGTCATTGGGAGATCAACCAGTTTATTTCAGCGACTGTTGGCAATGGGTAAGTTTGTACTCATATTTGATGATTTGTGGCACAGATTTTCCTTGGAGGAGCTGGGCATCCCATGGCCGACTAGAGAGAATGGTTGCAAGTTAGTAGTCATAACCAGACGCCTGGATGTTTGCCGAGGCATGGAGACACACAGGGAAATCAAAGTGGATGTCCTGTCAAAAGAGGAGGCATGGGAACTTTTTATTGATAAAGCAGGAAAAGATGTTCTTTGTTCTCCTGTAATAGAATCAATTGCAAAGCAGATTCCCAAAGAATGTGGCTTTTTGCCACTTGCCATCATTACTGTGGGACGAGCCATGAGGAAAATTGATAATGAAAGAGTTTGGAAGAATGCACTGGAAGAATTGAGTAGCTCAAGGGTAGAAATTGAAGGCATGGAAGATGATGTCTTTGCACGTTTAAAATTTAGCTATAACCACTTGAAAAACGATAGGATCAGAGCTTGTTTTCTGTACTGTGCATTGTTCCCTGATAATTATGAGATTGATACTGAGGAATTAGTGGAGTACTGGGTGGCAGAAGGCTTAATTGAAGAAGCAGAAGATAGGGACCGTGAGATTAACAAGGGATATGCTGTGCTACAGGAACTCAAAGATGCTTGCATGCTGGAGAGTGTTGGCACCAGGCGGGTTAAAATGCATGGTTTAGTCCGGGATTTGGCAATAAGAATAAGCAAGGTGAGTCCTCGATTTGTGGTCAAAGCTGGTTTGGGATTGAAAACATTTCCAAGTATATGGATGGAGGAAGCTGAACGAGTTTCTTTGATGGACAATGATATTAAGGTTCTTCCGGATCATCCTGGCAGTCAAAATTTAGTTACTCTTCTGCTGCAAAGGAACCCGCTTAAGGATGATAGTCATGTTATTCCTGATTCCTTCTTTATCAACATGCCTAACCTTAAAATTCTTGACCTGTCTGGTAGCTTTATTGAGTCCCTGCCAAACTCGATTTCCAGCTTACAGAATCTCCAAGCACTCTACTTGCGCCTTTGTGAGCTTAAAGCTCTTCCTTCATTAGCAACACTAAAAGAACTGAGAGTGCTGGACCTTTCATGTACCTTAATTGAAGAACTCCCGCGTGATATTGAATGCTTGGTGAATCTCAAGCGTCTTGATCTCTCTTATACAGATGAACTATGCATATTTCCTGCCGGGATCATCCCAAAGCTGTCACATTTAGAAAATCTATCAATGTTTAAAAGCGGATACAGATGGTCTGTGGGTTTTCAAGAAATGGGTATGAGAGCACAATTTGAAGAAATCACAGTCTCTTCGCATCTGACTAGTCTTGGTCTCTCCTTTCAGGACCCACACAGCTTCAATAGTTATGTGAGGTCTAGACACTGGCAGCTCCTGAAGAGCTACCACATTGGTATTGGACATTTGTCAAGCTTTGCACCTGCTTCAAGAGGCACTTATGGCGTTGAAATCCAAGGCTATGACATCATTTCCAATGGGAGTTCTATTGAGCTCCCAGACAACACTCAGCAATTGGCTTTGCAGGGTTGTCAAGATATTGACATTCTATCGAAACTGTCAGGTATATCAAACTTGGCTGATTTACAGGAATGTTATGTCTCTAGTTGCAACAGGCTGAAGTATATTACAATGACAGACAAGAATTCTTTCCCAAGCCTTGAAAGGTTGGTCCTACGCAAGCTTCATAACTTAAGGGCTCTGTGTGATGGAATAGCAGCAGTCAGCATCCTGCCAAGTCTAAAAGTGCTGCATATCCATAATTGCAATAGCCTTAGGACCATATTTTCACTTGGTTTGTTACAGTGTCTCCAACGTATCGAAGAGATTGAGGTATGGAATTGCTGTTTGATAGAAGAAATAATAGACGGTGAGGAATCTGATGGAGTAAATAGCGATGATGCCTTCTCTGTGGTCACACTTCCGAAGCTCCGTAAAATAGACTTTTCTAATTTGCCTGAATTGAAAAGCATCTCGAGGAGGATATGTATTTGTAACTCCCTTAAATCCATCAACGTATGGGACTGTGGCAAGCTCAAGAGACTTCCTTTCTCAATGGACAACTTGCCTTTCTCCCTTGAGAACATTCGGGGAGAGAGGAAATGGTGGGATGGGTTGTCGTGGGATGGGTTTGGTGCAAAGAGTTGTCTGCAACCATTCTTTAAAGAAGACAGGTAGAAGAAACTTGGACAACCATTATAGCTCTCTTTAATGTCCTGTAATGACTGAACTCCATCCATCATAGCTAAAAACTGTCAACTTAAAGCTATTGGCTTCTTAAAATCTGCAGTCCAGAAAAACTCCCGAGATGCCATTTCTTCGCACTTTGGAGTGATTTTCAGCAATATGGACTTGCCCCTGCCTCTGAAGATTTGGTGACCTTCGATCTTAAGCAAGTGTATGGACAAGAAAGACTGGTCAATCAATAGAAGTACAAATGCCAAAACACAATACCAAAGTGATCAAAACTAAAATTGCACTGCAATCAAATAACTTCCGGGGTGGCAATTTTGTTGCTGAATATGAATAAATGCACAGGAATGAAAGGAAAGTGACAGTAAGCACACAAGACCTGCCTGCATCTTACATTTCTCCTTCCCTTTTTTTCTGTTACATCATCGAACTAGAGAAATAATTGGGAATGACATTAATGGTATACATAATGCAATCAATTCAGATAGCTTGGAACAAGGTTTCAATGATGTTCCTGCTGGCCACAACGTAATACACTTGTTTCAAGATCAATTTCTATAGTTTGTATACTTGCTTATGTCAAATGAATAACCTATCGTGTTCTTTCCCACAATTAAACTATCTATTCTGTAGTTTATGCAGGAAATGCCATGGACTGAGCTCATTGTCTACTCTGGTACAAAGTACTCAAACAACATTGTGAATAAGCACAATCAGAAAATATGATTCAGTATACAGAGATAGCAGTGGTTGTCTATGAAGTAATAGTGATTCACATTACAGTAACAGAATTCTTCCTAAGATTGATCAATTCTTCAATCTGCGATCAAGATAATCTAATGATAGACAGGCTCTCAGAACTTTTCTCTTCTCCATTTCACGATGCAGAGGGACCCGTCATCAGCTGTTCATAATCTGGCTGTGGCACGAGGAAGGTCCCAGTCTGTAACAATATGGCTACGAGTAATCTCCTTGAGTGAGCGGCACCCACTTAGTGCCATTGTTAGCTCAAACTCATCACGAAGCATCTGAAGTACTTTCCGAATACCAGCTTCCCCTTCAGCTGCCAGCGAGTACACAACTGGCCTTCCAATCTAAAATTGAAGCACAATATCACTAACTTGCCAAGTAAAAGGATAGCGATGCAGAGTTCCATTATCAAAATTTGATTCTTAAACAAATTTTGTGGTGTCAAGATGTTTTTTTAACATCAAAGTGCTGATAGCTACTGCAAAATCTTGCAGTTGAACTGTGGAAGCACCTTTAGGATAAAAATCATTATTATTCTTGGTCAATGCCACTCCAACCTGTTGCCTTACATTTTTAAGCCTTGGTAAATAAGAACAATTGTTATATTTGCTAAACTAGTAATTGCCGTGGATGCGCACTTACAAATATTCCAGACGCTCCAAGGGCCAATGCTTTAAAGACATCTGTTCCACGTCGAACTCCACCGTCAAGAAAAACAGGAACTCGGCCTTGTGCAGCTTTCACCACCTGTAAGTTGCATCAACAAGACTATTTAATTCAAGTTCCAAATGTGAACATAGCGCTTTTAATAGATTTTTAAACATAAAGGTAGTTGCATAAGGGCACAATCGCATTCAATACAAATTGAAACTCAGTCTATTAATGAGTTGTAACCAAGGGCATAGGCACTCGCACGGGGAAGGGAGAAGGGGATTATTGAATTGATGCCGATGTACAAGCTGATTATTTCCATGTTCATATTTTTAAGCAAGATGGCAGAGATTATGCATAGAAAACCACCGGCACTTGTACCTCTTCCAAAGCCATGATGGTAGCAGGAACATAATCAAGCTGACGAGCTCCATGATTGGAGACTATGATTCCCGCTGCTCCATTCTGTATTGCTAGCCTCGCTGCATCAACAGCAAAAGGAGGGGAGACATATTTGAGGTTACCAAATTGTACAAGCCCTTAGAAAGGATAAGAAAAGAAGAAAAGTATGTTCTTTTGGTGCTTTTTGTAAGTAAGGAGGACGAAAGAGTGGTGCAGTTTGTTTACCATCCTCAGCAGTGAGCACACCCTTCACTAGAATTGGCAAAGATGTAATTGTCTGGAGCCACTTCACATCCTATTCAAGAATCCAAGAAAATTTCTCAAAATATTGCTTTTCATGATGTGGTTTTAAAAACTTTAGATCAGTTTAAGGAATCAGACCTTCCAGCTAAGTGTCCTGTCAATTTGGCCAGCAACATAAGAAGCTAGTCCAGAGTCATCAGCCTGTAAGGTCAGTGATTAAATATCATTAATACTTATAAAAAAGTGATAGACATGAAGAAACCAGTATATTAAAATAGGCCTTATCATTAACCACCTTGTCCATTTTGCCAAGGTCCAAGCCCTCAAAGTTCTTCAAAGTCAAGAATGGTGGCAAAGTAAACCTGCAATGAATAGATTGGACAATCACACACTTCCCACATAACAAACTGAATTTGCTAAATCTTCTTTTGGTCTATTAATTTCCACCTGTTCTTGATATCAGCTTCTCTGCGCCCAAGTCTTGGAGTATCCACGGTGAGGGCAATTGCCTTGAAACCAGCCCTTTCAGCTCTTCTTACCAGCTGAGCAACCACATTCCTGTCTTTGTACACCTGAATGAAAAGAAAAGGGTTATTATTGACCAAAAACGAAAGGAAAATATCACTGGAAATTACAATAAAATCCTTTCCTTCCATTTAATGCATAGAACAAAAAAATAGGAGTGGAAAATATGGTAATTCAACTAGTGTTACCGAATGAATCCTATATTTTCAAACAACTCAGTAAATTGAAGTCTAACTATAAAAGAAACTGGAATATTTTTTCTTTTTACTCACATATAGTTGAAAAAACCGAATGCCAGGCCCCGTTGAAGCAACTTCCTCGACACTAGAGGTTGCCCATGAGGATAGTGTCTGAAACAACAAATCTCACTCAAAGTAAAGCAGACAGTTGACATTGTGGAAACTAGCCAGATCATGTCAGTTAGCTAATGACAGCCAATGCTGTCACATGAGTGATAACAATCTGAAATTTATGAGACCAAAGAGAATCAATCAAACCATAATTGTGCCAGCAGCTGAAGCTGCCCTTGCTGTTGCATATTCTCCTGCATTTAAGAACGTTAATCCAGTCAGATGCAATTTCCTTTTTCCCTCTTCATCGTCAAGAATAGAGGAAAACTAGAGTAAAGAGTGACTGGAAGAAGCATAGGTGGAAATCACTGTCAACCAATTACGAGAGCAAAGCATGACATCAGTGCTGGTATTTATGAGAGGGATGTGAATCTAAATTGATAAATGTGTTTTCCATCACATCTTATTGGCTAACAATCCTTCAAAAATTTGCTATAAGGTAGTAGGTTTAGGGTCTATGACACAGAATTATTGTAAACGTTTTACTCATTTGCAGCAGCAACTCTGCACCTTGAACTAAAGCTAGGATCCGTAAAGTGCTGCATGATAATTTCTATTGATCCCAATGGATAGTAGAGTCCACTTTTGTCTATATCATGTTTCAAGCAAAATTTTTTCTGACTGATGCATCCACAAAATTAGAAGTGAAATTTTATCTTTGTAGAAACACCTACCCAAGAATATATTAAGAAATAGGTTCATGCCTTTGCATCGTACAACAATTCCCAATCAACTGCATATAAGAGGATAAGATTATCACAGAAAGTTCATATACCCTCAGGATGAGCCATTTTCTGCATGGCTGTTGGAGCAATCATGATGGGCATTGAAATCTTGAATCCTAAGACAGTTGTGTTCATGTCAATCTTGCTTACATCAATAAGAATGCGAGGCCGAAATCTATTTTCAACAACATCGAAAGACACAAAGTCAGAATAGAAAACCAACATTTGAATCCTATCCTATGTCTAGAAAGATGGAACATGTCTCATAACTTCTGATAAGAAAGCACTAGGTAGCAAAGGTAGCCTTTTCACAATCTTCCTCATAGAAGCAAATGGCAAGAAAGCAACAATATGCCTATGAATCGAATAAGTTTGTAAGCATGAAAGAATTGATTTGAACACAAGACTTGGTAATAAAAGCTCTGATAACATGTCCAGACATTGTTCTACCCCGAAACTTGAACTACCCAATGAGACCCGAGAGTGAATCACATCATAAACTTTAACATAGCCTGAATTTGAATTTCTATTGAGAAGAAATGAACTTACAGAATCCGAGAGAATGCATGTCGGTTCTCCTTAAGAGTCCACTGGTCCTCTGCACCCGATGCATAATAATCAAAAACCATCTTTGGCAATTTCTGCCTTGCAATTTCCTCATATTCCATAACATTAGTGATCTCCATCTTCCCAAATCAATTATCTTTAGCCTTCAAAAATATTCTGAAACATACAAACAATCAATCAAATTAACATAAAACCAATGTGTGTTGTGTTTTACATGAAATACAAGTGACCTTCAAGAAGGACAGAAGAAAACAGCCATCCAAGAAAGAAGTTGACAAGGAAATAGGAGAAATATTTCTATTGCTAACAGAGTTACAAAAGTAGAAAACAACTTTCAGAAGTTAGAATAAAATTGTGCTAGTCATTCCAGTAACGGAAAACAATGAAACCATATTATTAAAACTAAACATCAAAAGCTGAAAACCCCAGGAAGCCGATGTTGATGACAGAAAGAAATATGACAAATAGATAGAGAAGTGAAACACAATTTAACTATAGAGAAGGAACAGAACTTTGTGGAGCTAGCAGAGAAGAGAAGGAGGGAAGAAGTTGAAAGAATATGAAAAGAGTGGATTAATGTAGAGAGTAAGAGTGAGAGGAGAATCAAGAAAGCCTACAAGCTCCCTAGGAATGCAGAAAAAAACAAACATGGGATCAAGACAAAAATGGTAGGGAAATCATCCAGGAGATGAGTGACAAGGGGGACTTCAAATTGTGGATTGGTTTTTCAAGGTGAGAATTTGTAGCCAAATCTGTTTCAATGGACTCGTAACACTTGTGTGGAGACCTTTTTCTTTGGAGTATTATCTTAACTCAGCTCCATGCTCATCCCCATGTTTGGTGTTCTTTTTTCCCACTTCTTTCATTTTTGTGTAGCAATTTTTAGGAAAATTCAAATTTTTTCCCTTTTAAATTGACACAATGGTTTGTTTTGAGTGTAAGAACTTGGAATCTTTTATTGTATTTTTATTCAGTACAAATATCTATTGTTAATTCAATAGCAAATTTGCAACAAATGTAAATTGGGTTTTGTACTCCAAAATAATTTAGTTCTGTAATCCTAGACATTAAGCAACTGTTCCAAGCCACCAGTACTTTTAGTATTAAAAGTAAGAGTTACAACTTTATATAAAAAATGTGGACTCACAACCGTTGATTACATATTTTTTATTTTTTAATAAATAATTATAATTAACAATAAAAAATAATAATGTGTGTTTAATAATAATAATAATAATGTCGTATGAGCTCAGGTATAGCATTAATCAAGTTATTCAAATTCATGCAACAAAACTTTAGTAGTTATTCTAAAATACCCCATTCTCCTCAAGAGAGGAAAAAGTCACCAACCTTTTCGTTTTTTTTTTTTTAATTAAAAAACAATAAAAGACAAACTTAGGGCTGAAATTTATTTTGCTCACATTCATCTTTTATTGTGTCTTTTAGGATGTTACATGTTGGATGAGACATAAGTGCCAACTAAATAACAAAAATCTTTCGGCCAATTATGAATCACGGGTAGAAATCCAAGGCAATAACATCCTTTCCAATGAAAGTTCCATTCAGCTGCATATCCATAGCTGCCACAGCCTTGAAAAACTATTATCAATCGGTGGATTTGCTACATTGCCTTCACAGTACCAAAGAGTTTGAGATATGTAATCGTCGTTTGATTGAGGGAACATAGCTGCCAAGTCTCGGAGCAAAACAGAGCTCTAGCTTCATCTGGAGCTTTGCAGGTTCTCATAAGCAGCTGGTTTAGCCTAGTTGGCTACCTTATGAAGCCTTTTGCAAATCGTAATCGTTCTTTCAAACCACACAAAATATGTTGTGGATGCAAAACATTCCTTCCAGAATATCAAAATGGTCCATTGGCACCCATCCCCTACTAACAAATAACGTATCACCAAGTTCAGAAAAGAGTTGAAAATTCATTGCTGAATATGAATCATCATATAAAAGTTGTAGCACAATGTCTCTTTCACGCAAAGTTATTCTGTTTCTTCTTTGAATTTGACGCACTCCACTTGCAGAGTAACGTGGTCGTATCAAATAGATTATCATTTTTGTTCTTTCTCTTGAATTTATATGAACGTGCAACTTCATACCAATATTGACCGTGTTGACGAGGTCTCTTGTATCCTCCATTTATTCAGTCCCCCAGCCATGTCAATGAAGAATGAGACTCCGTGCACATCATTGAAAGCCAAACTGGAAAATACGTCTACAATGTTATTTTAAGCTAATAATTGAATGAACAAAATAATCAACAATGACAACATAAAGAGAACATTCATTGGAAGTATGTATAGGACCAAACAAACTCGCTCATTCAATGTAGTTTATGCAGGAAATGCCATGGATGAAACCCCACTTTCCGTAACCAGGTAGCAGGAGTACTCTGGTATATTTATTATACATAGGAAAGGACTGTGGAGAGGCGGAATCTCCAAAATGTCCTGATTTGATATACAGTAAAAGCAGCGGCCATCTATGAAATAATAGGGATTATTATTGCAGCATTCAGTTCTCTCAAATGCTGATCAGTTCTTGAATATGAGATTTGATTATTCTACAGATAAATAGGCTCTCAGAACCTTTTCTTTGTTCCCATTTCCAGGAGCAAAGAGAGGACTGTCATCACCTCTTTATAACCTACTGGCTATAGCACGAGGAGGGTCCCAGTCAGTAATGATGTGGTTACGAGTAATCTCCTTGAGTGAGCGGCATCCACTCAATGCCATTGTCAGCTCAAACTCATCACGAAGCATCTGAAGTACTTTCCGAACACCAGCTTCACCTTCAGCTGCCAGTGAGAAAACAACTGGCCTCCCAATCTGAAATTGGGTCACGAAGCAAAGGATGAAACTCCTTTGAAGACTTAATCAAAAGTAAGAAGGCAGCAATACAAAGTTCAGTAAGTAACATCCAACATTTATACACAATTTCATGTTCATAAATGCTTTAATTCAGGTATTATGAGCTAGTGCACAGTCTAGTAGTCTACTGAGCAAAAAGTCTCTAAGAACAAGGTTATCACGCCAGTTAAAGGAATAAAAGTGTTCTGGACCTTCCAGTAAATAAACACATTGGTATTATAATTTTTGATGGATTATATCATTCACTCGTCATATTTTCCATGCACTTACAAATATTCCAGATGCACCCAATGCCAACGCTTTGAAGACATCTGTGCCACGCCGAACTCCACCATCAAGAAATACCGGTACTTGGCCTTGTGCTGCCTTCACAACCTGTAAGTTGCAGCAATGAAATTATTTGCTCAAATTAATTCAAACCGAGAAAGTGGATATATCAGTTTTAATGGATCATGGATGTTTCAAATACAGGTTTTGGCTCCGGTATGAATTTGAAGATATATGGCAGGTCATAGAACAACTATTAATGCATTAAAATGGGGAAATGAATAATGACTTCATGAATAAAATGTACAGGCTAATCATTTTATAAAATTTGCACGTGTAAATAATATGTTAAAATTAACTCAAGAGATTAGATTAAGTCTGTCACCACCACATGTACCTCTTCCAAAGCCACAATAGTAGCAGGGACATAATCAAGCTGACGAGCACCATGATTGGAGACTATAATTCCTGCAGCCCCATTCTGAATTGCCAGCCTAGCTGCATTGATAGCAATAGGATGGGGAAAAAATACTGGATATTACTACAAAGGAATTGTTCAAGTTCATAATAAGGATCAGAAGAGAAGCTTTTTCTTTAGTTCATTTCTATGTTAAGAAGGAAGGATTGGTTGAGTCTGTTTACCATCCTCGGCAGTAAGTACACCCTTCACTAGGATTGGCAATGATGTAATTGTTTGCAGCCACTTTATATCCTATCCATGAATCCAAGAAACTTTCTCAAAATATTGCTTTTCATTTTATGATTTTAATAACTTCACAGCTCGGTTCAGGCATCTGACCTTCCAGCTAAGGGTCCTGTCAACTTGGCTAGCAGCATAAGAAGCAAGACTAGAGTCATCAGCCTGCAATGTCATTCCATTAACTAATGATCATTACTTAAAAAATGACGTACTTGTGCATGAGGCTCCCATACGATGGGGTTTGGGAAAGGGTTAGGTATGAGCAAGCTTATCTTTCTATTTAAATACCACTACAATGGAATAATCTTACCATTACACCATGGCTTGCCCTTCCATAAATTTTCATGGTATTTAACCAAACAAAATAAAAAGACCGTAATAGACAGGATGAAAACAATATAGTGAACCATGCAGCCCTATCATAGCTCACCTTATCCATTTTGCCAAGGTTCAAGCCCTCAAAGTTCTTCAGGGTCAAAAATGGTGGCAAGGTGAACCTGCAAAGGAATAAATACAAGAATTGCAGACCTTGTTGAGAAAAGACAACTGAACTTGGTTTTTCCTTATCACTGTTCTGTTTATTCCTCTTACATTGAATGAATAGCAACGATACTGTCTCAATATTTCCTGGAAAAACTTTTCTTTTCTCATTTTTCCTACCATATTTGAACAAAACCCCACCTATTCTTGATGTCAGCTTCTCTCCGGCCAAGTCTTGGAGTATCCACAGTGAGGACGATTGCCTTGAAACCAGCCCTCTCAGCTCTTCTTACCAGCTGAGTGACCACATTTCTGTCTTTGTACACCTGGATGAAAGCACAAGGATTATTTATACCACTTAAAAATAATAAGAACGAACTTGGAAGTCCCAAGACAAGGGTTGATGCCAAAAATGGAGAATAATCATGAGTTACTGGAAAATAAATTTATTTCACACAATTGATTCAGAAAATTGAAACTCTGGAAAGTTGAAGAAAGTGTCCTAAAGGGACAGAGTGAAATGGTTTCTTTAACTCACGTAGAGTTGGAAAAAGTGAATGCCTGGACCTGTTGAAGCAACCTCCTCAACACTGGAGGTGGCCCACGATGACAACGTCTGAGAACAAAAATCACACATATGATGAATAAGCCATGGAGCTAACATTGAACAACAAACTGACAATCCAAGGCCAAGCATGGTCATATGAGTTAGCTAACAAAAGTCAATTCTATCAGATGAATGAAAAAGGTAAAATCTGAAATTTGCAGAAGCAAAATGTTCAAACCATAATTGTGCCAGCTGCTGAAGCTGCTCTAGCTGTTGCATATTCTCCTGCATTGAAATACATTAGTCAGATAGCTTCTCTGTCTCTTCATGGTCAAGAATAAGTTGAGGAACTGAGAAAAGAAGGACCGGAATGATCTGAGGGGGAAATTGTATGAGATTGAATGAAATCAGACATCATTTATTTTATGAGCAGTGGCTTTTTGAAGGGTCATAAAAAAAAACTACAGTATTAGAGACTGAATTCAACGAAGCCATACTAACAGTTATGGTGGTCATGGCAGAGAATATAATACCTGTACCAATTGATTTATCTTTTGGTGTTTTTGCACTAGTAAATCACAGCAGGCCATAAAAGTAAAATGCAATTATCATGTAGTGCTTATCAGGATAGAAGAATGTCAAATTTTGGGTAAAAGGAAATGGGAAAAGGACTTGGTCATAAAGAAAATGTAAAGGAAATACTGGGAACATTATGTCACAGAAAAAAAAAAAAAAAGGCTTTTTCTATAGCTCCCGAACAGATATTGCATATTCTCTCCTCCAGTTCATATAACATATGTCTCTCTCACAAAACCAGTTTAATAGCAATAGAGACTCAAGACTGGACCATAAACTAGAGCTAGTATCCATAGAATGTTGCATAAAAGGTTTACTGTTCCACAGGGCTACCAGCGTTCCTTTTAGAAATGATACAATTGCAAATCTACAGGTGTAGAGGTGCATATAATGTAGAAGCATCTGCATAAGCATACATTGAGAGAACTTGATAACCATCCATACATCAACACATATCCAGAACATCTGATTCAGGGTACAAAATTCTTAGTCAACAGTGCATACGAGTAGAAGTTCATTGAAGCAGGACCATATACCTTCGGGATGAGCCATTTTCTGCATGGCTGTTGGAGCAATCAAAATGGGCATTGAAATCTTGAATCCCAATACGGTTGTCATCATGTTAATCTTGCTTACATCAATAAGAATGCGAGGTCGAAACCTATTTTCAATATGTCAAAAGGAAAAAAGTCAGAAAAAGGACCAAATTCTGTATCCCATGTCTAGAAAAGCAATCATTCTTCGTAACCTATGACAGGAAAGCAACAAATGAAAAAGACTTCATTTTTACAATACTTCTCATAGAAGTAAGCATCAAAAAACAAAAAAGAAAAAAAAAAGGCAAATATGTCTGATGAATTTATATAGTCTAATTGCAAGTAGAAAACAAAATGAGCTTACAGAATCCGAGAGAATGCATTCCGGTTCTCCTTAAGAGTCCACTGGTCCTCTGCCCCTGATGCATAGTAGTCAAAAACCATCTTTGGCAATTTCTGCCTTGCAATTTCCTCATACTCCATAACATTAGTGATCTCCATCTTTTATAATGAAGTGTG
The DNA here is from genome assembly GCA_021533255.1 of Ceriops tagal. Lineage (NCBI taxonomy): Eukaryota > Viridiplantae > Streptophyta > Magnoliopsida > Malpighiales > Rhizophoraceae > Ceriops > Ceriops tagal. Next base: position 8,909,551 of record CM038606.1, read on the forward strand.
TGTAATTTCCAATAATACTCTGGAACAAGTTATAGCCAGATAATCAGAATCAAGTTAACTAGAAAAAAGAGATTCAATCACTGCATTGCAATCAATTTCAGCCATACTTGAATCCGACTTCAGCAAACACAAAAAAAGCTTCACTTTCTAACATGGTTAAGATCCAACTAAAGCTGAAAACAAAACTGAAAACAGAAAATCCTAAAAAGGTTCAAATAAAGTAAAGCAAACTATCACAGAAACTTGAATTCCACAAGTTGCTTTCTGATTGTCTTGCAAAAGCAAAATTAAGCAACAAATATTCATTAATCCTCCAGCAACTCTAATTAGAAGGATTCTGCAATTTCTTTTGTTTCTGCTTGCAATGATTTCATCATCCTTTTAGCATAAAACCATTATAGGATCAGGATCACAGTTGAGAGTAAGCAACTCCTAATATGACTCGTAAGTTATAAGCTTATTACTAACTCGTGATTTTCAATTAATTACACAAGATCAAAGGGTCATATATACCCCAAACTACTTAACGTGGGAGTCTGATGCACTGATACGTCTTTTTCAACTACACAAAATTCAAGTCCCAATTAACTTGCATGCATCAAAGTAATAGTAAAAAACCAAACAGTACCTGAAAATCACAAGTATAAATGGATTTACAGAATTGAAAAAAAAAATTACAAATTACTTAAAGATAAATTCAAAAACATAGCCACAGACAAAAATTGCCAATGAAAGAACTTCAACTCATTTTTCACTTATGCAAGTGAAGATTACCAAAGACACAAACTTTACAGTATACAAATGAATAATGATGAGATCCAATGAAATCATAACATCAAAAAGCTGAACCCCAAGAACCTGGTATTGAAGAATGAATAAGCTACATCATAAAAACCAGACCTTGAGCTTCTCTACCAATATAGGACAGAGAGAGAGAGAGAGAGAAGGAACCGTAACAAATGAGAAGATGATGCAGAAAAACGCTGACATAAAGAGACAGGGTGAAAGAGAGGAGCGTCGAAGGGAGCTCACAAGCTCTCTCTATTGATACTGGAAAAATAAAAAATAAAAAGAACACTAAGCATGGAAATGAAAACCGTTACACAGCCGGCTCTAGCGGCGGCTAAGGGGTCTCCGTCGACCTTACGTAATTTTGCTTTTTTTTTTTAAAAAAAAAAAATACATATGCAATAAGACAACAATAATAATGTTTAATAAATATTATATAATGTGCATGTATGAATATTTTTTTATGATTATATACACATTTAAAATAATTAAAAATATATTTTAAAAGTTATGTAATTTATTTATAAAATTATTTTAAAAAAGTAAATAAATAATAACAATAATTTTAATTTTATAATTAAAAAAATAAATCAAATGTTTTTATTTATCTGTCATAATAATATAAGAACACACGTTATTAAATTGTTATTGAATTACAACAAGAACTAAAAAAAAAAAAAACAATTAGATTAAAACCAATGCGATTTGTTTGGATGAATTTTTTAAAATTTATTTTATTTCTTCTTCAACTCGTCCATATAATTCGTAATATGTCATTGAGTTATGCTGACGTCGGTGTCCGTCGATTGCATCGATTACAAGACAATGGACTAAATAATTAATAGTTAATATTTTAATTATGAATTTTATGTTTTATTTAAAATAATGTGATATATCATTAAAAAATTCTTATTATTATTTTAATTAAAGTGGAGGATGTTTCGACCATTTCTCGATTCGTGTACAAATAAACCACGTGCGGAACTTAAGAGGACAAATGTACCTGCCAATGTCGTCCTGTCAACGGGGCCCATCCATCTATATATATATATATATATATATATATTTTTTATTTTTATTTTTTATTTTTTTGCATGAAAATATAGAGAAATAATGAACAATATTTGGATAGGGACAAACGAGGCTGCGGATTGGTTTTCCAAGGCGAGTCCCTTACTCGGTAGCAAAATTCGTTTCAACTTTCTAGTCTAAGTAAAGGTTACAATTACGGCACTTCTCAAAATAACCCCATCATTAATAGTGAGAAATATAAATGTAGAAATGTGTTCTTACGAACCATTGCCACACTCAATCACACATACCCATATTTTACAAAAAAAAAAAAAAAAGAAAAATGAATTCTTTGTAAATTACAGGAAACTTCCGAGATGGGCTTTGTTTTTGAGGGCAAAATTATTTGGGGTGGAGTATTATGGTCAAATTCAACAGGCAAAATCTGCTTCTTCTTTTTTTTTTTTTTGGGGTTTTCCTTTTGTTGTTATCCTAAAATCCAATCTCAATTATTTTGTTGTAAAATATTATCTTATGCAGCTCTTATGAACAAATCTCATATCTAAAATATTTCATCATGTCATGGTCTATACTCAGCTTTGACTGTGGAATCTATGGGCAAGAAAAGATTTGTTAATAATGCTACTTGTCCTTGCCGCTGTTAGTGTTAAAGCTATTAGATTCTTAATTTCATTTATAATTATGAACTTCTATCTTAGATTTAAAAGAAAAAAAAAAGTTTAATAAAGGAGTCAAATAAATTTTATCTCTGGTTGGCTTAACATTTTTACACTTTACCCCTCTTCCGAGGTTCTAATTCAAACTTGGCGTTTTTGTAGTTTTCTATTGCAACCATCGAGTCTGTCCATTAGATTTTTATAAAACCAATTAATGGTGCCCGAGAAAATGGTGTCAATTTGAAAATTGACCACTTTTTTATTGTATAATTCTAATCTAAGTCTAAAAATTTTATGATGTACAAGCTTTCATCATTTTATATCGATAAAAATAAATAAATACTTGCTAAACTTATCAAATTTTTACTTATCTAAAAAAAAATCTGCCCTATTTAAATTATTTTCTTATTTCAACTGACAATAAGGAACATTGTTTAATATTTTTATATATTATTTTTACGGTTAATTTATTTTTTTCAATGCATAATTTGAGTAAGGCATCATAATCTCTGTTATGGGATCTTTCAATTGCAATGATATATTCGATACTATCGATATACTTTAAGAACTACAAACCAATTTTTTAGGCCGGAAATATTCATCTAGATCGTACAATTTCAAATGAGTTATTTTTTATATTTCTCATAAACCAAAAAAGAAAAAAAGAAGGTTGGGGGGAGGGGGTTCGATTAACAATCAATTTGGTCTGGAGAAAAAGACGCTGTTTTGCCATTAGACTTTTTTTTCTTTTCTTTTCTTTTCTTTTCTTTAAAGAAAGAGAAGTGAGATTTTCAAACGTTGAAAATCAACGGTTTTAAGGATGGAAAAATGTAGTTGGAAAAAACTAAAGTCGGGTGTCAAAAATAATGGTGTTTCATGTCTACTGCCTGTGAGCTTAATTGCAGAAGGGTTTGATTGTTGCAATTGAAAAGCTGCATGGACTGCAAAGTTTAAACCAAGTTCTCATAGCGCTAAACTAGAGGGGGAAAAATGTATTTAATCAAACTGACGTCACGGCTGAAGTTATCAAACTTTGTTTAAATTTCCAGTCCCCGTAACCACACTCAAAAAGATCAATCATGTGGCGAAGACGCTATATGCCATTTGTTGATTATATAATCTTGGGTATGAAATTTTTTTATTACAAAAAAAAAAAAAAATCCTTGTTGGCATAGCTGGTACAAATTTGGAGAATTACTTAGGTGAACAATTATATACACAAAATCAAAATTTGGGTTTGATCGCATCCATGACACTATGTATTTAATGAAGAAAATTCTTTTTATAAATATGAGTGTGATATATTCTAATAAATTATTTTTTTAAAAAAATAATAATTACATAATAAATAATATTGGAACTAACTCGACCCAAATATATTTCGCTTTAAGCGGTGAGTAGGTACTGGGGAGGCGTAATGGCCCCTTTGATTGCTTCAAAACCTACAGCATCGGAAGCCATGGCAGTGAAATTTAATTTAGTCAAAATAGTTATGACTATAGACATTTGTAATTAAGGCCAACTCCATTAGTTATTGGCCATGAAGAACAATCTAACATTCAAACATGGGATAAGACAAAATATATGAAACACGGGTTGTTTTCTTAAATGGGGGTGAAAAATGGGTCAGCTAGAAATATGGCCAAATAATATGATCATTTACCCTCACTCTTGTGCAGTTGTTTATCGTCAAACATTTGTTATTCTTGTTAGTTTTTCCTTTTCAATTTATTGACGAGAAGTCCATTCAAAGATGAATTATATTATAAGTTTTCATTAGATGGAGAAAATCAATTTGATTCATTTTGAATACAAAATTACTGTTAAATGTATATATATAACTAATAGTCAATAATATTGCAATATATGAATTTACATTCGGTATACATCAAATTGATCACATTCATGTAACTTTACCGATTATATAGTACGATAATCTTTCTTTTCTTATGCCCTTGTACCTTAATTAGTTACAGTATTATTCGATCTCAAATCTCATAAGAACAACAGCAAAAACTTCAACAGTTGCATGTCGGGTTGCTAGTTGTTAACCCTATAAAAGCGCCTAACCTTTGGAACTTGGCCAACCACATTCACAATAAACAAACCCCATCTCTTGGAAGTCATTTGACCCTAAAATCTCTCCCAACCTCTCGCCCTCCTATCCTCCAATAATGGACAAACCTAATAAGGGCATGCCCTCCTTTTCCTTTGTTTTCTCCGTTATACATATATGTCTCTATTTTCCATCTTTTCAACCTCTCATCTTCAAGACCAACACTAAATTTCGGTTCTCCATTACCAACACTTTGATCATCATCGTCATCATTGCCCCGGATTATCATTCATTCTCTTCTTCAGCCATGCAAACAAAAATGCAAGATCTAGTGAGGAAGCAAAGAAGTTTTTCGGTCCGCACGAAATACCCGGAAGCTATCAAGACAAGCATTCCTGAAGAGGGTTTCCAGGATAAAAGAAAAACTACCCATCAAAGAATGAGGGCATCGGAAAACAGATTGCCAATGGTTCCTTTAATCAAGCCTGGAAAGCCACGCAGAGTCGATTTCCAATTCAATAGGTCAGCAAGCTCTTTGAATCGTGTAGACCCTGCAAAGGCTATTTCGTCACGTCGGGATGGCATTGCTGTCAGAACCACCTGTGACAAAAGGAAAATTTCATCAATAGCGTTACAGCGCAGTAAATCCGACGTTGTCAAGCGGGTGGTGATTGACGAAAGTAGGAACATTGTCCGGCGGATCGAAACTGAGCAATACGAGCCACCAGAAATAGAATCTGATGAAGAAAGAGATGAGTATGCATGCATGTCCAATGAAGAACTAAACAGAAGAGTTGAGGATTTCATCGAAAGGTTCAATTTGCAGATTCGGCTTCAGGCAAAATCTTAGTAACTAATACAACCCTTACCGTCGTGGCTGCCAACTGATAAATGGAATGCAATTGTGGGATTTAAATATGAAAATGGGTGTCTGACTCACACAATTTTAAGTTTGCTCTTATCGCTATGTTAATCGTGGGTGATTGAAGTTCATCCAAATTATTGGTCCATCGAACTTCATGGGACTAGATCATAAATAAGTTTAATTCTTCTTCAAATTAATGAATGGGAGAAAACATTCCAAGGAAGTCTAACTATAGTATATTTGTTAGTGTAAATGCTTTAGGCATTCTGTACATATGGGGAAGCTTGTCTTTGTCTATGAATATTTTCTGCTTTGGTTTCTTTTCTTCTAATTAATTACCAGTTCATTATCAGGTATGAATTCATGTCCTCACATTCCATTTGTAAATAATTTGTATTTTAGTCACTATAGATGTAAGGCCCGATGCATTATTAAGTTGCAACAAAGTTGTGATAAAGGATAGAAACTTGGAAACATACATCTGGATCCCTCGAGCTCCTGCAAGAAATTCTATGGAGCTACGAAATGGAAGCGGTATTCCTTATCAGTGCATGTGAATACTTTTGATCCGAAACGGCAGATAATCACCGTCCAAAGCCCCAAATTCAACCCCACTTAATTAAAAGGCGTTCTTTTTTTTTTTTTTTTACCAGTCTTTTGATACCAAGTAAAGGTGTACTATGGGAATCAGACCCGCAAAATACTTGAAATTGTGGAAATTGTCCTTACTACTTACCATCCGAACCAGAATTTCCATGGTTGCCATTAGGGTTCTAAGCGAACCGACTTATGTGCTTAGCCGACTAAAATCAAAGCTAAACCACCAAAATAATTAAAAATTGATTGAATATGATTTGTAATACGAGTAAATTATATTTAATCATTTGATTGTAGTTTTCAAATTCCTAAAATCTTAAAATTTAAATTAATTTGTAATTTCAAATATTCGAATAATATTTTATGGAGACATGAATCACACAAACAAATCTAGTCATATTTTCATAACCCACACAAATAAATTGATAAACGTAATGAACTAGTATGGAGTATACGTCTAGTTTCATTTTTCTACAAGTATAAAAGTAATCCATATACATTCGTAGTTGCAAGAAATGCAGAATTGCCGAGAGTGTGTTAATGTGTTTTTGCAGCTCACAACATTCAACATAATTTGATTAACACTAGTTTTTCTTCTTTAAAGACTGGAGCTGGACTTCTTCATTTAGTTTAGGGTTTAACTAAACTTTTTTTGAAGGTAAGAAGTCGTGAATATTAATTAAAAATTACCTGTACAAAAAAAGTGTGAAAAGTAAAATATTATTGCCGGGGGTCATAGGTTAAAATTAGAGTCTCCCCCACTCTTTACTCATAAGAGACATAATCTCAAAAAGTAACCTCTCCGCAAGGTAAAAAGGTGTAAATATTGACTAAAAATCACTTATATAAAAGAGATATGAAAATTCTAAATAAAAAGATAATAGTTTCAAATATTCAAGGAGGTTATAAACAAAAATTAGAGCCTCTCTGGCACTATACAATTATTGAAAATTTGTAACTTCACAAAAGATATAATCTAAAAAAATAATCTCCCTACAAGATAATATCTAATCCAACCCATGAATTTACCTAAACCTTGACACATAAATTAAATTTTTATACCTATACAAGAAAATTAATGTGTTTGTCTAAGTCTTATCTTGTCATTACATTGATAAAAAAAAAAAAAAAATTTGGTTTTTGACACTATCATTTATATCACAAAATATTAAGATCTTTTAATCATGTTATTAATCCATATTATCACTATACACAAATTATTTTTAATAATTAGTAGAACTTAACCAATAAAAATTACTGAGTCCACAACCTCTCAAACCTATAAATCACTAGTAATTTTACTTTATTGATATTTAACGCTACTACTATTTTGGACAAAAAGCAAATTACCCATCAATGCAATACAAGGGAGGGAAGTAGGGTTTAATTGAGTTTTTAATGGTTTTACGTTGGTCTTTTACTTCTAATTAATAAGCCTTTCTTCTTCGGTGTGCTCTGTAATGGCTCAAGGCGGGATCTATAGTTTAGAATTATTACATCCCATAGAATTACAACAAGTAGAATTAAGGATTATTATAGAACGTGAGATTAAAAATATTAAAATGACGACAAGAATTTTGAAATTGGATAAAAAAAAAATAAAAGAAAAAAGCGGACGTATAAAAATTAGGAACTTACTTAACAAGGTAAGAAACTTACTCATTGACCTCCCAATGTTATAATTTAATGTAGTAAAAAAAAAAAAGAAATTAAAATATTTCGTAAAAGTGTTTAATAAAACTGTAAAAAACACACGCCTGCAGGATTTATTTTTCTAATAATACACATTGCTATCGACGGAATTTGTTTTTAATTTTATCAAATTGTCGCTTTGATAACTTTATTCTGTGATAATTTCACATCTTAATAAGGTTAATTTTTTGAGACCAAAAAAATTAAAACACTTATTATTATTATTATTATTATTATATAAGTCTGCAAATTAACTTTTGTCTTAAAAGAAGACTACTTGTCATTTAAATTTTTTTTTTTTAAATAATGGTAATATCATAACAAGAATGCTGTGAATACGGACTGACATAAGGTAATCTCGTTAAAGAAACCCAAAAATGTAAAATCACTGAAAAATGGCACCTTTGAAGACATTTAAATTCAACAAGGTGGATGATGTTATGGTCGTTTCCTGCAATAACTGGATAACCTACGGTAATACCGAGTCATCTTGGGACGTGTGTCGCCAACAGATAACATAAACGGCAATCCTACTCGCAAACTGGCAACAAATTGTAGCAGAACAGGAAAGAAAGAAAGAGGGTGGCTTTGGCTTTCCATTCTTGGAATTTGATCAAGTTGAGAGATCATGTGAAGTAATGTTAACAAGAAAATCTGCAAGAGATTCTGAACCATCTTGTTAACCATTATAAATACTGGGTTGGGTTGGGTTGGGTTGGGTTGGGTTGTGTTGGGTGTTGGTTGGGGATACTATTGTTGTCGATTCCTAGTGCTTTTGAAACTTTGAAATTCCTGTTGGCTTCAAATGGGAGCTACGAGGAAGACTGTTCGGTGTTTGTTGAATAGGGTCTGCAGGGAAGTTAGGAGGAGTTATGGTGCCCTTCCTGAAGGGAGTAAACCTTCCTCTTCTCAACAACTCATCAACTTGGAGTATGAATTCAGTGCCCACAAGTGAGACTCTCTCTCTCTCTCTCTCTCTATAATTGAAGAATCGTTCCGTGGGTAGTTAAGATTTCAGGTTATTTTCATGTTTTGGCTTCTGGGTTTTGCTTAAAATGTCTGATTTATAATGTTTATATATATGGGTGTGCAGGCGATCCCAATTAAGTTTCATGTAGCTGCCCTCAATTAAATTTGACACTAAGGCTTCATTATTGTTGTTGTTGTTGTTTTTGGTTGTGGTGGTGTGTATTTATATAACCTCATATTTTCAAAGGTTTAGTCATTCAAGATGTTGAGATATGCCTGTGTTCTTCTCTGTTTGCAGTTCAAAGTGATTTGCTACTTGCTTCTGGGATATGCTTTTATAGGTTTCTTCGTTCTGTAGCAGCTTTCGTATGATGGAGTTGTTGGAATTTTTTGTTGTGGGGTGTCTTTAATGTTGAGTAAAGAAGTACCATCGAACATAAAAATCTGACACTTTAGAAAAAACGTTGTTCAATTAAAACAAAAAGATTAATAGGCAGGAAATTGTAGTACTCTTTGCCCCTAATTTCCTAAATCAAATGCTTATCAGAGATAAAATTGCTTCATTGATAATGGAGGCATAGCAGTTTAACTAATTTAAGGCCAGAATTTCCAAGCCACTGAGACATGAATTTGATATATACTGGCTGGAATTGCAATGACGTAATCAACATTTGTTGATAGATTTAGGTATTATAAGCTGTTAGTGAAATATATTAAAATTTTGCCACCTTTTTGGACTGATGCAGTTACCATCCAGTTCCTATTGTATTTTCCCAAGCAAAGGGATCTTGTATATGGGATCCGGAAGGCAACAAGTATCTGGATTTTCTCTCAGCTTATTCAGCAGTTAATCAGGTGACATGAGTGATTAAATAAACTATTTTTTTTAACTCTGGATTATAACTGACTTTTCTAAATATTAAGACCATATATCATAAAATGTACTTGCCCAAAACAGAGGTTGATTTGAACAAATAAGTTCCTTTTTCCTTGCATGTGAATGAAATGTGAACTCATGAAAAGAATCTGCCTTTATAGGAATGCCTTAATGCCCACAAATATTTTATTAATGGGCAATGCCCTAATGGTTTTTGGGAATGGGATGTGGGTTGCACAATGGTGTTTTAATTTTATAGCTTCTTTCTCTAGGGACACTGCCATCCAAGGATCATGAAAGCATTGCAAGAGCAGGCAGAAAGGCTCACTCTCAGCTCTAGAGCCTTCTACAATGATAGGTTCCCAATATTCGCAGAGCGCTTGACGAGCATGTTTGGTTATGACATGGTACTACCAATGAATACTGGTGCTGAGGGTGTGGAAACAGCTTTGAAGTTGGCAAGAAAATGGGGATATGAGAAGAAAAAAATTCCTAGAGATGAGGTAATACTCCAAAATTACTGTTTATTACCACAAAAAACTGAAGACAAATTTGTTTTAGATCTTTTCAATTATTATGTGGAAAATTTTTTATTGTTCACTGTTATCATAATTACCAAGGATTTTGGTTTATAACAAAATAGAATTTGCCAAGAGATGGAGAAGAACCTGTACTTTGTCAACAATTTGTGTCACCTAACAAGATTCATACAGCCAATGTAATCACGGGGCTTTAGATCCCTTCATTATGTTAATGTTAATAAACATAGCACAATTAATGACTTTGGTTTTTTCCAATTCATTCCTGCTGACAAATTGCTGTTTAGTAGGTCATCTAAGTAAATTGAGTATCGATTTGGCAGTAGGAACCTTAGTATCAACACTGTAGATTGTGGTGTAGGAACTGAGGTACTGACACTTGTTAGACTGTTGCAGTAGGAACTGAAGTACCTTTGCTTTCTGCTTATACAACAAGATTAGATTTACACAACCAGTTGGAAGAAGTAATACTTTTAGGATATTTTTCTAGTGCAATGTTAACATCTTGACCTCACAACTCCAAGGGCTTATGTTTTACAGTTAGAAATAGCAACTTGAACCAAAAAACAAAAAGGGGAAGATAATTCCTTTATTGAACTGATCTGAAAAAGGGCATTAGACTTGCCACACGGTGAATGTGGAATTTTAAATTCCTCAACAATTTAGTCGAACTTCTGCCTGGCCTAAAATCAAAATAGATTGATGGTATGGAAATCTGAACAGCACCTATCAATATTTGTTCTTTCATAGCAAATGATTGTATGACCTAAGCCCATCCCTCTTTTGTCATGCCAGCAAAACAATGACCATTGAGTTTTTGCTACTACACCTTTGTGTTTGTTTCTTGTGCATGGATCCCATGCATTTATTCACTTTGACATTTGAAACCATCAGGGTAAGTAAATAGAAGTTTGACATTGCATTCTGACTTCTTGCCTCCTCCTCCGTTATTCCCTACGCTAGCTAGCTTCTGCATTGTAATTGTTATCGTCAAAGTCATATTGACTGGCTATATGGAAATGCAAATTCAAATTTACAACTGCAGCAGTTTTCCTTGCTTAAGCTGCTAGAATTCTCTATCGCTTTCTTGAGTTCCTGTGTAAGAAGCTGCCCCCTTGGGTAAATGGTTTCCTGGGTCTTTTCCCATCAGCCATAGGTTGATTTGGTTCCTTTTGCTTGATGCTTTTAAACTTCCTTTTCTGGCTCTTCGGTGTGCAATTTGACTTGGTATTTAAATGTTTAACTCACTGGTAGTCTAGCCAGTTTAAAGCTTATCACAAGATACTGTTGAGTTTTTCATTTCACAAATGTCCTTTGACTGGTTCTTTATGCAGGCCATTATTGTCTCTTGTTGTGGCTGCTTCCATGGTCGTACATTGGCTGTCATCTCTATGAGCTGTGACAATGAGGCAACTCGAGGTTTTGGACCATTGTTGCCCGGCCATCTTAAAGTTGATTTTGGTGATGAAGTTACCCTGGATAAAATCTTTAAAGGTTCGTAAAAACTAAATAGACTAAAGGATGATGGTCCTCATTCATTTGATGTTAGCCAGAATTAGCTTAAGTAACCTCATTAAATGATCATTTTAGTATTCACTCTTCTTTTATTATTTTTCTGTATTGCTTCAACACTAGCTGACAAGAAATATAACCACACTTGTGAAATTTTCATGGCTTGCAGAAAGAGGAGACCACATAGCTGGATTTCTTTTTGAACCTATTCAAGGAGAGGCTGGGGTATATCTTTTTTTGGTGTTTAATATACTTATTGCTATTAGATTAACCAATAGACTTTGCATCCAGAACTATTGATTTTTTGAAGTTATTTATTCGGTGGTTGTACTAGTGTTTTGACCAATTGAACTAGCTAATTGATTTGGAATCATGATTACCATGTCATGATGCTTATTCCATTCATTGTTCTTCAAAAAGCTGAAACTAAGTCAGAAAGCATACAAGAACTTTATAGTGTTTTATCCATGTACTTCTTTTGTTTCTTATTGCATGTTCCTATTGTGCATCATATGCTGTGGACCTCTACCTGCTGTGGTTGCTTAAAAGAAAGCATGCTAGGAATTTATAGAAGGATAAGATGTGTAACGGTAAGGTTACTTTATTGTAACATAGAGGTCGCAGGTTCAAGTCATAGAACTAACCTCTTTGTTAAAACAAGAAGTAGAGCTGCTTACATTGACCTTCCCCAAACCTCACTGTGTGGGAGCCTCTATACTAGGATGCCTTTATGCTAGAAATTTGTAGTGATTTGGAAATCTACTTCTCTGTTTCATGGTGAACATTCCTATGATGTACCACAATCTGTTGATTTCTACCTGCTGTGAGTAATTTGCACTTTTGAATTTTCCATTAAACTCAGGTAACAATAATATCTGATTTTTGTGTTCTCCAAATGACCTTTTGTTACCATGTTGAAGTGTATCCAAGCCTTCTATGCTTTAGACCAAATTCCACAGCATTGGCTGCTGGAGCAACTTCTCATACTTTTAATTCCTTTGAATATTCCTTTCTTTTCTGAGAACGGTCTTAATGCTATTTGATTATCAGGTTATAATTCCTCCAGATGGTTATTTAAAGGCAGTTAGAAATCTTTGCTCAAAATACAATATCTTAATGATCGCTGATGAAATTCAAACTGGCTTAGCACGGACGGGAAAAATGCTGGCTTGTGATTGGGAGCAAGTTCGCCCAGATGTAGTTGTATGTCTCTCCTTTTTCTCCTTACACTCTCTCTCTCTCTCTCTCTCTCTCTCTCTCTCTCTCTCTCTCTCTCTGCCTCACTCACACAGACAGACACACCACTTAACAGCAATATTCTCTGTTAGATTAGATATAATTCCAAATTTATAGAACTTTTGGGGTCCTTTCTCCTGTATCAAGCAAATGTTTGTGTACACATATAATTCCAATTGGTCCAGAAAAGCTTTTAGATAGGTTTCTTTCCTTTTTTTGGGGGGGACGGGGTTAGATACTGCTCTATGCTTTAAAGTATCCATATTTCAGGAAGTGAAACTTTATTTTTCTGCATCATAGAAAAATTTGGTTGTGTTGAAATTAAAAACTCCTGGGAGTTAGAATTGCACAATGACCGAATGACGTTAGCAAACCTAGGCTGCAGCTGGTTTCCTAGAGCAATGGATGCTTGCACATCTGTCTTTTGGCTTGGTTATTTTCAGGATAATTCCCTACCTACGCTAAAGGATATACTTCCCTTTGCATCTTTAGTTGAATGTCTTTATGGTTGGCATTTTTCACCTTCATCACAATCACATCAACATTGTTGGTGGCCATATATTCGAGTGCATAGCATGAATATTGTGAAAATCACTTGTAAAATTTTTTATATCACTGTTAAACTATTTATGACAAACAAAATAGTTAGGTGCATGGTATAAAGAATAAAATATGTTGACGAACAAAATAGTTTGGTGCATGGTATAAAGAATAAAATGTGTTTGTCCATTTAAGCTGCATTCACCAACTGACAGGAAACACTAATAGTCATGGAACATAAAGAGACGTGTTCCTCTGCACTAGTTGTAAGGAAAGAGAGATTTAGATTGTGAATTTTGTCAAAGAGATATTTCAGTATCTAAAGTCTTGGAATTGATTTACAATTAAAATATTTTAATTAGGAATGGCTTAATGATGTTAATCTATGTGACTTTGGTTTCATTTTTATGCGCCAGAGAAAACTTTTTTTTTTAAAATTTTGTTGTTTTATTGCTTGTCAACACCTAATGAAAACTGCATCGTTGATATGTCTATTCTGCACATATACACTCAACCATATTCATGAATATACAGATGTGAATGCTGTATCTGTGGTGCCATGGGAGGGGATGAGGGATGCAGCTTTTATGCTTTTCAAAACTGACTAAATTTACATATTATTCTCGTTGGCTTTGGAAAGAGATTGCTATAGCTTTGATGCCATTTCAGAGAATAAAAGAACCTTACGCCATTCAAATTTTGCTTCCAAGCCCAGTGTCCTTGTGGCTAACATTTACGTCAATATTGCTTCTCTCTGTTACCATGTTTCTAGGGGTTTGTTATAAGTTAAGAAAAACAGGGAGTCAAATGGGTAACTACTTTGCCTCCTTACTTGTACTCACGTTCTTCTATGTGTGTTGTGTTAGATACTAGGGAAGGCATTGGGCGGTGGAGTGATACCTGTAAGTGCTGTGCTTGCACATAAAGATGCAATGCTTTGCATTCGTCCAGGAGAGCATGGAAGGTTAGCCACTGTAGCTGTGTAGTAGTCAGTTATTTTTCCTCTGAATAGAATGTATACATTATGCCTCAAGAGTTGGTGCTATAGTCTAGCAATCATGTCTCTTTTTCTGGGAGGTTTTCCTCAGATATTTAGCCTTCACTATCACTTTCATTGAACCTATACTTGTTTGCTGTGTCATGGTTTTAAATGTCAATTTTTTTTATCCTCAAATAAATAAACACTTTCAAAAGCTGCTTATGATGGGGAATCATGCTATTTTGGTGTTTTGGTTGCTGAAGTTTTTATCCAATACATTTGTTACTTCTAGATGCCTCTGGTTTCTTTCTGATGCTTTTCCCCCATTCATTTAGTTGACGTGTTGCTTTTATGTGTGAAATGCTCAGCACTTTTGGGGGAAATCCATTGGCCAGTGCAGTTGCCATTTCCGCACTAGATGTCATCAAAGATGAAGGGCTTGCTGAGAGGTACTGTCTATTATCTGGAAAGAGGTCTATAAATTGAATAATCACTTTTTGCTCTTTGTAATTTGTATTACCTCAAAATTTTATTGCATGAGTGTGAAAAGGCACATATTATTGAAATTGTTAGGAGTGATTTTGTTCATTCACTTCAAATTTCTACTTTTTGGGATTTATATTGTATTCTGACTAACCTAAAAAAAGGAAGTAATAAAATCCTACTGGTGTGGTTTTGTGTATCTGCATTAATCCATTTCGGCAATGACTTGGTACTTTTCATTGTATCTTTCCTTTTTTTTATCTATTTTTCTCTCTCAAATCACCTTCATCTGACAAATGTGCTGGTGTTTGAACTGGTATTTACCCAAGAACACTGATGAAAGTAGCATTTGTCTCTCTGCTTTTGTAAACTTTTCCCCTTAGAGAAGTGTTATATAAGCAGACTTACTAAATTCTACTCTGCAGATCTGTCCATTTGGGAAACGAATTCAGGCAGAAGCTACTTGAGGTTAAGCAGCAGTTTCCCGGCTACATTAAGGAAGTTCGTGGAAGGGGCTTGTTCAATGCTGTAGAGTTTGACGGCAAGACATTGTTCCCTATTTCAGCATATGACATTTGCCTCAAGTTGAAGGAGAGAGGAGTCCTTGCTAAGCCCACTCATGATACTATTGTCCGGTTAACTCCTCCACTCTCCATAAGGTAAGGAAACAAGTTTGGTGAGCATTCAATGCTATCCTGAAGAAAGTTTAAATTGGTCACAAATCTGATTTCAGTATTTTGATGAATCACCACATACGAATGAAGAATATAAAGATTAGGGACAATATTGATTATAGCGAGAATATATGGGCCTTCTTGAGAGTTGGGACCTGGTAGTTCAAATTCATATTTGCTGTGTTCCATTTGACGCTGTCTATTGGGCTAAGATGGGGTTATGTCAACCTAGTCGACTTTTATGTTTTTTCACAGTAACTGACGCCTAAAAAGTTTTTCTTATAGTGACTCATCTTTTTTAAAACCTGCAAACATCCACATGCATGCCCATTCTGAAGGTTAAAGATTTTCTCATGTTTGAAAAGATAATAAGGTTCATCTAGTCACCTTTAGAACCCCAATCCCCACCCTTTTTCTCTTTTGTTGCTCATTTTCATTGCTTTTCGGTTCATTTCCTTGTTTCTGGTAAGTTTCTTTCATTTTGAGTTTTATAACTTGTGTAGCTAATATTTTTTCTAAGTATGAGTTTTGCTGGGAAATTCCTTTCTAATTATGAATTCCCCACAGCAGTTCTACATCCACATTAGTGTCTCTCTTTTTCAGCTTTTGCCATTCCATTTCCAGTGCCAATAAAATGCATGGGTTATGTAGTGGTTGGAGGTTTGGTTCGTGAAATGCATAATGGTCCTTGAGTTCCTTGAATGTTTGGCTTAGGTGACTACATTTGTGCATGAGATGATGTTCCTTTCTTCCACATCTCACAAACAATCCCTTCATTCATCTTAAAGCTTTAAAGATGCAACCATGAACTTGCTGCTCCTGGACAGCTTTTCTGACTCGAAAATTTTCTTCTGTTGGGTTAATATCTGTATTATTATATATTATCCCATCTTTCTCTAGTACTCTGTATAACTTCACTTTCATGATCATGATTTAATATAGTGTTTGTCAACTAAATAATGGTGGAAATTTCAAATTATTACCCACTTTCCATGGGGAAAGATAATTGATGCCCCCTGGCCACACATGGATAGATATTTAGAGGTCAATCTAAGAACTCTCTGGTGCATCTTCCAGGTAACTTGTGGTAATGCATATAACAGCTAGACAAGACATCAATTATTCAATGCAACTAAGCCTTGATCACAAATTTAATTATGGTCAGCTATATGAATCTTTTCCAGCCATTCTATTTCATTGTGAACCAAGTTGGTTGCCAGGGGTAGTTGTTCAAGAATTCTTCCTAATCAAAGATTCTGGAGATATGATGTCGATAAATTCAATGATTCCATTTCTTGGATTTTATCTTTGATTTTTTTTTTTTTCAAATATCACCCATGCTATCTTATGCTTGACTTTTTGAAGCCAAAGTAACCAAAAGATCCATATACATTACAACTTATCATGAAGCAACACTAAAAGGTTGATGGCCTACGGTGAACCTTGGAGCAGTCTTTGGCACTGACCTGTTACTGGAATTTTTTTTTTTTCTCATCAATTATTTAATGACCTTTTCAAGTTATTCGTAAAGTGTTACCAACTCAGGCTCACTTTATCGTGTTCAATGACAAGGACTTACATGCATGTTGTGAACTATCAAATGCTAGTAAAACAAGATGAAAAGGTTACTTGCAATTGCACATTAATATCTGGGGCATGCTTGTTTCTTATGTTGCAGTTCTATAACGTGAATTTATATGACACTTGCAGTTTGGATGAACTCCAACAAGGCTCAGAGGCACTGCACGAAGTTCTGGAGCATGACCTACCAAACATGCAGAAGGCCAAACCGGAGAAAGTCTCTCCGGTTGCTCCTACCATCTGTGACCGCTGTGGACGAAAACTGTACGGTTCCTCAGATTAACTTGTCTGATTGGACTGGAACAGCAAGATGAAGGAAATCTCATGAACCTCCACAGGCCCCCAAACTTCATCTCTGGGTCCCAAAAACAACGTCACATTCTAACCCAACATTAGATCCATGAGACAAGTTGCTTTCAGGGCAATGGAATAATTAGGCAGGTCTGTTGGAAACATTATTTTGGTTAATCATAGTAATGTCCCTTCCCTGCATGGTTGAAACCATTCATTTAATCATCCTTAACACACTTGTACATCAAACCTTAACCCAGTTTTCTTTTGAAGAAAAAGAGAACGATTGAGGACCTCTTGCAAGGGTCCTCTTTTAAACCCATGATTGAAATTGTCCTCATTCCTCACTCCTTCAAAATTGCATACGCACAAATCTTAGATATGCTGCATAGAATAGTAGAGCCTTATTTTCAAGGAAAGAGATGAAGAAAGAAGATTATCATTGCCTCTGATGTTCGAAATTTGGACTGGACAACCACATTGATTAACTTGATTATTGCAACTTCTCCATTAAAAGACCTTTCTTTTTTTTTTTTTCCTTCTTCTTCTTCTTCTCATTATTAGAAATGCAAGGGCGTCAAGACAGTGGCACATTTCAGCTGTAATTAAGGGATAGATGACGGCAAGCTTGTGAAAATGAATGTTCACTTACCATATGTGGTTGCAGCATGGCCCTGTCAATCATTAATAGGTATGCAAATTGTAACACCATCCACTAAATTATGATGGGTTTGGACTGTTAACCTGAGTGGGTACCACATCATGAAATGTAAGATAATCATATATTGCCTGGAAGCAAGATACGCTTATCCTCATTATCAAATGAAAATGGGGTTCTTTTTGGAGTGCAAGTTTGCCAGCCACAACAGGAAAGGGGGACCATGAGCATGCGTAGACACAAATCATTAATGAAACAGCAGCCCAGTGCCATGAGCACTAGCTATTATTCGAAAGAATAGTTGATGTCAGAGACAAATATTATCATTAATGCTATCTTGCCGTGCCATATGGCAAAGTTGATTTGCTTGGATTATGCCTATACTTGCTAAGTTGTTGCTCTCATGAATGAACTCCCCCCCACTCGCAACCCCTTCTCCCTCTTGTATGAATGTTGCGTCTCTCGCAATTTCCACTAACAAAGCCACGAGTGAGAAGCACATGTGGGGGGATACAAGGAATGAGCCCTTTCAAAATTTAGCTAAGAGCCACAAACCAATCACGTAATCATCTATACATATGTTATTATTGTATTATTGGAACATGATCCGATCTTCGAGAAGTAGTGTTATGATGCTTCCATCCCTTTTTATCTTCTTTCGAGAGAAGAGGGGTACCCGTCTCTCGACGAGAAGTCTTTAGGAAACCTGTTACCGTGCTACTCTTCACTGATTAAAGATCTAACTTCATATCAAGCGAGAAATGCTTAGGTAGACCTTGTCTACCACGTTATCTGCAAATCAAACTTACGTTAGCATTCAATGTTGAGTTTTTGTATGTTTTGATTTTACTATTAAAATCAAGGTCGAGATGAGAGAAATTATTTGGTAAATCCACCCTATCATGTCATTTTTAATCTGAGTTTATCATTCAATTGCACGACATTTTAACATTTAACAAAAGACAAAAGATACCCTTTGTCAACCAACTCGAATGTTCAACTTTTCAGAATGTTTAACAAGTTATTTGTATGATACGTTCGATCAACATAAGAGGTGATTTAGATCAATTCTGCCTAATAAATTTCTCAAGCAGACACGCAACACTCGGGACTCCTTTGGTTTCCATGATTCATCGACCCCTGTTTCCAGCGAGAAGCAGACCAATATGACAGTCCCGAACTTTAAGAGTGGTAATCATCGTTTTCCACTACACCCCAAGAAGAAATGGTACTTCAGCTGCAAGCAGAAGCCATAGGAGAAAATTGACTTCGATGAGTATTGAAATGGTAAACAATAACTTAGCATTAGGTTAATGCCCTCCCTCCATCCTACCCACAAAAAAAAAAAAAAAATCAAAAATCGTGGAACTCCCTGTTGCAGAGAATTTGCATACCTAAACAAGGCCATCATCATCCAACGAAAGTGCATGGCCACCCATAATTTGGCCATTAGTCCAACATTGACTTTAGATACAAGTCAAATTGTATTTAATTGGTTGTACTTATGTAGATAATTGTTAATTCTTGCCATAATGAGATACATTAAGGGAAAAGAAAAAAGAAATAGGTCAAGTAAGATTTTTCTTTTGTCAAAAAAAAAAAGGTATATCGTGGTTATTGCACCTATAAATTATGATTATTATTTTTATTCAACTTCTTTACAAAAGAATCTATCATTAAAAAATTATTATATTTCATTTTAGTGTTAATATATTTAAAATTCTCGTCATGTATTTAAATTTTAAATTTATTTTTTTCAGGATAAAATTAATATAAAAACTCAAACATAGATTAATATATATATATATATATACACACTAAATTTCTAGTCAAATCATCATCTCTAGTAGTAATTAGATATTTAATTAAGATCAAATCTCCCATCCAAGTCAAGTCAATTTTTTTATTATCTTAGCATCGTGGAATCTTATCTATAACTCTAGAATTATCGGCTAAGGACAACTTTCATGTTGATCCCTATCTCTTGCACAGTAATTTGTCAGTTAAAAAAAAATAATTAAATATGATGCGAAACCTTTATTTTATAGCGAGGTAATATCCATGGGATAAATTTCAGCGATCAACAATTTACGCAGTTAAAAAGGGGACAAACAAACTAAATGGGCGGCAGGACAATCATAGGAGACATGACATAATTTAAGACAATTATAATTTTTATGAGTCATTTGGTAGTAATGGCCGTTCGAATTAAAAACTAATCAAGACATTTAATCTCAAAAACAATCGACACATTGGGTCATTATAATTTTTCAAAAATTAAATAAAAGATTTCAACTCAAAAGACATCACTCTTAGTCGTTCATTAATTTTTTGCTTAGTCAAATGTTCCGGGCCACACTAAACTAAATAGCTAGAGCTATACCAAATTATTTAATTACCTTGCAACTCATTGATTAAGCAAATGAAATAAATAAATAAATGAAATTGGCTGCGTGACATTATGTTTTTCACTTGTTGGGAGTGGGTTGCTCAAGTATTAACCTCCCTAATGGGTCCATTAGTTAGGTCAAAATTGCACGTCATTTGACTATTGAACAAAAAATCTTGAGCTAGGATCAATGTGTGCATTCGACTAGGATTTTAATTTTGCTAATTAAGTTTAATTAAATTACAATGAAATTCTAGAAAGAACGAGCCATCCCATCCCATGTATCCCATCATCATCATCATCATAGGAGTGAGGAGCTGAGATAATTTCTTGCAAATCCCTCGATCCTCCTGTGTCAAGTTAGACCAAGTTGGCAAAATGTAGCCACCCCCCCCACTTAACACCCGGAGGCCAAAAATCCCAGAAGTTTCTGTTCCTCCTATGATAGTTGAATTAATGATTTAATATATTTTTTAATAGTAATTTGAATTTAAATTCTTTTAAATACTACTCCTTCTTTAATTTTAAATAATAAATTTTTTTGTAAATATAAAATTAATATATTTGTAATGTAATCCTTATGAGTAAGTTAAGTATAACTAAATTTTTTTTAATTTATTATGAAAATAAAATAAATAATTTTTTATTAATAAAATAATTGGATAAGATATTAAAATTTTATTTAATTAAGCAAAGGTAATATTTTATGATAAATTAACAACTTTTTAAATATTTAGTATTATTTTCATTAAAAAATTTACCTTGTATTAATTTAAAAATTAATTAACTCTTTACTTTAATTAATATAAATTAATTGTAAGACAAAATCTAAACTTTCTAATTTAATACAAAGTTTCAAGAAAAATAAACCCATCCCTCGCCCTCCGGCTCTCTCTCTCTCTCTAAGTCTTAGCATTTCTGTAAAGACAAAACTGTGGATCTGTCTTTAGGTCTCGTCTCCTTCCACTTCTCTCCCTCAACCTTACCGATTTTTGGAGCTCTCAGTGCCCAACCCACCCAACCTCTCTCTCTCTCTCGCTCTCTTTCTCTCTCTCTCTCTCTCTATCTATATATACATATATGTGTGTGTGTAGGCCTTCTTTTCTTGCAACGTTAGATCTATCCATCTCTTCCCCTTCCTTATAAAACTCTGATCTTCTCTCTCTTTCTATATCTGTGTTTGTGCAAGAAGAAGAGATGAACTCAGTGCGACAAGATCCAATGACCAGGATCCACCACCCGGAGCCGAACGACCCAGATTCCGGTGGAGTCTCTATATCAATAGACCACTTTGACCGACTCCCGGACTCCATTCTCCTCCTCATCTTCAACAATATCGGCGACGTCAAGGCACTCGGCCGCTGCTGCGTCGTATCCCGCCGCTTCCACTCTCTCGTACCTCAGGTGGACAACGTCGTCGTCCGTGTCGACTGCGTCATCTCCGACGACGACACCTCGGCCTCCTCCTCCGCCGACAAGTCGCGTTCTTCATCCTCAACCGCCGGGTTCTCTTCCCTCATCCGACTCTTCTTTTTCAAGCCATTCCAAGCTCTGGGTCAGCTGCTCGGGCCCAAGAGAGAACACATGCTCAATTCTGACTATTCTCGAAATGGGTTGTTTTCTATCTCTTCGGGATCTTCTGGGTCGGCCTCGCTATCCGTTGAGGATGATGGAGAGATGGATCAGAACGGCGTCACTCATCATTCTCCCACTCAGGTTCTCAGGAATTTTAGTGAGATTCGGTTTCTAAGGATCGAATTGCCAAGTGGGGAATTGGGAATTGAAGATGGGGTGCTCTTGAAATGGCGGGCCGATTTCGGATCCACCCTCGACAATTGTGCTATTCTCGGCGCTTCTTCCATCGCCAACAATGACCATATGGAAAGTAGTGGTAATAACAATGGTGGTGACGACAATGGGAGCATACCGGAATCGTTTTATACTAACGGGGGATTGAAATTGAGAGTGGTGTGGACTATTAGCTCGTTGATTGCTGCATCCGCGAGGCATTACTTGCTTCAGCCGATAATTTCTGAGCATAAGACTCTTGATAACTTGGTATTGACTGATGCTGATGGGCAGGGGGTGCTTTGTATGAATAGGGAACAGTTGGATGAGTTGAGAGTAAAGCCATTATCTGCTTCCTCTGCTTCCAAGAGGACGCTTGTGCCTGCACTGAGTATGCGCCTTTGGTATGCTCCTCACTTGGAATTGCCTGATGGGATTGTGCTGAAAGGGGCAACTTTGGTTGCTATTAGGCCTAGCGAGCAACCTGCTGCCAGGAAGGAGGTGTGTGATTTGTCATGGGTTTCCACTGCTTTTGAGGAGCCTTATGGTACGGCTGCAAAGTTGCTTGTAATGAGGAGGACTTACTGCTTGGAGATGAACTCATTCTGATTAAGATCATGGAAGCTCAGGTAAACTTGCAAATTTTTAAACTTTCAACCTAAATGAGTTGGTGTTAATTGGATTTTGAATTGAAAAAAAAAAAGCATAGCTTTGTCATTTGAACCGATAATTTCTCTGCTATCATTGTGTCTTTTGTGTTGCCTGCTGGATGCATGCAAATTATTATGTGTAGTCAACTTGTAGAAGGTGATTGTCTTGTGGATGGTATAATGTCTAGGCAATAACAAATACACTTGGTTTGAGTAGTTGTGTCAGGAAAAAATACTCTTACATCGTCATCGTTATGCATCTTTACTCGAATGTGCTTGCATTTTATCATGTGGATATGTTTTTGCCTGATTAGAATACATATGCCTTGCATTTACGACTTCATTTAAGTGTTCTGTCATTTGCAATTCAAACAATTTGTCATTTGACTTTTAGGTAGAGCACAATTGTTCAAGAGGAAGGAGGTATGCAAGGCACTTCACAGTGGAGAATCAGGAAACGATTTTGCTTCACTTGGCCTGAAATGGTTGTCATGTCCCACACAGCTGAATCTTGTTTTGGATTGCTATTCTCGCACCAATTATCAGTTGATCGTCTGCTGATTGTGCTTGAATCAACAACAAAAATGCATCTGGTGGCTATTTTTTTGTTTCAGGCATATGCTTGTAAGGGTAAACACGATCAGTGATATAAATGTTGTGAGAGTTTTGCATTTTCAGTTGTTCGCGATGATATATAATCTCTGCCTGTGAATATTGTAGGTACGAAAATATTATGCTTCTGCGACACTTTCAACATACATTGTGCAATGTAGATTTGACCTAACCTTAAAAAGCCTCTGGCTCTCTCTCCCCCAATGCCCCTATGCCTAACTTTCTTGCTGTGTATATGAAATAGAAAAGTCTTTAATTGCTTTTCATGTATATCATTTGATTTGTCAAGGAAGTGATTCCTTATATTTTAACGATGCATCAGATTTCGTAGGAGTTGTGATAACTAGAAACTCGTTGCTGGACTTAAGTCAGGCATACTTGGATGAGAGAAAAGGTATTTTAGACCTTGAAGATTATGGTAATTAAGCAGGAATGTGGTGCAGGTTTAGGCAATGATGGTGCAGATTGTTGGTATCATTTTCCTTGCCATTTGATGATTTCTGTTGATAATGGTACTAGGTCTGGGGAGAGTATGGATAGACAAGATCAATTTGGCACAAGATAAGGAGTCATGTTTCCCATGCCATATAGGTGCTGCATCAATTATCAAGTTTCCCAGCTGAAGCCTTTTTGTTCTAGTACTTGCATGCATACATTATCCGTGTATTTGTATAAATCTGATGCATGCATGTGCATGTGTACGAGTACGTGTGCTTTTCTCTTGTACTAGATTTAGCTAGATGCTTCCCACTTGTGCTGGGATATTGTCAATATGACCTGCTATAAGTGCTCTGAACTTTGGCAATTGGCAAGGTTGTCCAGCCAGCATCAGAGCCTCTTCCATCATCAAAGGAAGTGTTCGTCTCCCAGTCGGCTCTTGGCACAAATTATGTGGTTGCCCAGCTATTGATGGCTGCCTAAAGAAGCAATGCAACAAATATACTTTATAATGTTAGGGCTGCTGTCTTTCTCCTTGTGTAGAAACCTCTGGTCATATGATTACAGGGGTGATGCATGCCCTTAAATTTGGTGGAATGTAATGGAGAATAATTCTCAGAATTTTTAAAAATGTTCCGAGAAACTTTTCCTCATTGCACTTTGATTTCAAGTTGTCAAGTAGTAGCTGTCAAATACTGTCATCTGCCTGAAAATTTGGTGTGTGTGTGTGTGGACCTGGACCCATTATTATTTGCTAGGAAACAGGTGGAAGCTATCTTAGTTCCTAGATCCTGACGAATAAACAACTGTGTTGATCCTTAATTTCGTTTATTATCATAAAGATGGAAACATGCTTAGGATTACCTAATCACTTTAAATTAAAGCAGCATTGTAACAAACTGGCTATAGGAAAAATGCCATTTGGTCAATGTACATTTTCAATTTGTGTTTCTATTTTGGTGACGTGTTACCATTTAGAAATTATTCAACTGCCCCCAAAGTGGAATTTTCCTTCCTTCCTTCCGTTCCTGGAAGCAAAACGCGTCTCTTTGTTTTTTTTCCTTTTTATCTGCTGTCCTCAAGAACGAACGGCAAGCCTACTTTTCTCATGGATGCTGCAGCAACTTGCATTTTAATACTTGAAGCTGTTTGGTTATGATTATGCAATGGTCTTGCCTGCTTTAAGCGATGAGTAGTCTTGTGTTCAAGAATTCCACTTAAATTGTCTTGCCAAATTGTGCATTTGTAATTTTTTTTTATTATTTTTTTTGGGGGGGTTACGCATTCCACTTTATCACATAAATCCGACGCCTGGAATTCAACGAAGAGCTTAATCCCATGTGGTCAATTTAAATGCGTCGTAAACATAGATATACTCACGTTACGATAAAATCATTTATCAGTTCCACTAATAACTGTGATAATATTTTAAAAGATTAAAAATATAAAATTAGCAGTCAAAATAACATAATATATAGATTTATGTCTAAAATGGGTTTAATTAATAATGTCTATATAATTTTACTGAACCCCACAATGATTTATAGCGGGGCTTCACCTTCAAAATTGTGCGATCATAATGCCATCCGT
Organism: Ceriops tagal; assembly: GCA_021533255.1. Lineage (NCBI taxonomy): Eukaryota > Viridiplantae > Streptophyta > Magnoliopsida > Malpighiales > Rhizophoraceae > Ceriops > Ceriops tagal. Next base: position 8,935,044 of record CM038606.1, read on the forward strand.
CCCTAACATAACAGTGCTCCGATTATTGGTCCGGATGTGCTCATTCATGTTAAAAAGAAAGGTGATTCTTCTGTCGCTTCCATTTGCGAGATGTCAATGGTGACTAGTAGTGGGAATTCTTTGTGCATCGTCCGACGACAGGAATGTCCTTGGACAGCTTGCAGATATTTGCCAGCTTTTCGTTTTATTTTTTTTTTTCTCTCTCCCTATTCCCGTGCTTATTCTTCATGGCCCATTTCTACCAATCATCTAGATCATTTTGGAATTATAAACAATTCTAGAATCAAGTAGTTGTTCCCTCCTTGCTGCCATGTTACAGGGAGTGTTGTGGGGAAGAGAGAATATGATTTTTTTATTTTTTATTTTTATTTTTTTGTTTTTCTTTGTCCCAAGTGTTCAATGCTTGTCATTGAGCCTTCATTTGATACTTTATTTTGGAATTCAGAGCCACGAGCTTTTGGTTTTTGCATTTTAGACTCTGTCAACTGTAAGACTCGATCTAAAATCATAAAATATTTATTGTCAATTGGATGAGAGGATATAAATCTATTTTATTTAATTAAAGAGAGAGAGAGAGAGAGACAAATGTCCTGACGCGGACGACCAAAGTTAAAAAGTTAGCATTGGTATAATTATTTATTACATATTTTTAAATTTTTATTGTTAGTTATAATTATATATTAAATTATAATAGTATTATTGCTTAGACACTTTTTTTTTTTTGTTATGGACTAGGACATGCATCCTCAACAAGAAATCCGTGTCTGATCTACAAAGGTTTACCCAGGTAAAATTTCTGTTTGCATTTGTTTTTTTTTTTTTCTGGACTTTCCTTTTTCAGCTAGTTAGCTGGTTCTGGCTCTTTCTCCCCACCTGTTAATCACATGGTTGCTCTTTTAGCTTCGATGCTCGCAACAATTCACGTGAAAGGAAGCCTGGACAGACAGAGAGCTGCGCGTGCTTCATTGGAACGAGCAACCCCGTTTGACCTTTTGTGGTTTTGTGATTTTCTGTTCCTTTCTCTGCCTACCCTCGTTTATCATGTTGCCTCCTAGACAATTGCAGGGGCTATATAAGTGGGGCTGTCACCCTACCATTTTGAATTAAAGTGTATGGTAAATTTTTAAATTTCATATATATATATATATATAACAGTTTACCTTAAATAATTACTGTTTTAGTTAATAGAATTAAAATATCGACAATTAACATCTAACTTAGATTCACAAAAAAAAAAAAAAGAAAATTGCGATTAATATTTTTATTATATATTGTTTTCATTGTTTAAGAAAAAAAATTTTTAAAAAAAAGGAAGGAGAAGAAGATGTAACAACACTTGCCCCCCGACAGAAAAGCCACTGTCAGAAACTTTGCACAATGAAACTTTTTAACTTTCTTTCATCACCTTAAATCAGCATCATAAGAATAATAATAATAATAATAATAATAAATCTTTACCAAATGCTAATTAATTATTAATTAAAACAGCAAAAAGTAAATCAATTAGTCTCTTCAATTCTCTAATTATGCTTTTTTTGGGCCTGCTCATTTCTCTCACATATTTATTCTCCCTATTAGCCTTACCATTTTCATCAAGGGCATCAATTCAACTCCTTGTCCACGTTGAACTTTTTGCATTATATAGTATTTTACTATGTATCCCTATTTCCTGCTTCCCAGGCATAGATTGCTGTAACCCCTTTTTCTGGAACTTGGGATTCCTTTTGTCTCCGGCTGCCTCTCTCGGTTAAAAGCAACCCCATGGCTGTTTTACTGGAAGCAGGAAGTGCCAGCCAAAATGCCTTTTTTCAAAAGTAAACAGTAGAATTCTCTGATGGGTTAAATGCTCCGAAAGGCTGGTAAAAACTGCACTCAAGCTATCGACTCTCTCCCTCTTTGTCTCAGGAATCAGGAGTTTCTTGCTTTTCAGCTTTGATGGAACAAATTTTCTTACAAGATGAGGGTGTGGTGCTTATGAAATTAAACCATCAGATTAAGCAATTGTATTATGGAAAATGTTACATAGCCATGATTTTTATTTTTTTTTTAACTCTTAAAGTCACACGAGTAACAATATAATATGTGTATAAATCGACAATCATTGAATAAAATATTTAGTAAAATGTGCAATTAACAGTAATGTTCATTGAATAAAGAATGCATGTAAAGAAATATATATACATATTGATATTTTTAGACAAATGAGAAAAAAGTGCCGAATATAAAGTGTGCAATAATCGAAAAAACAATCACTTTGTTAATATATATATATATACACACATATACATAAACATCTATCATTGTGTCAGTAATGTGTTGAATTTGTAATATTTTTTTTTTTCGAGAAGAATAAAATTGTTGTATTTATATAGTCATTTAATTTAATGGCCAGCGGCCCATTCGAATCATACACGGGCACGCAAAGATTCGTGCTCTATGAAAAGGATTTGGGCCTAACACATTTCCAGAAATATAATGATCTTGGCCCAAACGTATGGTCCTGATCTATACATTTTATAATGGGAAAAAGAAGAAGCAAAGCAGGAAAGTAATACCCTTTTTTTTTTTATAATGCCTTTTTTCCTTTTTGTGTTTCCTCGCCAAAAAAAAAATGTTTATTTTGGGGGGGGGGGTCTGGGGAAAGCATAACTTTTGGTGTTTGCTTGCATGGCATTTGTAGCCCCCATATATCTTTTCATTTAGATTGAATGTTTTCAAAATGGAGAAGAAGGTAATGACAATTTTGATGTTTCTCCATTGAGTTATGAACAGTGTATTCATAGCATGCCTTAAAAAGCATAGATTAAGGACATACCAACGAATCAATTCCACAAAGCTGATGTCAAAATCGAGTATGGTACTTCCTGATTGATTACACATTTAGTATGGTACAAACCCACCTCCTTTTAAAGTGCTCCAGGCTTAGTTTTCTTTTTTTTTGGGGGGGGGGTGCTTTAGAAAAATTAGATTGATCGAAGACTTGGGTAAAATAGTCCAATTCAGAAAACATGAATCTGTTCGAAGTGTTTTTGATGGAAGCATTTAGGTATAAATTTCTTTTGTTTTTTTTTTTAAATTTTTTTATTTAATGACAAGTCCATTTAAAACACTTGAATTGTGGGCCAAAACTCTCAACAAAGGATCATAACATGAAATTGTTTGCACTTAAAAATGTTTGGATTCAAAATTCTCACATTCATCTCCTCGTTCACACATATTATGTTCATGGAACAAGGATCCCCTGGGATAAGGTTTAATTAGGGACCATCTTGTCTTAAGTACAATTCTCACCATCTCCGTGAAGGCTAAGCTCATAGCCATGGCGGTGGTTACTTTTATCCAGTGATTGTGAGTAGGATTTTGTAAGTTAATTAGTAATAGAGATACGCACCAACACACACACACACATATATATATAGTTAAAAACTTAATGAAACTCATCAGTACTCCATCTGCTGGGAATAGCTGCAATCTCTCAAGTGAGAATATTTGAAACAATAAAAATTACATTTCTACTAACAACTCAAGTTTGTGTGTGAATAGTTCCATTTTAAAACAAGAACCTCTCGGTTCTTCATATCTTGCGTAAGCCGCAACAGATGTCTACTGGTTTATCTTTGCTCAATCATCAACACGCCTTCAAAAACCATGCTCGTTAATTTGTCTGTTTGACTTGGGGGCCCATTGCTTTATTCGTTGAATCTCGACACATTTTTCATGATAGACCAGCGGCAATATGGATAGCACTGAATTGAATCACTGGGTCAAAATTCTGACCTGTGCCAAACTTCATTATTAGACTGCTACTAAACTCTAAATGGAAAGAAGCAAGGAAGGAAAAATTAACATATACCAATGTGCTTGTTAAATTAGGTGTACAACTCTTTTTTTTTTTTTGGGTATATATATATATATATAATTTAAGCATGCATATTTTGTATTAATAGACTATGATCCATGTAAGTATGCTTATTTATTTATTTACTTATTAAACAAACACCAAAATATGAACATTTAATTCAAAACTTTAAATTGAGTTGTACTTTTGTTTGATTTTATTGAATGATTAAAAAAGAGTTAATTTATTTCTCAAAAGAAGGAAGGAAAGAAAAAAAAAAAAGAAGAGAAAATTCCCTCCATATTGGATTGGTTTACCTGAAGATTTCTTCTGAATCACATGAAACCAACATTTATACACCTAATAAAGTGACAGACCACCAAGACAAAGAAGAATAATTTGAGCAGTCGTCAATTGTTGTCAATGTCGTCACTTGCCAAGACAAAAATCTTCTTGACATGTGCAACGCTCTGTTTTTTTTTTTTTTTTATTATTTTTTATTTTCAAAGCAACAAAACATGCCTCAAAATCTTCACTTATGAGGACGAGAAGACAATATGTAATTGGTTTTACAAAATTAAACCTCCTCCATGTAAAACTCTCTTGAAGATGAATGATGTGAGAGACTTGGGGTAAATGTTTATATATATATATATATATATATATATAGATAAATGGATAATTTTGATTTTAATTTATAAGAGAAATGTTAATATTTTTATGGTGTTTTCTTTTTTTTTTTTAAAAAGAAAGAAACTGGCCTAGCTAAAATCTAAATTGGCTCAGGTCTAGATTTCTCTTAATTTCCTCGGTCAAACACGAGAATAATGCATTCATCGCTGAGTATGCAAACAAAATCTCAGTCAACAATTACACACACACACAACGCCAAAATGAGTAAAGTTAAACATTACAAAAAAAATAAAATTTATTCATTATAAAAGTATTATTTTATTAAAATAAATAAAATTTTATTTAAAAAATTATTTAATGAAACATTAAAAATTATTTATTTTAATAAAAATAATGTTTTGTCATAAATTGATAAATTATTTAATATTTAGTAGCATTTTTAAAAATATTTTTTTATTTAAATGAATTTTTTTTTTTGGGTTAATTGAGACGCTTATTTGAGTAAAAATTCTTTTGTACAAAAATGCAAACTGTGGAGAAAAAGAAAAAGAGGAAGACAAGAAGCCTCTCTCTCTCTCTCTGTTTTTTTTGGGGGGCTGAAAGTTCCATCGTCCGTTGATTTAACCGATCCAACGGTCAATATTATCTCCCACATATAGAAGCACTCCTTTTTATTGCAAATGCAATGCCTTTTGATGTGGTTGAATTCCTGTTTATCTTAGTTTGAATTGTCTTCTTTGATTTTGATTTTGAAAGCGATAGAAAGATGAGGATTGCAAAGTCTCAGATCTGGCAGCCGTGCAAGAAGAAGAGATCGTGATCCATAATTTTCCTTCTTTCTTTTTCCATGATATAAATTTTTGAGAGAGAGAAAGAGTGGTTGATCGCTCTGAGAGGAGAATGGCGGCGCGTGGGAGCGGCGGTGGCGGCAGCGGGGGGCTAAGGGTGCGAGTGGGGAGGTACGAGCTAGGGAGGACGCTGGGAGAAGGCACCTTCGCCAAGGTGAAGTTCGCGAAGAACGTCCAGACCGGAGAGCACGTCGCCATTAAGATTCTCGACAAAGATAAGGTTCTGCGCCACAAGATGATTGGTCAGGTACCTATTTATCTCTCTTTTTTCTTCTTCTTCTTTTTTTCTCTCAAAATAATATTTATCATATATATATATTCTTTTTATCGTTTGTTTAATTTTAATTAATTTTAGAATTTCTGGAGACTTTTGATTTTATTTATTTTTTGTTTGTTTATTTGCAGTCGTCAATTTGAAGTTGTAGTACTGGTTAATGATTTTTTGCTGTTTGGTTGCCGAGAAAGTGGACGGGGAAAAGAGGAGAAAATTTGATCAACCTTTTCTTTTTGTTTTGCTTTTGCTTTAGTCCTACAAGAATCCCCAAAAAAAGAAAAAAAATGCAGAAAATCTATTTTCTTGGATCTTCTCTTTTTGTGATTAGTCTTTAGTTTGAAGGTGAAAGGTAGAGTTTGGTGGTGGAAGGAGAGAATGGGAACTGAAACAAAGATCATAATACATCAGCTTTTTAATGAGCGGCCAGAGAATTGAATGTCTTTTCCTCAAAGTTTGTCTCAATGGGAAGGTGTCCAGCTTGGTTGCAGCAATTAGAGTATCTTTGATAACAACACATTCCTGCAAAAGGATAAAATGGAAAAAGAAAGAATGGAACATCACTGGTGGGCAAAAATCTCAACGCACAAATACAAACAGTCTTAAACCCCAAATTCAGTTGAAGAAATTAGCTTGAAAAACCATATCAAAACTGAAAGGATAATGCTAATTGGTGGACATGTTCATCTTTTCACAAACTCCCAACCACTGTGTTGAATGAGTTGTGAATTTGAAATTTGCTATGGTAATGTCAGGTGTAAATAAATATGTTGTTACTGTACAGGATACAAGTTTGTGATGTGAATCAACTGATATTGCTCACCCATTTTTGTTTATATAATTTGGACTTTCAACACCTGCATTAATTCCTTTTTTGCAATGTTTTTCTTTCAATCACTTTGTTTGTTGCTTACACTAAAAGAATGACAAGCAAGGGAAAGAGAGCTGTAAAGCTTTTTTGCTGTGCTACTTGATTTTCAGTAAATAATGGTTGTTTGTTGATAAATATTGTTATTTGGAAATTCAAAGAGTGTTATTTCAATTCAGTAAATACCAGTGTTTCTTGTTGTTTGCCTGTTGCAGATTAAACGTGAAATTTCAACGATGAAACTCATCCGACACCCAAATGTGATTCGAATGCATGAGGTTAGAATGCCATTTTTCCCTTTCACCTATTTTCTTGGACCATTTTCTTGAATTTTGGATCTTTTATTCCTAATCTAGTCTGTGACTTGGTTGATTCTCATGGGTATTTAGTTAAATTTTCTTTTCTAAACCTGGATTTTACTTGTGATAGTTACCTAGTATTTTCCATTTTCCTTGGTTATTTCTGTTGATGTTTTACTAATGTTGGATTGTTCTGGTTGTAGGTGATGGCAAGCAAGACAAAAATATACATTGTTCTTGAATTTGTGACTGGTGGAGAACTTTTTGACAAAATTGTAAGACTAATGTGTCAAAAATGAAGATTACCCCATCATAGTGATCTCATCGAAGAAGGAAAAAAATTGCGATGTTAGTTAGTAATTTATGGCTTTTTTTTTTGGTTTCTTTTCAGGCAAGTAAAGGGAGACTAAAAGAAGACGAAGCAAGGAAGTATTTTCAGCAGCTTATCAATGCTGTTGATTATTGCCATAGCAGAGGCGTGTATCATAGGGACCTAAAGGTGTGAGTTCATTCTGGAGTGTTATGATTTCTATGGAAATTATCTTAACCATCAAAATATCCTCAATAGAGCTGTAGGAAGATGTATTAGTTTCAAAATGCAAGCAGTAATAAATTGTTTTATTTTAACAAGTTGGCAGCTTATGTTGGTTTCAAATGACAGCCTGAGAATCTGCTACTGGATGCTAATGGGATTCTTAAAGTATCAGACTTTGGGTTGAGTGCATTGCCACAGCAAGTTCGGGTGAGCTAGATGACTTAATATGTTATTCAATTAACATAAAATGCCATTTTGCACTACTTATATTTCTTTCCCATTTTTTCCCTTGGAAAAATTGATTACAAATTTTCATTTTCTTCTATTAGGGTGATGGCTTACTCCATACAACATGTGGAACACCAAATTATGTTGCTCCAGAGGTTTCTTGGCCTTTAGTGCAAACTACTTTTGCTTTTCTTTTGATCTCTGTTCTCTTTGTATTGTAATTTCATGCCTCATTTTTTAAAAGGTAATTAACAATAAAGGCTACAATGGAGCTAAGGCAGATTTATGGTCATGTGGCGTGATTCTTTATGTCTTAATGGCTGGGTACTTGCCATTTGAGGACTCCAATCTTATGCAACTATATAAAAAGGTGATTGTTTCATCCTTTTAAACTACATTGTACACACGCACAGGCACACACATGTACATATGAGTTTATGTGCCCTTGCCACAAGAAGTAGATATGACAAGTATTATGGGTTATGTTTGTTTGATTCGGTCTTTCCCTGTTGCATTATCTTCAATGAATGTTTGGGGATGTTATCAAAATGCCTTGCAGTTTGGGATGTCATCCAAGTCTCTTGCATATTTTTTTTCATGTCATTTAATGTCCATTGCTCCATCAGCTTGTTTGGCATAGAAGAGGAAATCCAAATCGATTGCACAGTGCCAGTTGATTAGGGCAGGAAAACAGCATGGGAATCCTGTCCTGACCAAAATGATCTAAATTTTAGTTTCTAAAGGAGTGGAGTAGAATTTCCAGTATGATAGTATGGCTCTTTCCAATAAAATGTGATTGGTAAAAGTGAGCATCTTGATTGGATAAGCTTTGCAATCTGGTGTTCTCCACCATTATTGAAACAGAAACATATGATATACATCACTGTTTTGTTATTTCCCCACTCAGCTGTTATGCTTAGGGAGAGTAAAACATTGGGTGAGTATTGTATTGATTTCCTGTTTAATAAGTTTCATGGTAGTCAGATTGTGGAAATAGAATTAACAATGCTGCATACCAATTATATGGAATGATTCTTCTACATTTCAAAACTTCACATTTTTTGCTTTTTCAAAAATTCTTTCTAATGTGCACAAAGGATTATTCACGTTTAGTGTTTTGGAGAAAATGTGGATTTGGACCTTGGTGATATGGATCCAAGTGCATTTATTCCTTCACTTGAGGATGTCTGCCTCAAAAACAGAAGTTTCAAAACTTCCATTGTGGGTATTATATGTAGATGTTTCATGCAAATTTCTTGACAATCCATGGGTTGGTTCAGGGTTTCTTGAACTGGCAGTCAAATTAATGAACACAATTCATTATGCTGCATCACATTGGCAGTACTAATGCTAAGTGCTAGGATGTACTTGGCAGAACAAAACTCTCTCATATTTGTTTTATGTTTTCAACCATTTAGGACATGATATGAATAAGCCTGAGTCATTTATTGGCTCATTTAAAATTTTAGTGAACAAGTGTCAAACTGATTGCTATCCTACCATGATAGCTGCCACATAATATATAACCAATGATGGCATGGTGCTCAGCCCAAGACTTGATCTGGACTAAGTAAAATATGATGCCTTAAAGTTCATTCTGAGTGAGTTTGGTTCATTTAATAGACACATGAGTGTGAGAGAGTTTCCACACTAGCTTATCAGAGCTGAATTTCATTGCTTAGATCACTTTTGCCATGTACTTTGTCATAAAAATTTTACCAATTATGTAATACAAATTGAGAATTGAATCCGTCTGAAACTCAAATAGGTGAGTGAATAGCTAATGGATATTTGATTTTCTGATCTTGCCATGTAAGGTGTTGCCAAGGTTTCAAACTATTTTGTTTCTAACATTTCTGCATGCTTGCTCCTCCAAAGTTGCAATTGGTTGTTCAAATTAAAAGCTATCTGTCTTTCCTTCCTTTGTGATTGCAGATATTTAAAGCTGACTTTACGTGTCCTCCGTGGTTTTCATCAAGTGCAAAGAAACTAATAAAAAGAATTTTGGATCCTAATCCAGTGACTGTATGCTTCTTTTACATTCAGATGTTAAATTGCTCAAACTTTGTTATTTCTGAAAAAACATGTTAATATGTATGATGTTAACAGCGCATTACGATTTCGGAAGTTATTGAAAATGAGTGGTTCAAGAAAGGCTATAAGCCACCTACTTTTGAACAAGCCGATGTTAGTCTTGATGATGTTGAATCAAGCTTCAGTGAATCAGGGGTAAGATTCTTTTGTTTAACTTGTGTATCATTCTTCATTTGGTCAGAAGATTGCAAGGTGTGGATCTGTATCCTCTTGTTTAATAGGATTCCCGAGGCCTTGTTGTGGAGAGGCGAGAAGGAGGACCTGCAGGACCTGTAGCTCCTGTGACCATGAATGCATTTGAACTCATATCAACTTCACAGGGACTTAACCTCAGTATTCTTTTTGAGAAACAAATGGTACGTTCCATGTAAATTCTTTTTGTTGGTCAATGATGAAATGGACCTGGAAAACTAAAGGGATTTGGAACCAGATACTTGCTGCATTTTTGTTGGTTTATATTGTCCTGATTTATGTCAGAGGATCAGTGTGATTCTGATATTTCTATCTGCTTATCTGTGGACTAACTTTTGCAATTCTCAAATGAGTATTTGAGTATGTCCTAGTCAATATTAATGAATGATCGATGAGCAATGACATCAAGAGCAAATGTGATATTTAAATTATTTATGGGATTGTATTTGACAGATTTTGTTTATGGCAGGGACTTATTAATCGGGAAACAAGATTCACATCAAAACATTCTCCTACTGAGATCATCTCCAAAATTGAATCAACTGCAACACCTTTGGGGTTTGAAGTAAAGAAAAATAACTACAAGGTGTGATAATATCACTGAGTCTCCCTGTGGGCTATATTATGAAGAAAATGACCTTGTTCTTCCCGTCTGACTTGTGATATGTGCATTTCTTCCATCCTGATACCTTCTAAATGGAAGATGTCCTGGTTTTGATTGGCCTTAATAAAATTGATATATACTTCTTTTTTACTTTGTTTACCACCCTCTGGAATGAATTGAGTAAATATTGATGGAGCTTTGGCCAGGCTGAGCAAACCGTTGATCTTTAGCCCTTGAAACTGTTAGCTTGGTGTGCGGTAAAAGGAAATGCAGAAGAAAGTGGATGTCCTGAACAATTAAACTATTTAATCATAGGTTGATTTTAAACAATTTTCACTGATGAAATTGTGTTTGTGAGCTCAGATGAAACTTCAGGGTGAGAAGACTGGACGCAAGGGTCATTTATCTGTTGCAACAGAAGTATGTCCTCAGCATCTCTTAGAATGCTTTGGGGATAAATTTTTAGTATGAAACTGATATTATGATAATTTTTTTCTTGCTTTTAGATCTTCGAGGTGGCTCCTTCTCTTTATATGGTTCAGCTTCACAAGAATGGTGGAGATACCTTGGAATATCACAAGGTATATTATATATGCTAGATCCTTGTTTTGAGACTGCGTAAAACAATGAAAGTTTGATGATGTGCACAAGAATGTCTCTATGCTCCATATCTTCTTCACCAATCATTTGACTAGAGCCAGTTTCCATGTCTTTGCATGTCTGTTGGTTGCAAATGAATCAAGTTGTTTGTCAATTACACATTCTTAGCTAGTCAGGGTTCGTAAAATTTACATGCCCTCCCTCCCATCCTACCCATTCTTGGCATAACAGCATTTACAACATCGTTTGAAGTGAAATTGTGATCATAATATCTCAAAGTACACTATTCCAGTAAGTTACTGGAACAAGTTAGTTGAAAGTTGGACTACTTTTGGGTCCAAGACTTAAAAAAAGTTGACTAGTTTGTTGCAATTTTAATATGAAGGCTAAGCTCAAGCAATTTCTAGGCTTTCTAGGGCATAATGTTTGCTAAAAGCTAGAATTTTTATGTTCATCTGATCTTACTAGTTGGACTGGACTAGGCAAACAAAATAAGTTGCCTCTGTTCTAGTGTCCATATTTGAATATGTATTTTTTCCCCTTTAAGTTTACTTTTTAAATCTGTTACATGATGAGTTCTAATTTAGAAACCATTGTGAATTACAGTTCTACAAAAGCCTGTCAGTTGGACTGAAGGATATTGTGTGGAAAACTATAGAGGAAAAGGAGGAAGAGAAGGTAGCATAAAATGGTTAGTATTTCTTGCCATTTCATCAATTCCAAGTCCTTTAAATAGTGGCATCTCGTGCTTTGTGAAACATGTGAGCAATATGTATTTTGTTCGGGTTTTTCTTTTAATTGCTTTTAATCTTAATAAGAATTTTGGAAAGACTCATAATATGCCGTTGGACTGGCAGACAAAGAGGATTGATGCCTGAATTGGAGACAATAAATTGTGTCGGCAAACTTGTTTAAAGAATTCTCTAACGGATTTCCTCCCCCCAACCTTTTTTTTTTCCTCCTGAAATAGTAAATATTGCAATAGAAAAACTTTTGGAACAAGTTTGTTTGTTTTCTTCTACAGGTGATTATGATAAAAGGGTATGGGCAGTAGTAAAACTTCATTAGAATGAATGCTTTTTAAGAGGAAGGATTCTTTGGCAAAGGCTGCTTTGCTCAACTGATGTGTACAGATAATGTTAAAAGTAATTACTAATGCGATCATTATGATTTGTGCATGTTATAATTTTCCTTTATTATCTAATAATTGTTATATTCCTAATAGTGGTTTGTCAAGTCTATATAATTGTAATTATCAATAATATTATCAAAACATTTAGCTTATTTGAGGCCGATCCCTTTGAAACGATCATTGGAGGTTGATTTCCTCGAAGTGATTAATCCTATCTTTTTTATTCTTGTAAAATCCTTATTTTCAATCTCCAATTCCTAATCCCTATTTCAAATTCTTTATTCCAAAACCTTAGATTCTCATAGAGCTCTGTTTCTATTTCATAAAAGAAAAAAATGTTTATGCCCTTTACTCGACAGCAAAAGAAAAATTTGGGTATCACTAATTTGTGATCTTACAGTATGTTTTCACACAACCTTTTTAATTTTGATGCTAGAATATCTCATGTTGAAGAATCATTGTCTCTCAAGCAAGTCTTTTAAGAGGCTGGAATAAATGATATTTTCTATTGTTCATAGGGAAGTCAAGAGACAATACTTTCAGATATGTTAACAGACAAAAAGAACTTGTGTAGTCTTATTCATGTACCAATTGTGACTATACTTAACTATACACAAGGGTAGTATTTTCTCGTTGGGATGAGAGTGATCCTACAGGTTGGATATCTTGGGTTGAAATTGATCGTACGTTAGAACTCTTTAAAGTTGAAATTGCTTCCAATGAATTAGAAGGTGATGCAATTCAATGATATGATTGGGTCGAAACTTCTTGTGAAATTTCAACGTGGGCTAAATTCACTAAAGGCTTTCTTGTGCGATTTGGGTCCTCGGAATATCACAATGTTGAAGGAGAGTTCACAAAAATTCACCAAAAATCTACCGTCCTCGAATATTAGAGTCGATTCAAGCGATTTGTTAATTGTGCTAAAGATTGATCTGAAAGGCAATGAGTGGGAATATTCATTGAAGGGCTTACTGTTGACATTCGACGAGAAGTCAAGGCTCGTCAACCACGAACAATGGTAGCAATTATTTCCTTTACTTGCATACAAAAGGAGAAGTTAGGTGCTGAAAATCGTCAACCATCTACTAAAGTGGCTAGCAAAACTATCAAGGGTAACACTAACTCACCTTCTTTTACTCGTCCTTCTAACATTAAACACTTAACCCAAGAACAATTAAAAGAGCAAATAGCAAAAGGGTTGTGTTGGCACTGTGATAAGAAATGGCACAAGGAGCACTGTTGTAAGTAAGGAAAGCTTTTAATGATCGAACCAATTAAGGAAATTGAAGAAATAAGTAATGATTACACAGGCCCAGATGGTGATGACACCTTTGTTGAATATGTAGATGAGTCTGCAGTGCATGCTTTAGCTGGGTATTTGAACTTCTAAACTATAAAGATTGATGGATTCCTCAAGGGACGACCAATAATGGTACTAGTTATTCGGGTAATACCAATAACTTTATAGATGAAAAGATCATCAAAAGACTTGCTTTTTCAATCGAGGATTGTGATTAGTTTGCTGTGAAGGTTACAGATGGGAGAAATTTAATATGTCAAGGGAAGTGCACAAAGGTAAAACTTGGGTTACAAGATTAGATCGTTTATGTTGATCTCTTCTTATTACTCCTAGAAGATTATGAAATTGTCCTTAGCATTGATTGGTTGCGGACCTTGGGAGATATTATTTGGAATTTTTCTAAGTTAAGAATGAAGTTTCTATTTAATGGACATTCAATGGAATTACATAGAAGAGGCGGAGGTAAAATTACCACTGTTAATAGTCATCGAATGGAGAAGGTCCTACAAAAGGTAGGATAAGGGTTCCTGGTGCAGTTGACAGGTGTAAAGGTGGTCAAATCACATTCTATACAAGGGAAGGAGGTTACGACAATATTGACTAAATTCTTTAATTTGTTTGCTGAGCCCGCAGGTCTACTCCCACAAAGGACACACGACCATCGTATTTCATTATTATCCGATAATACATTTGTTAATATTCGATCCTACCGTTATCCACATTTCCAAAAAGGAGAAATTGAGAAAATTGATAAGGAGATGTTAGCTATTGTTCATGCAGTTTCGAAATGGCGTCCGTATTTCATTGGGAGACGTTTTCAAATTCGGACCAACCATAAAAGTTTGAAATATTCATTAGAGTAACGAATCTCTTCTATGGAACAACAAAAATGAATTTCTAAATTGTTGGGCTACGATTATGAGATCATTTATAAAAAAGGGAGCGAGAATTTGGTAGCCAATGTATTATCTCGTATTCCGGAGTGGGCTAAAGTGGTGGCACTTTTATCCCTACTTGCACTATAATTATGCAAATTAAAAAGGAGTGGTGGGAGGATCATGAAACTTGAGAAATCATTGAGAAATTAGAGACAAGTCCTTATTCAGTTACTTATTACTCTTGGGATTTTCAAGATTTACGCCATAAAGGGAAATTGGTACTTGTTCTTCGTTCTCACTACAAGGACATAATCATGCAAGAATATCATGTGTCCCTGACTGATGACCACTCAGGATTTTTTCGTACCTACAAATGTGTTGGTAAGGAGTTTTATTAGAAAGGTATGAAGAAGAAGATTAGAAGGTTTGTAACTAAATGTAATGTATGCCACCATTACAAGAGTGAATCTGTGGTATCTTTAGGACTTCTTTAACCTTTACCTATCCCAGAAGAAGTTTGGATAGACATCTCTATGGATTTTATTGAGGGACTCCCACTGTCCTAAGGTAAATTCACTATTTTTGTTGTTATTGATCGCTTATCCAAATATGCTCATTTTTGTATAGTTAGTTACCCTTATACTGTTGCTAGTATTGCTCGAGTCTTTGTTGACAATATTGTAAGAATCCACGGTGTTCCTAAATCGATTGTCAGTGATCGAGATAAGGTATTCACCAGTAATTTTTGGAATGAACTATTCTGCTTGCAAGGGACGCAGCTGAATATGAGCACTAATAGATGGATAAACTGAGGTAGTCAACCGATACTTGGAAAATTACTTTCGTTGCTTTGCAAGTGACAAGCCAAAGAATTGGGTAAAATGGCTTCCTTGGGCTGAATGGTGGTATAATACCACTTATTATTCCTCTACAAAGATGTTCTCATTTCAAGCAGTTTATGTGCGAGTTCCACCTACTCTTACAAGGTATACAACTAGATTATCTCATATAGATCAAGTCGATAAGGAGGTCATATGAAGCAACACATGGATATGCATTGTACAGAGTGAGAGTTTTTAGTGGGAGATTGGGTCTATCTTAGACTCCAACTATATTAGCAGTTATTCATTAATGTCCGCTCCTCAATAAAATTATCTCCTCGTTTCTTTGGGCCATACCAAATTCTGGAGTGCATTGGTCTTGTTGCCTACCATCTTAACTTACCAACAGGATCAAAAATACATTCCGTCTTCCATGTCTCTTACTTGAAAAAAAAGGTAGGGGATGGTGTGGTGACACAAAGCCAACTACCTGACATTACCTATACAGGAGAGGTCAACCTTCTGTCGCAAGTCATCCTAGACCGATGTATTATCAAACGTGGAAATCGAGCTATTGTCCAAATCCTAGTTTAATGGACTAACCTTCTTGTTGAGGATGCTACCTGGGAGTTTTATCATTCTTTTGCATATCAATTTCCAAACTTTATTGCTAATGAGCCTTGAGGACAAGGTTATTCTTTAAGGATAGAGGAGTGATGCAATCCCTATGATTTGTGCTTGTTATATTTCTCCTTTATTATCTAATAATTATCTTTTATTATTTCTAAATTAATAGGCGATATTAAATTCCTAATAGTAGTTTATTAAATCTATATAATTATAATATCTTAAGGCTTTTGGATTCAACTAAGTAATAATATTATCAAAATATTTAACTTATTGGAGGCCGATCCCCTCAAAGAAATCATTGGAGGCTGATCCTTTCGAAACGATCAATTTTATCTCTTTTATTTTTACAAAATCTTTATTTTCAATTCCCAATTCTCAATCCCTATTTCAAATTCTTTATTCCAAAACCCTAAATTTTAATCACTTACATAGACGTGTAAGAAACGAATAACTTCCATTGAATTCATTATCATATCTTTTCAAAACACACAACACTTTGATCACATAGACGAACTTAGCCTGACTTGTGAATGCACTTTTTTTTTTCTTGAAAATTATTAGGCTGAATGCACTGCAAAACAGATAAAAGCCGAAATACCAACAATAGTAATGATGCTATCTCCCAAATGCAATGGAGGGATGCATTGGCCTGTGGTCCAGGCTTTGCTTCTTATCTATATTCAAATTCCTGTCCCAAAATTGTAGCCCCGCAATTAGGCAATTATTAGCATAAACCTCCAGCTATCACAGATAAACCAAAGTTTCTTGGCTATTCCGGCGTGTTTTCTATGGCAGCATCGAGATGTCAAGTCAACTGATAATAGAAAAAGAAACACGACGCGTGATATGTGATGGAAGGGCTTCGTAAAATTCAAACTCTTTTTAACTGGAGAAAACTATTCTCAGAATGCATTGTTCTGTATCCCGAGGCGTGGCAGGTTGGGAGCCGGTGTGTTTGAGCGAAACGCAAAAAGATTTAGATGTTAAAAGTGCGCTACAATTCAAGCTTTACTTTGAAAGTTAAGTGCTTTAGTCAAGCAAACAAACATGACGCAGCCGCATATTTTTTTAACTTATTACCAGACAATCCACCGCGTTGACTTCTTGTAATTTCACTCTTCTTTTTAGCAATTTTTTTTTTTGGCCATTTGATTATTTTACTTGACATTGTTTTCCCATACAACTCCAAATTTTGTGTCCTTAATTAGCTAATGAACCTAAAATTCGAAAGCATTAAAAGTGATTTTTCGGGCGATGGTCTTAGCTAAAATCATCCGAGGTATAATCGAAAAAAGTACCAAATTATAGACTCTTCATATATGTTCCCCTAAATTAATAATCTTTTGTCAACTCGAGCATAAAGTTGTCACCTTGTTCCTCATCTATTTACCCTGCGTTGACAACTGATAAAAAAAAAAAGAAAGAAAGAAAAGAAAACCAAGAGTAAAGCCAACAGAAAGTGACGTTTGGAAGGCAAAGGTAGAATTTGAAGGGCTGAAGGCCCTGAACTATCATTTAATTACAACAATCATAAAGCAATAATCCAAGCAAAGCATAATCTTTCAATTTTGAGCTTAGCGTACAAATAAGATTAGAAGACACCCAGAATCCTGTATATATTTGAGAATCAACTAAGGCATCTACCTTTTGTGGAAATGTAAGAGAGGAATGTGGGTTTATTAAAACAATTATTTTGCCATTTGACAACACAGGTTCAATATGGTTCTCAATTTTTGTATGGTACAAGAATTCGAACCCACAGGCTTGAAATTATGTTACTACTCATATCAAGTCTGGCTGTGCAATTACGGCTCAAGTATTGTAAGACTGTCATGGTATATATATGGTATGCCTGGTCCTAGCATTAACCAGGGGGAAATTTTAGAAATTTATTACTACCAATGGAGGATAGAAGAAGAAGGATTAGAAATTGGCCCCAAATGCACAAAGTGAAAAAAGATGTGAATTGCTTGCCAAAAAACACAAACGAATTAAAACAGACGTCAAACCATGCTTGATGAAAGAGGAATGATCTTTCTGTCCTAACAATGGGCCCGACTGGACTGTCAATTTGGTATCTTTTTCAACTTCTCATTAAGTTTGAAAAAAAAAAAATCGATCTCTAGCATGATGGATTCTTATTCTTTTCTTGTATTGTTTTACATTTCCGAGAAGCAATACTGGAAAAGAAGAACTGGTTATGTTAAAGTGGTGCGGACGAGGACAATAAGTAGTATTTTAACTTTTGTATATATAATGAAGGAAAAACAAAACTAAAAGAAAAAGAAAACAAAAAGATCAAAGCAAGAAACAAATAGCAAAGAATGCATTCATCTGTGAAGAAGCAAAAAAGTGTAATTAACAATAGAAAATTAATAATTACGATTGAATTTTCAAGAACAAAAGATACAAACCGCTTTAAAGAAAAGTTCTCTCAATTAGGTTAAAGTATAAGATGTTTCCTCATCATCAAGAAACCTTAAAATATATATAGTTCATAAAATTTAACTAAAATTACGAAGAAGTCCTTTTTACCAAGAAACCTCAAATTTAACTAAAATTACGAAAAAATCCTTCGACTTGGACCCGGCTTTAAAGCCCACCGCAGCTTCTTATCCTTTTTTCACTTATCCATGTACTCCTCGGCTATCTGGTCCACATCATTCTCTCCCACCAGAGAAGAACTTGAACCTGAGTTCTCTTCAGGATATAAAGACGTATCATTTGGATGGAAAAAAGATAAATCAGCTACATTAAATGTTTTGGAAATATTCATATCATCAGGAAGCTTGACAATATAAGCATTGTCATTGATTTTGCACACAACTTCATAAGGACCATACTTCTTTGGCTATAATTTGCTATACTTGCCCACAGGAAAACGTTCCTTCCTCAGGTACACCATCACCTGATCACCAACCTCAAACAGTTTCTCCTTCTTGTGTCTATCAGCAGCCTCCTTGTATTTCACATTCGCCCTCTCAATTTTCCTTCTTACCTTTGCAGTGATGGCTTGACATTACTCTGCCATGTTCTTAGCTGTTATGCTAACCTCTACCCCCTTGGGTAACTTCAATAAATCCAGGGCATGCTGTGGCGCTTTGGTGTAGACCACTGAAAAAGGTGATCTCCCAATAGTTCTATGAACAGAACTATTATAGGCAAATTCAGCTTGGGCTAAAGCCTGATCCCATTGTCTTGGCTTTTCACCACAGATGCTCCTGATTAGATTTCCCAGTGTTCTGTTGGTCACTTTAGTCTGCTCATCAGTCTGTGGATGAGCTATGTTACTAAAGTTTAATGAAGAATCAAACAGGAACCACAACATCTTCCAAAAGTGACTAAGAAACTTGCTATCCCTGTCAGAAGTAATGGACCTGGGAACACCATGTAAGCACACCACTTTTTTGAAAAACAACCTGGCAATGGATTGTGCATCTGCAGTTTTTCTACATGGAATAAAATGAGTCATCTTAGAAAACCTGTCAACAACAACAAACACAGAGTTAGCACCTCATTGGGTATGAGGTAAACCCAAGACAAAATCCATCGACAAGTCTTCCCAGATGTTCTCAAGTACTGGTAATGGAGTGTATAACCCAGTGTTCTGAGATTGCCCTTTGGAAATCTGACAGATGTAGCATCTCTCTACAATCCTACCAACATCCCTTCTCAGTCGAGGCCAGAAAAACCTCTCTTTCACAGCAGCTAAGGTCTTATCTCGACCCAAGTGTCCTGCTAAACCTCCCCCATAAAGGTCTCTAATCAACTTTTCCCTTAAGGAGGACTCAGGAATGCACAATTGATTTCCTTTCATTAAATACCCCTCATGAATATGATAATCATCACAAGGCTCCTTAATAGTACACTTCCTCCAAATCTCCTTGAAATCACCATCATCTTCATACAACTCTTTTATTCTTTCAAAGCCCACAACCTTAGCACTTAAGGTGAATAGCAAATCAGCCCTTCTACTTAAAGCGTCAGCCACTTTATTTTGCACACCAAATTTATGCATTAACCTGAAAGGAAACCTCTGCAAGAATTGAATCCACCTAGCATGCATATCCTTACTTATCCTGGTTTGACCACTCAGATGTTTTAATGCGACACAATTTGAGTATAGAATGAATTCCTTTCCTACCAAATAGTGTTCCTATACTTTCAGAACTCTCACAACAGCATAGAACTCTTTATCATAAGTCGACCAATTCCTCCTGGCCTCACACAACTTCTCACTATAGAACGCTATTGGTCTTTTCTCCTGTGATAACACTGCACCAATCCCTACCCCACTAGCATCATAGTCAACCTCGAATAGGTTATCAAAATCAGGTAGTGCTAATATAGGCCCTACATAACCTTTCCTTTAGATTCATAAAGCTTGTGTCAGCCTCTTCGTCCCATTGGAATTTCCCTTTCTTCAGACACTCAGTCAATGGAGCAGCAATTGTACTGAAATGTATTATAAATTGCTTATAAAAACTGGCCAATCCTAGGAAACTCCTCAACTCAGTAACAGCTTTAGGAGTAGGTCATTCCCTGATTGCCCTCACCTTTTCATCGTCCACTATGATACCCTCACTGCTAACCACAAACCCCAGGAATAACAATCGTCTTGACATGAAGACACACTTTTTCAAATTAGCAAATAATTTATTCTCCCTTAACGTAGCTAAGACATACCTCAAGTATTCAATATGCTCCTCTTTCGACTTACTAAATACCAGTATATCATCAAAATACACTACTACAAAACGACCATTAAAGGGTTTTAATACCTGATTCATCACACACATGAAGGTGCTGGGCACATTGCTGAGGCCAAATGGCATTACTAGCCACTCATACAACCCCTCTTTGGTTTTGAATACTGTCTTCCACTCATCCCCAGGCCGGATTCTGATTTGATGGTAGCCACTCCTCAAATCAATTTTGGCAAATACCCTAGCCCCGTTCAATTTGTTTAACATGTCATCCAGTCGTGGTATAGGGAATTTGTATCCGATGGTGATCTTGTTGATGGCCCTACTATCAACACACATTCTCCAGCTCTCATCTTTCTTAGGTGTCAGTAAAGCTAGTATAGCATAAGGACTCATGCTGTCTCGAATGAACCCCTTGTCCAACAACTCTTGGACCTTCTCCTACAGGACCTCAGTTTCCTTAGGACTCATCCTATAGTGTGGTAAATTTGGAAGACTTGCTCCAGTTACCAAGTCTATTTGATGTTGGATGTCCCTCAGGGGTGGTAGTCCTTTAGGTAGGTCATCAGGAACCACATCTCTATACTCCTCCAACGCTCCCTTAACCGCTTCAGGGACCATTACACTCACATCTTCATCCCCAACTACCGTATTCTTTACAATGAGCGCATGGGCCACCTTTGACTTTTTCAAATCTTTAACCATCTCCTTCTCTGACTGGGTAATAGTTAAGAAAGAGCGCCCCTCTATCCTACAAGCTCTAAAGCGACCCTCTAACTTCAAGGGTAATAAGGTATACTTCACACCTTCCTTCTTTAGCTTGTAAACATTCTCTTTACCTGCGTGTTGGGCATTCGCATCGAACTGCCAAGGTCTCCCAAATAGCAGATGACATGCATCCATGTCAACAATATCACAGAAGATTTCATCTCGATACTTCCCTATAGAAAATGTCACCTTGCACCTCTCATTCACCTCAATCTTCTCAGCCGCCTTAATCCACCCAATAGTGTATGGGTATGGATGTTTTTCGACAGGCAACTGTAACTGCTTAACAACTTTTCTCCCGATGATGTTTTCACAACTCCCACTGTCTACAATCAAGTCAAACACCTTTCCCTCAATCGTGCACTTGGTACGGAACGACTAGTGTCGTTGGGTATTTGTCTCCTATTTAGGTGCTAACATCATCCGCCTAATCACATAAGCTGGCTCCACTTCACCATCCTCCTCCTCATCATATTCATCATCTCCATCAGGCTCACAATACACCTCTTCTTCATCATTCCTATCTACAATATGAACACTTCTCCTACTAGGACACTCATTAGATCTATGACCAGGCTGATTACAATGATAGCACTTACCCAAGATTGATATGGCATACGGGTTATTTTGCTTCTGGACTCCCTTAGACTTTATAGGTCTCTTCCCTTAAAACATGGAATATCATCCTTCAAACGGTAATCACCCATATCTCCTTAATCATACCCATAATAGTTCCTTCGATATCCTACATCACCACCTCGTCTCTGTGGTTGCCTTGCTCCATACATAAACTCATCCTCCTCAGCAGATTCATTGTCTGAGATCTGCGCAATCCTATTAACAGCTCTAGGTCTGTTAATTGGATTAACATACCCATTTCTTGCCCTAGGCTTATTACCGCTAATATTTATCGAGTCAAAGCGCTCAATCAAGTCTTCAAAACGATGTTCTAAGCGTTGGATTCTTTGATATAAAGCATTAAACTCTGTCTTAGGAATCTATTGATTAGCCCCTTAGACTCCCGCATCCTGAACACCGTCAAGAACACGACCGCCATCAACACCTTGATTGATTGACATCTTCGCAGGAAATTGCCTAACTCTGATACCAATCTGACGCAGCGAAAAAGCGTAATTAACAACAGGAAATCAATGACAACGATTGAATTCCCAAGAACAAAAGGCACAAGCCGCCTTAGAGAAAAGTTCTCTCAATTAGGTTAAAGTATAAGACGTTCCCTCCTCACCAAGAAACCCTAGAATATATATTAGCTCAAATTACGAAGAAGCCCTTTTCACCTAGAAACCCTAAATTTAACTAAAATTACGAAAAAGCCCTTCAACTTGGACCCGGCTTTGAAGCCCACCACAGCTTCTTATCCTTTTCTCACTTGTCCATGTACTCCTCAGCTATCTGGTCCATATCAATTTATGAAAGTAATATAAACATGGATAATATAAATTAAGATGCAGACAACCATTTCTCTCATACTATTGTGGAACAAGATAGACATTGGTGATCATTAAACTCAAATGCTAAAAGCTTACCAAATCCGTGCTCTTTTTTACATTTTGAAGCTCAGGCATTAATTGATTTACTTGGTTGCTTGTTTGTATTTGAGATTATTCTTTCTTTTCACAAGCGGAGACTATCAGTTGATAGGTTCATAGTAAAATTCACGTAACCGACCTCCAATTAAATTAAAGATGACGGCTTCCTGTTGTCTGATACTATTGGTTTCATTTGACAAATGCTTCGGTGTCCATTCTTTTGTTTGAACGAGTGGTTTCATACTTGTGTTGGCAAACTTTGTTTAAAGAATTGTCTAAACGGGTTTGTTTGTTTTCTTCCACAGGTGATGTCTTCTTTCCCTTCCCAGCCATTGCAGAAGGTTTGGTGTGTGCGTGTGTGCGTGCCTGCAAGCCATGATGGGGTTCTATTTTGTTTAAACAGTGCTACATTAATCTTATTTATTATTCATAAAATAGGAAAAGAAGTACAATAGAAGAACAATTAAAGTATTTTCTTAACAAAGCCTTCCTCTTTTCCCCTTCAGCTTTACGTTTACATGCACACGTCTTTGTGCTTTTGATTGAGAGAATGTGTCTCCCAAGTAGCGTCACTATGATTCCAGAAAAGCATTAATTTGTTTCGTACAATTTCGCTCATTATTGGATTCTAATTCATCAATATACGGTTTAGATCTCTTTTGTTAAATTAATTAACATGAGTGGCCCTTGTTATTTAAAGTATGACCCAATATAAAAGGCCTAATATGATGGTCAGTTAGGCATAATGGTAATTTGGGTCATTGGGTTTAAAATCCCTCTACTCTCTCTATTTAAGATAACACTAACAGAAAGAGAAGTAACCAATTACAGAAAGAGAAGTAACCAGTTACTGAAAGAGAAGTAACTTCCTATTTAAGGTGACGGTTACAGGAAAAAGATACAACCTTTTTCATTACGGATTTTTCCTCCTCTCCACCATCATAGAGAAAACAAAAGAAAAGAAAGGGAAGAGTAGGAGAAAAGAGAAAAGTATTCAGGAGCAAGTCTAAATAGGATTTTCATCTTCGCTACAGGACATCAGCATAATAGACAATGGTATGTTGATTTTATTATTTATGTGCTAGTATTCGCATAAAGAAAAGATCCTGCATTATAAAAATAAAAATTTCATAAAGGTAAATTTTAGAAAAGTCCATCAATTGATATCAGAGCGGGTTTGCGAATGCTGCAAATTGTTTTCTTTTTTTATTATTATTTGCACTAACGGGGCGCATATGACAACAAAAACGGTTGCAATTGGTTTTCTCTGCATAAAGGAATACGACCGGCGTTGAAAGGGAAAACGCTGGCCCTAGGACTCTATATGGCCGGAGACCCGAATCGATCCGGGTATGACGGAACGGCCTCCCGGTGATGGCTGTGCTTCTGGGTACGGCTGAAGACCCGAATCGATTCAAGTATGATGAAACGGCCTCCCGGTGAAGGCTAGGCTCTCGGGTACAGCCGGAGACTCGAATCGGTCTGGGTTTGCTTCTGGATATGGCCGGAGACACGGATCGGTCTGGATCTGGTGGGTACGGTGGAACGGCCTCCCGAGGAGATCGCAATTCCAGGTGTCGCCGGGGACCCAAATCGGTTTGGTGGGTACGGCGGAACGGGGAAGATCGTGATTCCAAGTGTCACCGAGGACCCAGATCGGTCTGGTGGGTACTGGCCATATCCGAGTACGGTGGAACCCGAGTCACTGGAGGAAGGGCTTCCGGCGAACGCTGTGCTTCTGGGTATGCTGAGACCCGAACCGGTGGAGGAAGGCTTCCCGGCAAGCGTCCGCTTTCGGGTATGGCTAGTGACCCAGGTCGAGCGTGGGTCTTGGGACTCTGTGACGCGGGGCTTGCCGGTGTGGGGTGTGTGCCAGTCACTGGATTATGCGATGCGGGGCTTGCTGGTGTGGGGTGTGCGCTAGTCATTGGATTATGCGATGTGGGGCTGGTGGTGCTGCCACCGTGGGTTCATCGGCCGGAGACAGCATGCGGGCTGTGTCGCCCACAGTACGGTGGTGCTGCCACCATAGGTCCCTCGGCCGGAGACAGCACGCGAGCTGTGTCGCTCGCAATACAATGGTACCGCCCACCGAAGGGGTCCTACAATCGGCCGTACCTTTGGCCAGCTTTTGAGCACCGGCTGTCCGTCCATGTTGTTGCCCGAATTGGCCCAATAATGAGATCACATCAACATAAATCAAATATTGAAAGCTTGTTAGTCACCAAAGTGGCCTGACTTGAAAGAATTTGAACTGTTGGTGTTGAATTTTAATTGTTCGTTTCTTTGGATGCTAATAAAATGTTGTATAGATTTGAAATGAACAATTGCGGTTATTAATTATAAAGCTAGGAGATCATCCAAAGATGGATCATTGCTTGTAATTAATGACATTAAAGGGGATTAATTGATATACTAGGTAAACAAGATTGTATATTCAAAAATAACATTCATGTTAACTCTAGTATGGTTGATTGATCTATTAAAGTATATTTAAATTAGCATCATTATTGATTAAAGTTATGTGTTTGAGGATCACCCAAAGGTGAACTTAAATACATGATTAAAGTTCGTAATATATGTATCTGAATCCATTTGGGTTTACTCAAAGCATGAATGTGTAAATTTGGATTATATTTGCAGCTTCCAATAATGTGTTCGCCTTAGGTAATGCGATGATCAAATTCAATGGGCTGAACTATGCAGAATGGTTTGAGCATATTCAGTTTTATTTAGGTGTTTTGGACTTGAACTTAGTAGTCACTTCGAATGAAAAGCCTGCAGTCATTACTGAGACCAGTACAGAATCCGATAAGTCTTTTCATGAGGTTTGGGTACGATCTAATAGGCTGAGTTTGAATTTGATGCGAATGATGATAGCTGAAAATGTCAAGCCATCGATGCCCAAGACGGAAAATGCTAGGGAATTTATGATGAGAATTAAGGAATACTCTCAATCAGATATAACAGATAAACCCATTGTAGGAAACCTAATGAGTGAGCTAACAACCAAGAAATTTGATTGGTCACAGCCTATTCATGATCATGTGACTAGTATGGCTAATCTAGCAGCAAGGTTGAAAACAATGGGCATAGATGTGAGTGAATCCTTTTTGGTTCAATTCATCATCAACTCACTGCCTCCTGAATTTGGTCAGTTCCAAATGAATTATAACACTATTAAAGAGAAATGGAACTTTCAAGAAATTAAAGTCATGTTAGTTCAGGAATGAGGGAGATTAAAGAAAATGAAGGATCACTTCATTCATCTCACTGTTCGTAATGATGCTAGTGGTAACAAGTCTAAACTATATAAGAAGAGTAAGAAAAAGGACAAAGTCTTTATGAAAGTCATTGGAGGTCATATCCAAAAGGATCAGAAATGCTTCTTCTGCAAAAAGATGGGTCACTTCAAGAAAGATTGCCCAAAAAGAAAGGCTTGGTTCGAAAAGAAAGGTATGTACTGTATATCAGTATGTTTTGAATCAAATATAATTGAAGTACCCAATAATACTTGGTGGTTAGACTTTGGAGCTACTATTCATGTGTCACATATTATGCAGGGATTCCTTTCAATCCAGCCCATAATAGGAACTGAGAAGTTCCTTTATATGGAAAACAAAATGAAGGCACGAATAGAAGGAATTGGGATGTACAGATTGATCTTGGACACTAAGTGTCACCTGAATCTAGAAAAGTGTCTCTATGTTCCTGAATGTGCTAGGAATTTTGTTTCTGTTACAAAGTTGGATGAAGTAGGATTTAACTTTAAGATTGGAGATGATGCATTTTCATTGTATAGACATTCGTACTATTATGGATCTGGTATTTTGATTGATGATTTGTACCGTTTTAATCTTGATGCTATGTATGCTGATTCCCTATTCTTGTTGAGCATATTATAGGTAACAAATGAAATGTGCATAATGATAGTTCTGCTTTCTTATGGCATCAAAGATTGGGTCATATATCCAAAGAAAGGATATTGAGGTTGGTGAAAGGTCATGTCCTGCCTTAATTGGATTTTTCTGATTGGGATGTATGTGTTAACTGTATAAAAGAGAAACAAATAAGACATACATCAAAGAACCCAGCCATGAGAAGTAATGAGCCTTTATAATTGATACACACTGATATTTGTAGTCCCTTTGATATCCCAACATGGGGTAGTGAGAAATATTTCATCACATTTATAGATGACTACTCACTTTATTGTTACTTATATCTACTGCATGAAAAGTCTCAGTCAGTAAACACTCTAGAGGTGTTCATTAATGAAGTGAAAAGGCAGTTAGATAGAAAAGTAAAAGTGATTAAGTCAGACAGGGGTAGTGAATATTATGGAAAATTCAATGAAAGTGGACAATGTCCTGGTCCATTTGCAAAACTTCTTGAAAGTCGAGGCATATGTGCACAGTATACAATGTCTGGCACACCACAACAGAATGGTGTAGCGGAAAGGCGGAATCGCACATTTATGGATATGGTTAGGAGCATGTTGAGTTACAGTACAGTACCTTTATCCTTGTGGATGCATGCGTTAAAAATCACTGCAAATTTGCTGAACATGGTTCTTAGTAAGGTTGTCCCTAAGGATCCTTTCGAGTTATAGACAAGAAGGAAACCCAATTTGAGACATCTTTATATTTGGGGTTGTTCAGCAAAAGTAAGGATATATAATCCACATGAAGGAAAGCTTGATGCAAGAACCATTAGTGGTCACTTCATTGGCTATCCTAAAAAGTCCAAAGGGTATAGGTTCTATTGTCCTAACCATAGTACTAGAATAGTTGAGTTTGGTAATGCTCGGTTCATTGAAAATGGTCAGTTCAGTGGGAGTGGGGAATCACGAAAAGTGGATATTAAAGAATTACAAAATGAAAGATCCACAGTGAATACTCCTACTCAAGTTGGTATCCCCACACCCAGTGTTTCTACTCAAGTTGTTGTTCCTTTTGTTGCATCACAGTCACATGACATGCAAGGACAACAAATTGATGCTCGAAACACGCAAAGTGAAAACATAAGAGATGAACCAAGTGACAATGTACAATTTACAAATGAACAAGTGATACCACAAGAAATGGCATTACGGAGTCTACAAGACAAAGAAGGCCAACTGTATCGAATGATTATGTGGTTTACTCACTTGTGCATGAATCGGAATTGAGCATTGATAAAGATCCAGTCTCATTTAAACAGGCCATGGATTGTAATGATTCTGAAAAATGGTTTAATGCCATGAAGGAAGAGATGAAATCGATGGATGTAAATCAAGTATGGGAACTAGTAGAGTTGCCTGAAGGATCAAAACGAGTTGGCTGTAAGTGGGTCTTCAAGACTAAGCGAAACTCAAAAGGCAACATCGAAAGGTATAAGGCCAAACTTATTGCCAAAGGTTTCACTCAAAAGGATGGTGTTGACTATAAGGAGACTTTCTCTCCAGTCTCTAAGAAAGACTCCTTAAGAATTATCATGACTTTTGTGGCTCATAATGACCTAGAACTCCACCAAATGGATGTAAAGACCGCCTTTCTAAATGGTGACTTAGAAGAGGAAGTGTATATGGACCAACCTGAAGGTTTCATAACCACAAGGCAAGAAAATTTGGTGTGTAAATTAAAAAAATTGATATATGGACTGAAACAAGTCTCCCGACAATGGTATATTAAGTTCAATAATACCATTATGTCATATGGTTTTGTAAAGAACATCGTTGATCGGTGTATCTATATAAAGGTTAGTGGGAGCAAGTTCATTATATTGGTCCTATATGTCGATGACATTCTTTTAACTGCTAATGACATGGGTTTGTTACATAATGTCAAGAAATTTCTCTCTAAAACTTTTGAAATGAAAGATATGAATGAGGCATCCTATGTGATAGGAATAGAGATATTCCGTGATAGATCACAAGGATTGTTAGGATTGTCTCAGAAAGGCTATATCAATAAAGTATTAGAGAGATTTAGAATGGAAAATTGCTCTACAGAAATAGTTCAAATTCGGAAAGGGGACAAGTTCAGTGAATTGCAATGTCCAAAGAATGATTTGGAACAAAGAACAATGGAATCCATTCCCTATGCATCGCTGGTTGGAAGTTTGATGTATGCTCAAACATGCACTCGGCCAGACATTAGTTTCGCTGTTGGAATGTTAGGCCGATATCAAAGTAATCCTGAAATAGATCACTAGAAAGCCGGAAAGAAAGTACTTAGGTACTGGCAAGGCACCAAGGATTATATGCTTACTTGTAAAAGATCAAGTCATCTTGAAGTAGTAGGCTATTCAGATTCAGATTATGCTGGATGTGTAGACTTGAGGAAATCTACATTTGGTTACATGTTTCTCCTGGCTGGAGGAGCAATTTCATGGAAAAGTAGGAAGCAGTCTGTCATTGCTACTTCCACCATGGAGGCTGAATTTATAGCATGCTTTGAGGCTATTGTTCATGCATTGTGGTTGCGAAATTTTATCTTAAGGCTTGGTTTGGTCGACAGTATAGAAAAGCCATTAAGAATTTATTGTGATAATTCCGCAGCTATTTTCTTCTCTAAGAATAATACGTATTTTAAAGGTGCAAAACATATGGATTTGAAATACCTATCTGTTAAAGAAAAAATGCAAAACCATAGAGTATCCATTGAGCATATTGATACTGAATTGATGATAGCGGACCTGTTAACTAAAGGTTTGCCACCGAAAATATTTACTGGTCATGTTGAACGGATGGGCATTTTGGACAGGTCCTCATTCTCTTGAAAGTTAATATTTTGTACTGCTCATATCATTGTGACACTTATGAATTCAATTAAAATTATGGTTTTGTTTGCGCTTTGTTATCTCTATTTAGTTGTATACAATCATAGTTTATGATATAACTAGTAGCATATTTGGAAATGACAATTTAAAGTTTCAATGTTCCTCGGTTAAGTTATTATGAATTATGATGATTATGTGATACATGCAAGGAATCATATCGCTAAAAGATATGTGACCGCCATGATCCAATCATTTTAATTCAATCAAGTATTATGATTTAATGATCTTTAAGAATTATGCACACTTATTTGTTATTGATTCATCAAGTCATAACATGGGTTAAGTGGGAGATTGTTAAATTAATTAACATGAGTGACCCTTGTTATTTAAAGTATAACCCAAAATAAAAGACTGGTCGGTTAGGCATAATGATAATTTGGGTCATTAGGTTTAAAATCCCTCCACTCTCCATATTTAAGATAATAGTTACAGAAAGAGAAGTAACCAGTTACAGAAAAAGAAGTAACCAGTTACTGAAAGAGAAGTAACTTCCTATTTAAGGTAATGGGTATAGGAAAAAAATACAACCTTTTTCATTACGAATTTTTCCTCCTCTCCACCATCAGAGAAAAAACGAAAGAAAAAAAAGGGAAGAGTAGGAGAAAAGAAAAAAGCTTTCAGGAGCAAATCTAAAGAGAATTTTCATATTCGCTACAGGACATTCGCATAATGAACAACGGTATGTTAATTTTATTATTTGTGTGCTAGTATTCGCATAAAGAAAAAATCTTACATTATAAAAACAAGAATTTCATATAGAAAAATTCTAAAGAAGGCCATCATCTTTTTCTTTGTTAGCATAGCTAGTTAGCTTTAATTATTAAAATTATCCAAGCCCTTTTTGTGCTTAAAATTCAATTCCTTAGACTTGCGTTCTTTTGGTTGTCAGAGAATATATTAGAACCAGAAAAGCGACAAGCGAAGGGCAATGCTCAAGCACAGGTGCTTGTGCCTAAGTGAAAATAAATTCAACCCCTCGAGTGGGTGCAAGCGAAATTCACAACTTGTAGGACACAACCGTGCATAGGAAATGGCACGACCTGGCTCTAGCTTTGATATCCACTTCCCCCCCCATTGCTCTTAATTGCACGGTACGGCCAAAATCAGCAATATAAATATATATATATATATATATCTATATACATACGCAAAATTTACGCCTCAGGCTGCCTCCGAAGGGAGAAAGAGGCTACACTTAGGCTTAGGAAGCATAATCAAGCGACGTTCTGGATCGTTGTGGGCGATACTGCAGTTGTTTTCTGTTCCACTCGTTATAGTTAATGCAGCCGCCATTTAAGTTAAGGCAGCTGGAATTGTCACACCAATATGGTCGATACAGCGCAATTTAAAACCCACCAAGCGGAAAATTTTACAGTGCAAGTTCCGTAAGGAGCCAAACTAATGGTTCCTAGATTATGATTACTCCCATCAGAATGAAAGCTTTTGTGAGGAAGGATTCCTTGGCAAGGCTGCCTTGCTCAACTGATGAGTAGAGACAATCTCATAAGTAAAAGACATGGAGGAAACGAGTAACTTCGATTGAATTCATTGTCATATCTCTTCAAAACACACAACACTTTGACGAATGCAGCCTGATATCTGAATGCACTTTTTTTTTTTTTTTTGCATAATTAGGCTGAACGCGCTTTAAAACAGATAAAAGCAGAAAGCAGAAAGCAGAAATACCAACAATTTCAGAAGCATAAGTACTAATGTTATCACCCAAATGCAATGGAGGGATGCATTGGCTCGTGGCCGAGGCTTTGCTTCTCCATCTTCAAACTGCTGTCCCCAAATTTTAGGACTGCAATCAGTATGAACCTCCAGCTATCAGATAAACAAGTTTCTTGCCTTTTTAGGCACATTTTCTATGGTAGCATCAAAATGTTAAATTTGATGATAGAAAAAGAGACACAATACATAATATGTAATGGAAAGACTCCATACACCAACTCAAAACTCTTTCAACTTCAGATAACTAGTCTCAGAATAATTCTTTTTTCCCTGGGTGGTCGCAGCTTGGAAACCAGTGTTTTGAGTAACATGCCAAAAATTGGGCGTTAAAGTTTGCAGTTGGCCAAAGTGCACAACTCAAGCTTGACTTTGAAAGCTGCCATGCTTTAGTTAGGTAAACAACGACGACACAACTGCAGATTTTTCTGACTTATTACCAGACAATCAACCGTATTGTCAGTCGATCCCTATTTTGTAAAAAAAAGGCAACTTCTTGTAATTTCTCTCTCTCCTTTTTTAATTTTTGGCCATTTGATTAATTTACTTGACATTGTTTTCCCATAAAACTCCAAATTTTATGTCCTTAATTAGCTAATGAGCCTAAAATTCAATTTGGAAGCATTAGAGGGATTACTTGGCTAAGGTCTTAGCTAAAATTATCAGAGATGCAGAAGAACCGAATCTTAAAAACTCCATGTATTTTCCCCTAAATTAATAATCTTATGTGAACTCTAGCGTGAAGCTGTCACCTTGTTCCTCATCCATTTACCCTGCATTGACAACTGAAAAAAAAAAAAAAAAACCAAGAGTAAAGCCAAAAAAAAAAAGTGACATTTGGAAGGCAAAGGTAGATATTGAAGGGCTGGAGACCCTGAACCATCATTTAATTACAATCAAAAAGCAATAATCCAAGCAAAGGATAATCTTTTAATTGTGAGCTTGGTGTACAAATAATATTAGAAGCCACCCAGAATCCGGCCTATATTTGAGAAACTTTCTGTGGAAATGTTAGAGAGGAAATTGGGTTTATTAAAACAATTATTTTGCCATTTGATAACTCAGGTTCAATATGGTTCTCAATTTTGTATGGTACAAGAATTCAAACCCACAGGCTTGAAATTATGGTGCCACTCATATCAAGTTTGGCTGTGCAATTACAACTCAAGTATGGCAAGACTGTCATAGTATATATATAGTATGCCTGGTCCAAGTACTAACCAATGGGAATTCTAGAAATTTATTAGTACCAATGGAGAATGGAAGAAGAAGGATTTGAAATTGGTCCCAAATGCACAAAGTGAAAAAAGATGTGAATTGCTTCAACAAACACAAAAGAAGTAAACAGACATCCAGAGTAGAACTTGGTTTAATGGTCAGAGTTGAAGTCTAGAACTAAAAGCAACTCATCGACAATTTCCAAAAAGAAAAGAAAAACTGAGAAGGGAATATAACTGTTTGTTGCAAAAAGGACAGAAAAATATCCCAGTCTCACCAGAGAAACCTTAATTTGCTGACCTCCTAGGAGATTAATGACTCTCTAAAGAATGCATTTATTTATGAAAGCAATATGGACATGAATAATAAATAAAGATAGAACAAATAATTTAGAACTAATAAAGTAATAATTAGATAAGAATTAAATAAATTAATTACCATACAATTAGAACCATGTGATGTATTGCAATTTAATAAGTGCAACATATACTAGCTTTACAAATTCCAACCAAAGCAACTACATGCACACAGCTAGACACAATTAATAATATAATTTATTTCCTTCTCTGCATTGACTCAGCTTTTACTATTATAATAATGCAGAAGAAGAGTTAATAAAGAGAGAAAAGCAAAGAAATATTATTACAAAATTTTCTAATCATAATTTTCCAACAGCTTATATTGTTGAAAAGAAAAAAAAAAAAACTTGCTGGACACAATGAAGTGGACTCAATTATACACAATTAAATAATAATTACTTCTTGCTTTTTTGTCTCTTCATTAACTCACTTTTTGCATTATTATAATGATAAAAGTTGAGTCAATGCAGTGAGAAAAATAAATTATATTATTAATTGTGTGCATATAGTTGCTTCAGCTAGAATTCCTAAAGATACCATATGTTGCACTTCTTAAATTGCAATACATCACATAATTCAAAATTTATGGTAATTGATTTATTTAATTCTTTTCTAAATACTATTTTATTAGTTCTAACTCATTTGTTCTATCTTCATTATTCATGTCTATATTGCTTTCATAAATGAATGCATTCTTTGCTATTGTTTCTTGTTTTTTTTTTGCATTTTCTTTTAGTTTTGTTTTTCCCTTTTTATATATACAAATGCTAAAATACTACTTATTGTCCACATCATCTAGTGTGTTTTCCCCCCTCCACATAACAACTCTAACATAACCAATTCTTTTTTTCAAGTATTTCTACTCAGAAATGTAAAACAATACCAGAAAAGAGCGAGAATCCATCATGCTGGAGGTCCAATTTAATTTTTTCAAACTTAATGGTAAGGTGAAAAGGATCCAAATTTACAGTTGGCCATTGTTAGGACACAGATCATTCCTCTTTCATTTCGCATGGTTTGACTGTTGAGAGAAAAATGCAGCAAACAATTTCTCTCATACTATTGTGAAACATGACAGACATTGGTGATCATTGAACTCAAATGCTAAAAGCTTATTGTGGAACATGAGATTATTACATTTTTTTACAAGTTGAGACTATTAATTGATAGGTTCCCAGTAAAATTCATGTAATTGACCCCAATTAAATTTGAAATAACTACTTCATGTTCTTCTTGTTAATACTATTGGTTTCATTTGACAAATGCTTTGTGTCCATTCTTTTGTCTGGTGAAGGAGTTTAATACAATTACCAACTATATTTTTGGTTTTTTTTTGGCTGGCTCTTTTTTTTATCCCTGTTTTTATATATTTTTTTATTCAATTGTTTTCTAATTTTCACTCATCACCGATAATTATTGGTCTATAGTTTCTAAAATTAATTTTATTTTCTTATGTATCGTTACTTGAACTCAAGTCTCATGGAAATAGCCATATATACACTAAAAAGGACGTCTTAGTCTTATTGTACTTGATGCCATGCCATAGATATTTTTTTTTTTTTTGCATTAATACGAACAAGGATGTATGTTGCCCATAACTCTGTCCAAGATGCTGAAAACAATGTCTTTCTTCTTGTATGTTTTTATTTTTTATTTCCATAGTTTATATAAGCTATAATCCATTCAAGGCCAAAGTTATGTTTGAAGCTAAAAGGTTTCTTGTTCTACAAATGCATGAAAATGGAGGATATGTCAGTCTGCCTAGCTAGATGCGTAGCCTTGTCCAACAGTCATGTCATTGATGCAGCTTATCCCCATAAACCATTTAACAACTCAAACCCTACAGTAACCTATGCTATATGAACTAGACATTGCTGCCAGCTGCTGCCATGTGTGGCAGCAGCACTGCAGGCAACAATTGATTGGGATTCTAAAGCTACTAAGGTTTCACCCTGTAAAGGTGAACCTTAATCCTGCCAGTGTCAAGCACACAGCTGTTTTTTACACACAGACACTAACACCTGGCATGGATTCCACAAGTTAGGGAGAAAAGAATCGGCAAGAGAACAAACAAAAAAACAACCAGCCGATTACCCTTCACAGCAATCCATGCAGGAATCAAACTAAAGTTTTTATATAAGAACGCATAAAATTGCACCACTGAATAACTTACTTTATGAATACCAAGAAAAAAAAAATTATATATATATATATAGGTTGCTGTAGTGCACACAACACATAATCCAAAAATGTAGCATGCGACAGGAAAAGCGAAAGACTCATTTTAAAAAGTAAGCAAAAGAACCATACAAACTATGTAGGGTATTACGACTTATAAGAATAGGAAAATGCAGGAGATTGGACTGTTTCTGGCTTACCAGGAAGATTGGCCTAAGAGAGATTCGCATTCCAGGCAGTTATATCAGTTTTTCCCTTTGTCTTTCAGGTCAGAATGCCTGGTTCCATCGCCATAGCAGAGCTGCAAGCTGGCGGGGAACTGATGGTGGTGATGATTTTCCATGGATGTAAGTGGAGCAGCACCAATGAAGAAAGGAACATTTGTGGATCCGTCCATGGGAGAAGAAGAAAACCTCTGGAGATGAGGCAAAAGAGAGGGTGATGATGACGATGATGATGAAGAATTGGACTGAAGGGTCCCCCTATTGAAACCAGCAGCAAGGCCTGAAGAGATGGTAAAATTCAGATTGTAGTCCGCATTAGAACCCGGTTGCTGTGTCGTGGCTGCTGGCATCAAATGATCGGAAACAAAAGGGAAATGCTGCAGCTGCTCCTGGTGATTCTCGGCCGATAAACTGAATGGTGGGGTTGAAATTGTCATTGCCTGTGGGAAAGAATTCCCCAGCTGTATTTGCCCCGGAAATCCAGTCGAATGGTGGGCTGTTCGCGAAGAGGACGGCCCTAAAAGCCCCATCCCGAAGTAGTCCATTGGAGCTAAAGGCCATTGCCTGGCTGCTGCTGCTTTTTGGAACAAGTTAGCCTCAGAAACAGGACTATTAGCAGCAGCAGTAGCATTGTTGTTATTGTCACTGTTGTTGCTAACAGTATTAATCCCGCCGGTTAAAAGCTCAGCAAATGTGGAGTTTTGAGACATGGGGTTTAAGCTATGATCTCTCTCCTTCTCCTTTGCAGCTCTCCCCCGTGCTCTCTCCCTTGCCTTGACACGATTAACTCGGATATCGGACCTAGAGAGTGACAAGCCTGACCCTTTGCTTGTCTCTGAAGTGCTACTGCAAGCAGACTTGGACAAAGAGAGATGCTGATTCTGGTTGTGGTTAAAGCTGGGGTCTTCAATCTCCACATCAGCTGAATCAAATCCTTGCTCAATTCCATCACAGGATCTTTTCTCATTGCTCAATTGCTTAGGAGTATCGGGAAATGAACTATTGAGGGAAGGAAGTTCAGCAATTGCACCTGCAGCTGCTTTTATCAGCCATTCTACAGCTTTGCTTGGCTGATCATAACCCAACCGATCTTGGAGATCATAGAATTGTATTGCAGTGGTAACTGATAACCTGACCCTCCTGTCCCTTGGCCCCTTTGAGGTCCACACCTTGCTGTGACGATCTTTCCCACCAGAGGCCCTGGAGACCCTAATTATCCGCGACGAACGGTGCCACCCGAGCAGCCGATTGGTGTTAATTCCATCGACTGCAACACCGCCGCCACCACTCATAGGATTAGGCCTTTTGAGCTCACCATCTCCTTCATCATCTGGGTACTGGTGGTGGCCACCACCCCCTTTCTGGCCTGTTTTGCTGGTGTCATTTCTGCCATTACCAACTCTAGGGAACTTACAAGGTTGCATCTGAATCTCCTCCACCTCCATACCACTTTCATGCCTTTACCAGAACTAGTTCTCAAATCCAAGACTGAAAGACCTCTCCCTCTCTCTTCACAACCTTAGCTTGTTCATTCAATTTATAAAGAGAGAGAGCGATAGAGATGAAAGTTGAAAATGGGTCTGGGTTTTTAGAGAGAGAAATGAAGATGGGGTCTAGCTAGGAGAAATGCAGGTGGAGGGTTGCTTCGTCCAATGCATTGATGACGATAACACAGCAGCAAGTGATAAAAAAGCTTCTTTTCACACGTTGATATATCACAATCCCACGTCAGGACACAGGAGAGAGATTGCGATGATCCTTCCTCTCTCGCTTAAGCTTTTCCGCCACAGTTTTGCAGAGCCCACTCTCTCTCAAAAAAGCAAAAGCCGGAAATGGCAGCCTCTCAGCCCTGCAAAACCAAAAACCCATCAAGTAAAAAAACCAGAAATAAAACAAGAGAGCCAAAGAAAGAGATGAAAAGGCATACCGGATACATAAAAAAGTACATTAAAACACACACGCACACAGGCTTTAAGCCACACAAAGATGGGACTCCTTCATTAACTAGCTAAGAGATCTGACTTATTGTACGGTTGCAAAGATAAGATTTTTTTCAGCTAAATCCTAGCTACAGATGATTAGCTTTTAACAAAAGTCGAAGTCTCTACAGCTTTTTAAGGCAGTAAATGCGTACTGCTCGCCGATCTGAGCCGACCCTTTTCATCTCTCTTCCATCTTCGGTTCGGTCTGTATTTAAAGCTTTCGCTGACCCTAACAATGGCATGCACAAAGCCCCAACCCCAACTAGTACTAGTAGACACTAACAACAACAATAAATGAGAGAAACCCCATTAACTAAAACAGTGTTTCAGGATTACCAACAAGATAATAACCTTCCATGACAAATTATTAAAAACAAAAAGATAGTGTCAGGCTTTTAAAAGACAAATATGGTAAAGAGGTCCTTCTTTATTTACCTTTTTTTCCTGCTTCTCCAACTTTATTTCCCACAGATCTTAGCTTCACAAGCCTCCAAAACTCACAGATCTGTAACCCTTAGCTCGTTGAAGAAGCTTTCGCAGATCAGTACTTCCACTGCCAAACCACAAATAAAACGGAAAATCAAATGGGATTCGTATCTGTACCACAAATTCTATTTTTTATTATTACATTTCATTGCGACAAAAAACCAGATTTCTTTCTTTTCTTTTACTCTTTTTTTTTTTTGATGTTTTTCCAAGTACCAGCCAAAGTAGTAGTTATGCATCTTCCTATAAATCAATTACTTATCTAGAAGCTGCAGTTAGTAGCTCATTCAAGAATGAAGAGCTTCTAATTAGAACAGCTACTTCACTTATCAAGATAACAAAGTAATAAGAGAGTGAAAAATAATTCACAGAGAATTGTATGTACTTCTGGGTCTCTCCCACACAGTCAGATTCACTTGGAAAATATCAAAATTCTCCTAGAAGTGAGCTAGAGAGGAAGAAGAGTGCAAAAGGGTTCTCTTTGAGCTTTTTTGTTTTTGCAACACAATAGCTCAGAATTGGAAGCAATTTTCATGTATGGATATATACTGCAAATTGACACCCACGATTCATACCTGCCTAAAATGGCAACAAAACCACCACTGAAAATAGCTTGACTTAAGAAGCACACGGATTGCAAAGTTCTGTAACTTTCAAGATTGAATGCTTGGAGATAGGTAAAAGGAGGGGGAAAATCAAATGAAAAGGCCAAGAACGCATGTATAACACAAATGGGAACTGCTAGAAACCACGAAAAGGGGAAAAGTCAGTCACTCATGGGCCTGTTAAAACTTGAGAAGGGAGGGGGTCTAAGAAAGTGCGCAGCTAGAAGAAGCAGAAGATGAGAGCTCTGCTTAAACAAGAAGAGGAAACTAGAGAAAGACGAGAGCTTTGAAGTGAAGTGGAAGTGGGGTTTGTCGAAAGAAAGCTAAAATGGTGTTTTTGGTGTTTCATCGCGTACCCATTCGAGCCAAACCACCGGGCTTATCGGTAAAGTTCAGACATTGCGCCGTTCTCCCCCACAAGACACAAACCCAACTTTTAATGGCTCTCTCTCTCTCTCTCTCTCTCTCTCTCTCTCTCTCTCTCTCTCTCTCTCTCTCTCCGCTCCCCCCCTGACTAATCCACCCCATTCGCAAATTTTTTTTTTTTTTTTTTTTTTTTTTTCACGGTATAAAGCACAATAATACAATCAATCTTCACCATCTTGGTAGTACAATAATACACTTTGTTTTGTCTTGTTGATTCACAAAAGGGAATAAAAATTGCTCAAAAAAATAAAATAAAAGACAGTAAAACAAGAAAAATTTTAATATTTTTCATTTCCTTGGCTAGCTAGCTATCTTTTTATTATATTATACTTTATTTTATTTTTTATGTGGCCATGGACCATTTGATTCGCTCAATTTTGGTGTTCACGGTTGATGTTAAATGGAGGGAAAGCAAAGGTACAAAAGATTTCTCTTTTGTTCCCTTCTTAGTAAATTTTCAGCCAAATTAAGATTTAATGGTCAACTAACTCAGTTTATCTTGTTCATTGTCAAGTGTTAGCTAAATATAGGCTAACTTTTTTTTTTCTGAGGGGGGGGGGGGCGGTGGGAGGATTCAATGGTACTACTTGTTCAACTAATGATGCTTATAACCAGTGCGACACATAATTTTGAAAAAATTTTAAAAAATAAATTTATAGATTTATTAATAATTTAAAATTTGATATAAATGATGAATACCCGGTCTTAATAATTAACATAAAAGAAGTGATGCGTTTAATTTATCGACCGGCTAAAATTTTTTTATCATAAATTGAAGACTTTTAATTTGAAATTTTAAATTCTTAAAAACGTCTAATCAAAAAGTAATGAAATTTGTTTGTGTGTTGAAATATTGGTTATTGCAGGGCATGTTATCAATAAAAGCATTTTGACTTACTTTATCCTTTTTTTTTTTGTTTTATTATTATTGAATTTTTTTGATCCCCTTGTGAAGTTTTCAATTGGGCCAATTTTTGCCTCTCTCTCTCTCTCTCTCTCTCTCATATTTTTTCATATATAATAAATTCACCGTCCATATTGTTCCTGTTAGATTTGAAATATCATGTGTTGAGAGCTACTGTTGCTTGTTTGGCCTTTTCCTTGACTTGGCTGCGAAATTTCCAATCCAACATCACAAATTGCCCTAAAGACTTGTACAACTCATAAAAGCTTTGAAGTTTCAACAGAGAAGACTGGAAAATAGTTGCAAGGATGAGCTCAGTGACAAATAAATCTTGTCAATGGTCACCTCACCCCCCCCTATAAGTTAGAAATTATTGGACATTGGATGATTAGCCTGCAAACAAAAGAGTTCGCTGGTGGCACCAAAATGATTGTTCCCAAATGTTTAGCTTTTTCCCTAGAGAATATATATATATATATATATATTTTTTTTTTAATCTAAAAAATATTTTTTTTTTTTTTTTAAAATAAGACAAAAAATAATTCGTATTTTTAGTTTTTTTTTTTAATTTTTTTTTTAAAGACCAGTCATCTCATCGGTGATAATTTTGAGTGGCACATCCAATCACCGCCAAACTCTCACAAGTCGAATTGTACAGGGAAAACCTGTTCGTAAGCAGCTTCTTTAACCTTTCTCTTTAAATATAATATATTTGATTATTTGCCTTTTGTATTATTTTTTACAGTCTCTTCAAAGAGGAACGAAAATTGTATGCCGTATGGTATGCAGAAAATATCCATTTGAAAATGACTATCATTTAGTTGTCATATTAACTAGTAAAAATGATCTACAGACAAATTTTATAAACAAGGAGGAAGCAATTACGCAGACAAAATAGTGATAGAATATAATTAATAAAATAATACAATATCCTTACTTTTTTTTTTAAAATATATATATATATATATATCTCATTTCTTGCATAATTATGATCATATTTACGTTACTTTATTAATTATGCCTGATTATATCTGATAGGGTTATGAAAAGGAGAGGTCTAGACCATGAACTTGCAAAGTGTGCCGTGAAAATTAAAACAAACTAAGTTTCCAAAACCAATCGCCAACTTCTGAAAATGGCAAGGGAGAGAGGGGTCTACTTTTTTAATTTAATCCATTTGTTTGAGGCAAAGCAAAGGACTTCAACGTTTGATGTTCTAATTTAGTTGATGATTTAATATATTTTTTCATATTAATTTTAATTTAAATTTATGTTTATCTTGTTAAATTTAAATTTTTTATTAAGACGTGATATTAAATTTTATATTTATTAACACTAAAATCCAGCATGAAAGAAATGCATTCCGCTCCGCTTACCAATATTTGAACATATATTAGATAATAAATTTAAATAAAAATTATAATAAACAAAGTTTAAACTTAATTCATAAATATAATAATCAATATGTACGCGATTTATCAATTCTGTTCTGTACTGTTCTGTGATAAACAATACAATAAATAAATAAATAAAGGGTAAGGATTTGACGGGAAACACTTTTTTTTGGATTTAATTAATGTTAGCTAATTGCATGGGATTACGTACATAATGTGTCCCTTTGCTTTTCATCCCTAAGATAATGTATAACAATTTTTTGTGTAATGGAAAGATCGATCGGCCTTTGATGGGCTAGTGGGTCCTAATGCTCAATCCCACCGCCATGACTGACGTAAAAACCAACCTCCATGGAAATGCCAGTAACCTAATTCATGAGCAGCAGAGCTCCGAACCGGTTCTCACCTGAAAAATCCTTCTGACATTTGTAAAATCATATTCACTTGCTAAATTCATGAGTTGGTATGACGCATAAGTATTTCGTAAAATAAATTACTAATCAATTGGCAAACAATTCCTAGTAAAAGTTTTCGTATCCTTTGCACCATTCAAATTGAAAAATGTCATCAGAACGATTTCAAGCAACCTAAGTAGACCCTAAAAACAAATTTTAGCTACACTTTATGGGGGATTATTTGTGCGGCTTCCTACTTAACACGAGTATGCATAAGTATGTATTTAATTACCCATTACACAATTTTTTTAGTTTCAAAAAATGATAAAACTACGTGCAGCTTAGAGTTGTCACCCTGAGAGGGAGAGGCCTCAGGAGCAGGTAGGCTCGACTGCTATGTCTGTATCAACGTTCAATCTTTTTAATCATACAAAACCTATATGACATAGTTTAATGTTTACTTCATACACGTCTAAATTCAACATGCATGTCTCTCTT
Organism: Ceriops tagal; assembly: GCA_021533255.1. Taxonomy (NCBI): domain Eukaryota; kingdom Viridiplantae; phylum Streptophyta; class Magnoliopsida; order Malpighiales; family Rhizophoraceae; genus Ceriops; species Ceriops tagal. The sequence continues at coordinate 8,977,064 of CM038606.1, forward strand.
AAGTGGTTTATGTGTATTTCATACATAAAGGCAAACATGAGAATATTCATTTAATCAATTAGTTAAGTGATCATATTATAAAGTTATTCAATCGAATGAGTATGTGGCTTTACTTGATATATGTTAGAGAGGATTAAAGTACAAATAAATCATCAGTTTTGTGGGTTTTTTTGTTTTTTTTTTTTTTTAATAAGATATAGCTGAACATTTTAAAAGTAACGAAATATATCTAATAAAATCTTTTATCTAAAATCTAGCGCACTGTAAAATTCCCCTAACGAAGCACGACAAACTGTCATGGCAGAAATGAAAAAAGAAAATAGCATGGAGCTACATGTAAGTTAATTAAACTGCAAAGAAAAGGAAAAGAAAGTAACAAACTACATGAAACAATCCGTCCTTAGACCCTTGGATTTAAGCAGTCCACGAAATGTCAGTAGTCCGATAAAACGAAACTTATAGAAAATTTGGAAATGAAAATTAGGTTTTGATCAAGCAAGGACATATTGGTATCCTTGTAGAAAAGGTGAAAATCAGTGCTGTGAGTAAATTGAACCACCGCATTGAAATTATGGAAGGATGAATTTTATAATACCTAAATATTTTAACAAAAAATTTACATCTATGACTTTTATAATTTAAACCAATTATTCAATCATTAGACTGTATAATTTTTATCCCAAGTCATGTAAGAGTGATGTCTCCTCAATGACCACCGTTCCCCAGTTACCAAAAGCAAATCTGAGATTGTAAAATAAAAAACACAGCCCCCCCCCCCCCGCCCTCCTCCCCCACCAACCATTAAAGGGATGCTCATGTCTAAGCTTAGTCACTTGCCAGTTTGAAAACCCACCCACACCTCAAACCCACCAACCTTAACCGAGTCAATAAAGAAAAACCCTCTTGGCAACCATATGCTTGTATTTGTATAACTTAATTAGTGGCTTTTAACCACGAAGAAAGTGAATTATTATATTATAGCGCCCACTAATTGTGCCTCATGTATTGTAGCGCCCACTAGCTTGGCAAATGGACGAGGGGGCAAAAGGGGCTGAAAAGAAGTGGGAAGATGGGATTATAAAATTTAAAAAAATAAAAATAAATAAAAGTTGATTTTGTTTTGAGATTTTCAACGTTAAAAAAAAAAAAAAAAGACGAGGGGGAGGGACAGAGTCCCATGGCTTTGTGACACGCTCGAGAGTGAACATGGCGGGGGCGGGTGTCATGGTCTGAGGTCTATGCACTTCCCTGAATCTCTCTTGTTTTCTTTTTAGGTTCACTTCATGAATCTTTTTCTTTGTTGGAAGAAAGAAGACACATCGACAACTTATAATGCGTGTGTGTATGTAATTAAAATATACATATTTATCGTAAAACTTTTTATTTGACTATTAATGAGTATCGATTTAATAATATTAAAATTATTTTTTACATAAAAAACTAATAGAAAATTTTTCTTATTTAACTCAATTCAAGTTATTAAAGAGATTATTCTTCAAACATGTTGTTACTTCTTCGTTGATACACACATGTACTCTACTTAGATTTTTTCTTTTTTCTTTTTTTATTTTATCACATGATAACATTCCAAATCTAACTATAAATATATCATGATCACCATTTCTAAAGCAAACATCATTTCTTTATTCATAAGTTTCTACCTTTGTTTTGTTAGTCACAAATTCGATCCGACCTAAGCGTCTGCACTTAGGTGCTCCTCATGACTTGATCTAAATAGTGTAAGATTATAATTATTTATTATATATTTCTTTGTTTTATTTGTTAGTTAATTATACATCAATTTATTATAAATTTATAATTAATTATAATAATAGTTTGACTCAATAATTTTTATAAACTAACAAGAAATCATTCACGTGTCCAGGCAACATTTTCTTAATTCAGAGCATTGCAAGAGTCAAACAAGATGGGCTTGTTCCAATCTCCACACCCATTATTACTGTGTGTGGGGTTAGGGCAGGCTTTTCGATGAACAGACCAGAGCACGTGTCCTGGTCTTGGCTACTGGCGAGTGGGTTGGCGAGAACAGAGAGTGCCCCTTCATGATTTCTCGCTCTTTCTGCGCTGGGTTGGGTTGTTGCCTTTTGCTATTTTTATCTCTCTTTTTTTTTTTACTTTAAAAAATAAATAATATTTTAAGATCTCGTAGAAAATAATTATATTTTATTAAACAAGCAAACTTGGATAATATTGCTAAAATTTCGACAAAACCTAAAACTTATAATATTAAATATAATAACAAAAAAAATTCATTTATTTATAGGTCACAACATTCAGTGATACTTCTCCTTCTCTTTTAATCCTAACACTTCTCCTATAATTATGTTTTGCCTGTGATTTCTTTCATCTTTCCCTTTTTGTTTCATTTTATTGCATTTTGCTAATTCTTTTTCCTTTTTTTACGACTTTTTTTTTTTTTGGTTGAAGCTTTTAATTGAGCATTTTACAGGATCGGTTGAGTCCAATCTAATTTCTCACCTTTTTTTTTTAATACTCTCAACTTGCACATATATGCAATGCATCCATCTACAACATATTTCATTTTTTTTTTAATACCCAATGAATTTGTGCATATTCCAGCTCAAAATATAACACAGGGCCATGAACAGGCAATTGTACTTTTGCACTTGCTTTTCTTGAGGACCACATATCCATCTTTTTTGCCCATATATATATATATATATCATGATGTTACTTGTATTGTATGCAAGTACACCAAAAGTGTTTTTAGATGGTATTTAGACAAAAATAAAAAATAAAAAATAAAAAAATCTAGACCAAGCTTTTGGACACTAATAAGACGGTCAAAATTAAATAATCAAACAAATTAATCATCCAAGTTACTGTCTTCCAAAGGGACACGCTCCAACCTCCAGGAAGATTAGGATTCAAGTGTCATAGTCTTTGAATTCAAAACATTCTTAGACAAATGATATGGCATGTGTTAACAATGTGCCCCGTCTCTTTCAATAAAAATTCCCAAACCTAATCAAGCAACCCAAATTTCAATGGCAATGGGGGCATTTTATTTTGACAATAATTAGGCGACTTGCAAAGCTTCGAGCCGTACATACATACACCTTCGTGCTTTTTTTTCTCAATTCGCAGAGGATCCATATGTTTGTACTTTTAAATTGACCAGAAGAAAACGTCTTCTTCCCATATTCCTACGTGAACTCTTCTAACACGAAACAAAGATTCCAATGAAGTGGTATTATAATCGAAAGGTGTTTCGAATTTTTTCTTTTTTACTGAAAACGAAGAAAAAGAGAGAAGAAACACACACACACACACACACACACAAAAAAAAAAGAAAAAGAAAAAGAAACTAGAGGGTGCTGTCAAGATCATGATATATATATATATATATATTATTTTTTTTGGCTCTAAGATAATGATCAACAAGAGTCAAAAGGAACTTTACGTGCCAGGGAACAAGGCATTGTTGATGCATGCCCATATCGTAGAGGCATGGTATTCATATGCAGGCTAGTCAAGGATGTTCTGTTGTGTTAGGCTTTGACCAGCAGCATATGGGAATGATAAGTCTGTGTCTTGGTTTGCATTTTTTGATAGCATCTTTGGCTTTGGCTTGTTTTTATTGGGGGAAAAGCCTGAGTTGGGCAAAATTCCTGAGAAGGTTAGGATTTAGACTGCATTATACATATTTGACTTTGAACTGTGAGATCACTGTGTCCTTATGATGCTGTATCATCCTCTTTTTCCCTTTTTTTTTTTTTTTGTTTTCTTAAAAGTATGGTGCACATGAGACATAGACGATATTCTCAGCATATTTAACTCTCATATTATAAAATCTAAAAGAAAAAAATCAGATGTAAAGCCTTTGTTAAAAATAAATAATGTACCATCAAGACCAAATGATTCATAAGAAATTGTTAGGAATGGGAATGAACCAATTTCACTGTCAAGATCAATTTTAGTGACATGTCCTCTTAAATGAGAACATTTAACCCTTTTTACCCCACTCTTGGTCCAATAAATGAATTGCTTACGGCTCAACATTCGTGCATTCATGCAGATACATCTTATTACAATCATATAAGGAGAAAGTTTAGAGAATTTTTTTTTTTAATCCCAGTAAAAAATTTAATGTTATTTGTAAAAATAATGTATATATGTTAATGTATTATTTGTATGATTCCATTACCATATATAGGACTCCATTACTACATATATAATTATAGAGTTAATGCCTCCATTATTACCAATCTAATGTGTTACTTTATTCTCATTCTTTTTCATATTTAATTCTTTAATAATTATAATTTGGTATAAATTAATATAGAATTTAATTAATAAATTAATGTCGAATCATATTCTCCAACAAAAAGTTTACTCAATTGTAGTTAAAAATTTACTTATCCAAAATGAATATATAATTTCTTTTTTTATTTATCTCAAAATATTCTCTTTTTCTGATTGCTTGTCTAGTTATCTATACACATTTATTCTAAAATTATTTTAATTTGATTGCTGATTTTTATTATTTTCTTTAAACATTTGCAATAAATTATTTTAGAAATTTAATAGTGTATATATTAAGACATTTCTTCCATAATCCTAATAGTCAAAATACTGTTTAATATAATTAGTAATGTATCATTAATTTCATTTTCTTTTTCTACCCTCTCACCCTACCCTCCTCGCTAATACCTCTCCGAACACACAAATTGATTTACTCTAAAGAGTATCATACTCAAATCAAAACAACGCAAGAGAGATAGAATTGAAGTTAGCCCATTTGCCTATTGATTTTCCGGTTGACATCAGAAATAGAAAAACGTGTCATCAATTAATAATTGTTAAGCAATGAAGTTGACCCCTTTAAACTATTTGCAAAAGTACATCTGTATGTTGTTTGATTTATTACTGTAATAACAAGAGGATATTATTGATAAGAATTTTTTCACATCTTTTTAATATTGATTAAATATGCATAGATGTTAAGAATTTTTTTTATCTTCTAAATTTTAGAAATATTAAATTTAAACAGTTTTACAACTTAAACATTTTCACACAAATGATTTTATTCAAAATTTTTTTAAAGTATACATTTAAAAAATTCTTAAAGAATGAACAACAAATATAAAAACTATACCACATATAAAATTTTTTATCTAAAACTATAATACATACTTTTAGTAGTAACTAATTTTTCTCTTAGTTCGTATTTAATTGTATCATTGTTATCTCTTCTCAGTAGGTATTAGAAATCTACATGATTCATAAGTTGAATAAAGAGATGTAAGTTTATACGCTCTAAAAGTGCTCTTCATCTATATATATATTTATATTCTTATAACAATTCATCTCTTTAAATAATTTTTTCTTCCGATCTCCATGAAGGGTGAGAGATTCTTCTCATTAACATCCATGATTTTCCCATTAACATCAGAATTAAAAAAAAAAAAGTGTGTTAACAGTTAATAATTGTTGGACAATAAAGTTGACCCCTTTATACCATTTGCAAAGGTAGATCTATACGTCGCTTGATTTGCTGCTTCAATAGAAAGAGGATACTATTCGAAAGAATTTTTCACATCCTTTTCATTATTGATTAAATACGCATACACGTTAAGAATTATTTTTATCTTCTAAATTTACAAATATTAAATTTAAATAGTTTGATAACTCAAATATTTTAATACAAACTATTTTATTCAAAATTTTTAAAGTATATATTTAAAAAATTTTCTTAAAGAATGACCATTAAATATAAGCCATACCACATATAAAACTTTTTCTCTAAAAACTATAATACATACTTTTTATCATTAATTAAATTCTCTCTCAATTTGTATCTAATTGTATCATTGTTATCTCTTTTCAATAGATATTTAAAACTCTCTCTCTCTCTCTCTCTCTCTCTCTCTCTCTCTCTCTCTCTCTCCCTATATATATATATTTATAACAATTTATCTCTTATAAGTCATTTTTTCTTTGATCTCCATGGAGGATGAGATAAACATAAGCAGAGATTCTTTTACTTTTAAGGACAACTTCTTGTTGACTTGGAAGAATGCTTATGTTCTTTGCCTTACTTTCTTTATTAGGATGGGTGGCCTCCTCTTTGACTATGACACCGATTCTCTCTGTCTCATTTCTTTGCTCATGAAATTGAGTACATATATGGATTTGTGTTATATCTTATTATTTGGTTCTTAAGTTCATAAGCATAGTAAAGCTCTTCATTTCTCCATTCTAGTTAATTATTTTAACAATTGTAAAATTACTACAGCTGCGTACATATCTAAGTAGATTGTGATATTTAACAAAGTGGTTATTAAATATTATTTTCATATCCTATAAAATAAAAATGAAAGGGAATGACTTTTTGAATAAAATAATAAAATTAATTTTACTCTAAGAATTATCGTACTCAAATCAAAATGAAAACAAAGAGAAAATAGAAGTCAATCCATTTGCTTGTTGATTTTTCTATTGACATCAAAATTAGAAAACAATATCATCAATTAATTATTATTTGGTAATGAAGTTGACCTCCTTAGTACCATTTGTAACAGTACATCTATATATGTTGTTTGATTTATGACTAAAATAATAAAAGGACAGTATTAGTAAGAATATTTCACTTCCTTTTCTATATTACTTGAATGTGATACATGTTAAAAATTGTTTTGTATCTTTTAAAATTTTTAAATATTAAATTTAAATGTTTGACAATTTAAATATTTCAGTACAAACTATTTTATTCAAATTTTGTTAAAATATATATTTAAAAAAATCTCAGAGAATGAACATCAAATATAAAGCACATTACATGTATAATATTTTCTCCAAAAACTATAATGCATAGTTGTTACCATTAACTTAATTCTCTTTTTGCTTGTATTCAACCGCATCATCATTATTTCTTCTCAATAGATATTTAAAATATGTAAAATGCAAACATTGAAGTTGAATATATACATGCATGTATGTCTATGTCAATATTTTAATCCATTAATGGAATTGAGACTTGTTAAGGAGAGAACTAAAATTTGGTCTTTCGAATTTAGCGAATTATAAAATTTCTGGTTATTGTAAGCTAATGGCCGAAGAATTGGTTGAACATGGTTGCCCCAATGTTAATGGGCCGAAAAACTTTTAGTTTCATTGACTAGGGTTTAATATTTGACGTCTGCAAAAAATTAAAAAAAAAAAAAGGAAAAAAGGCCGAAATGTAGCATTTGGGCACGGTTCGAGTGAAGTTCAATATGACAACAATGTCATGCATTGCGGCATTCTAAATTTAATTTAACACTGGGCCATCACCACAAAACCCACAATATGACTGAATTTATCTATGTAAGCATCCTTTTCGTTGGAAAAGCGAGTCACCTAACCAAAATGTTATTTAGGAGAAGTTCAGTAATTAAAATTTCTTTTGTTTGTTAAGGTTTCGAGTTGTAATTTGAAAAAAAAATATAATAAAAAACTTATGAATGGACTTTTTAATGAAAAAAATTAACAACAATGTTATGTATTCTCCCTAAGTAAATAAGTACAAACGTTCATGTTTCATTAATATGTTAAAACACCTTTATAAAACCACTTGGTATAATAAATAAATAAATATTACAACAGCATCTTTGATTTTCCATGATTCCATCTTATATTGTTATTCTTTCTTTTTAAAAAAAAACAAAAAAAAAAAAGGAAACTTTTATTTGTTCAAATTATTTCTGATGTGGGCTCATTTGTACAATAATCCTAGTTGTGTTTTTGCTTTGGTTTACGGAGGTGATGTTAACCCTGGCGTGGAACCTTCCCATTCACAACCCAGGGAGACTCCTCAGATCACTCAGATTGGTTCAAAGTAGAAATTCCTCTTTCGCCATTGAAGAAGTGGGGATTCCTTGGTGATGGTTGAATTAATGTTATTCCCAGAAAAAAAGAGTATATATGTTAATATATTATCTGTACTATATATGGAACTCCATTACTGCATATCATAGAGTTGGTGCCTCCATTATTACCGATAGATATAATAATAAATATGTGTTACTTTATTCTCGTTCTTTTTTATATTTAATACATATGGTATAAATTAATGTAGATTTAATAAAAAAAATCAATGTAGAATCATATTCTAACAAAAAAAAAAAA